>CM071789.1:36150184-36750184 GCA_036559045.1 Platycarya longipes | reverse complement strand
TTTATTTAAACCCCGCCAAAATTTTGTTGCCATCTCATTGCATGAGATAGTGGCATTTGAATAAACGCCACGGATATTACGTTGCCAACACATCAAATAAATTAGCGGCATTTATTTAAAAGCCACTATCTCATAAAAATAACAGCGTTACCATAAACGCCACAATTAATTAAATTATTGAAATGCCATTATTTGAATGCCACAACTAATTAAATTCACGGCGTTTAACTAAGCGTAGCCATTAAATAAAATGACAATGTTAACATAAACGTCACTACTAGTACGTTGTCACGTGTTCATTGTTGACGTATATTTTAAATTAACGAGATTAATATAAACATCGTTATGAATACTTTGCTGGCACATTGCATTAATTAAAGGGGTTTAAACGCACTAATAATTTGATATTGACAACAATAAAAAATATTATATATAAATTAATCATAAATATGATATAATGGATCATTATTCATATAATAAAAAAATACAAATCAAATTACATGAAAGTTCTTCTTGATGGGTAATTCTTCTTCTTCGCATTGTGTTTCTCATTACCTTTCCTGCCATTTCGTTCATGAGTAGTTCTTCACATGAAAAGTAATATTTGTCAAAGGAAATGAAGTGGATGATCTTGTGCTGCAAAAAGAAAATAAGAAATTAGTATTCCAATTTAGTGCTACAAATGATATGTAGGAAACTACTCTAATCAGCATTCTCAATTAATTTTATAATTTAAGTTATTATTTCCTTTAATTATAAACTGTAAACCAATCTAAAGCCAAAAGTGTAATGGCCAAGGAATCAAATTGAGTATTTCATGCTTGTAGATAACACAAATCAAAGTTATAGTACAAAAACATATCAAATACCACACCAATTTTCAGATAAAATTAAGAGTATTCCATATCATACAATTGGAGGGTGACCAAGTTTTATCATAAACAACCATATTACAAGTTTAAAATTTGAAATATTTAGCAATCTAACGAAAAGCTGCACACATACTTACAATGCGTATGTATTTAACTATCCACCAAGAGAGTACCTCTCAACCCTTCCTGAAAGAGTGAAACAATAAATAGCAAATGCTTTCACCATAATAACAGCTCTCACCTAGACAAGTGATTAGCAACCATAACTGTAATCCCCGAATATAATTATCAAATATATGCATTAATGAATAGAGTGGAACATTGAAAAGTAATTATTGGAGCCCATTTTCCAGTCTTTTGTCACACAGAGACAAAAGCATTTCCAAACACGAACTGATCACAGAGCATTTCCAAACATGAAAAGTAATTATTGCAGCCCATGTATATACGAATGAGTATGGTGGCGTGAAGTTGCTCACAAGCATTTCCAAACATGAACTGATCACAGAGTAAAAAAGCATTAATATACCCACCGAAGTAAGAAGAGAGTCATGGAGAATGACATCTATATAAGAAACTGCTCCAGATGGTGCCTCTAAACTGGTCTGCTGAGCATATATATATATATATATAAACATAAGATTTGAAATATCACCTCAATCCAAAAAAAAAAAATACACGCAAGTTCACTGCAAGTTTGCTGTCCCAACTCTCATATTCATGGTCAGATCTATGATGGAATCCTATGGTGGCTGCACAGAGAGAGAGAGAGAGAGAGAGAGATCTAACGTGAAGGCAACAGCTCATCGTGGCTAGCCGAGACGATCACGGCAGAAATGTAGCGGCGTGAAGTGTTTACAACCATTTGGTGACGATGGGGTGGGGCTGGCAGCGAGGGGTGGCTCGGACTAAATAACTAGGCCATCGATGCTTTGTTTTGGTGAAGCAAAATAGGGGGACATTTACAATGAGGCTGCTATGCTATGAGAGGGGGTGGTACGTGTGCGAGGGGTGGCTCTGACTAAATAACTAGGCCGTCGATGCTCTGTTTTGGTGAAGCAAAATAGGGGGGGTTTTCCATTGAGGCTGCTATGCTATTAGAGGGGGTGATACGTGTGCTTGTGGATGCTTTGATAATATCTTTGCTTTTCAAGAAGCTTCTCCCTTGGTCGAAATTGTGGTTCTGTGGCTTCTGGCTTGCTGAGGTTGGGATTTTTGTGCGCAAGGATTTCACTATATTTCAAAAGCAAACCTAGAGACGACGGGTGACGGCGGAAATAAATTAAAACTGAAGAGAGGAAGAAAGAGGGTGAAATGGTTGGTGTTCTGCTTGAATATTCAAGAATAAGGTCTGACCAATATATGCTTGAAATGAGGAACGTGTTGCGACGGAGGGAAATTTAAATTTTCTGAAATTTTGAGAGAGAGGGGGGGGGGGGGGCTGAAGGCGCCAAGTTTTGATTAATTTTTATTTTGAGGGAAATTTTATGTGTGGTTATATATTTACGTCTCTTTCTTTCAGGTGTTTTTCACTAATAGTATGCTTGCAGTCGATACTCTTTAATCCAAATATTCCAATTTTCTCCATAATTGACATGTATACTTTAGTATAATTTATATCATATATAATTATATTACATAATATATAGAATAATTTTTTATTATATATAAATAATGTTATTATAATATTATGTTAATATAATATATATAATATTGTTATTATAATTTTAAATATGAATATTTATTTGATCCTATGGTTTAAATATAATATATATTAATAACATTTTATCGCTTTATTAATATCAAATATATTCGTTTTGATAATTATATTTATAAATTAATAATTCTAATATACATTATATACTTTAAGTCTATATGGTCTTATACTAACACTCGTTACTATTAGTAATATACTAAGTCTATATATATAAATTATCATATAAATCACTATAATATTAGGTATACTAATAATATATCACTTATGATACCATTAACTATACCATTAACTTTGTTTGTAAAGAATTATTTTTATAAAGAGACTTGAATTTTATAAATTGTATACTATTGATCTATAGTAGAGTTTTAATTCTCTCTTTTTTTGGAAGAAGAAACTTGAGCTCTCTGCTTGTTGCAATGAACGATTTCTTAGACTCTTTGTTTGAGAGATTTAGAAATTGTGCTCTAACAGCATTTAGTTGATTTGTATAATGAGTGTTTTCTCAGTTTATATCAGTCACATTTGTAAACTTCATGTTTATGGTTTAATGAAGTAAGTTTATTTCTCAAAAAAAAAAAAAATTGAGAAAAAAAAATAGTGATATAGTAATACTAATATTATATCACTTATTATACTATTAACTATATAAAGTGGTATAGTAATACAAATATAATTAATCATATACATTATATACTAGTTAATGTAAGTCTATATAGTCTTATTATACTAACACTCTTTTACTATTAGTAATATACTTTAAATCTATATATATATATATATAAATTATTATATAAATCACTATAGTATCAATTATGATACTATATCTTTTATGATACTATTATAGAATTACTTATAATGATATAGTAATTCTAATTCTATATCACTTATAATACTATTAACTATAGTGATATAGTAATGCTAATACTATTAATGATATACATTATAGTCTTTAAGTCTAATACTATTATACTATAACTAATACTATATCACTTATGATACTATTAACTATATAAAGCAATAAAGTAATACTAATACTATTAATAATATACATTATACACTTTAGTATAATTAGTTATACTAATTATACCATATCAATTATGATATTATTAACTATAGTGATATAGTAATACTAATACTATTAGTTATACTTTTAATTATAGTATATACTAATACTATTAAATCACTATAGTTGATGGGACTGCAATGCAATCTCTCACTCTAGATTGCAAAAAAGAATTTATATTGATACATTCCACTTGGAATAGTTATTTTATATAAATATTCTTCATTTTTTTAAATAAGGTTAAATGATGATATACATTATATATGTATATATGTATACAAACATTATATTATATATATAATGTATACAAAATTATGATATATTACAAATATTATATTGTAATGTAATGTATATGCATTACATTAATATTATATATATTAATGTACAATTATATATTACAAACATTATATTATAATTAATGTCTATAATGAGTTCTGGAAAATCCCCAAGATCCTTAAATATATACTTTTGTTTTAAGGATCTGCATCCATAACATCACCTATGAGTTGGTCATTATTTTTTTTTTTAAGATACATATATTCCTACTAGTGATCATACTATAGGTTTAATTTTCATTAAACTTATTATTCCCAAACGTGTAAAACTTCACAGTCCCTTCACATTCCCACATTATATTATATATTAAAAAAATTATAAATCTATATATATTAGATATACGTATACAAAATTATGATATGTTACAAACATAATATTATAATTAAAGGTCTGATTGCATTACATTATATTAAATATGTCTAACAATATATTAAAACATTATATAATACGTATTACACGGCAACACATGGAATTATCTAGCTAATAATGCGCGACAAACATTTTCCATAACTCCATTGTGCTGGTTTAACTTCCCCACAGATCAACAACGCATCCAGTCCCTTCATTTTCCCCTGATCATTTGGCTCCTGCTCCACACAGCAAACCGACAGCAAAGGACGTGAACCCATCAACACTGCCGGTTGTCCATCCTCTGTTTTTTACTCTCAAAACAGAGGATTCCAAAGTTCCTGTGACAACTAAGGATTGGCAGCTTCAAAAGTGGTATGTTTGACAGTCCAACTTTGGTTTTAAGCTATTTTTGGTTGATTGTGCATGATTATCAGCATGAGATAGAACTTATCCTTTGTGGAGCAATGGATCTTAAATGATTTAGGCCAATAAAATGGGATCTGTAAGAAAATCTGAAATACGTTCTATGGTTTGGTGCAAGTTTTCACTTAGATACCAGATGTCTTCATTGTTCTCCACCTGTGCAAAACAATGCAAAAAACTAAAACAATGCTTCATTGTTCTCTAATTCCTCATCATTATCCTCCCTTTTGCATTTAGTCTTCCATTTTTTTTAAATGCTCCTATATACTGTAACTAGAATTTCTTTTTATGTGTAGGCTGGCTCTTCGGCTTAGATTAATAATATTTTGTGGATGTGTTATCATGCTTAGGATTTAGATCGGCATTGACGCTGCATTTGAAATTCTCAATTTTGAATAACTTTGTGTTAAATTTAGATATGCATGCGAAAGAAATACCAGATAGTAATGTGTTTACTGTTTTGATAAATCTTTCCTTTTCTTTATTCAAAAAAAAAAACCTTTCCTTTACGTTTGCAACTTTCATTTTATTATTCATAAAAAAATTAAAAAAAAAATTCAAAGTTAAATCTTAGAGTATTTTATACATACATGTGTTTGTTTTACACATTATACATGCATATCTATATGTGTAGAATAAAATTTTTCTACCGCGTATATATTGCTTGATCCAGAAAATACGATTGTTATATTGCCCTTGGAGAACATAAGATAAAATTAAATATATGTGCTTCAAGCTGGATGGTGAAAAGAAAAGCAAAAATATTATTTACACAGTGCTGATAATTCCTTGCCAGAAGTTCTATTATAATGGGTAATTACCATTTCTTGGCTCCGTTGATTTTAAAATATTAGGTGCTTACCTTGAGTGTAAAATGATTTTTAACATATAAGAAAACAACATAAACAATATTTTGAGTTTTGACAATGCAAATTATAATGGATTTGCATATACGTTAAACGTGAGTCTTGACAATGCAGATTATAATCTTGGGTATAAACCTATGCTAGAATCTAATTATAAATTCTATCTCATATCATGTCTAAATACTATGTAATAATTGATTTGCATACATTTAAGTGTTTTTTTGTATAGGTTCTATGGGTCCAAAAAAGAAGACAAAGACTACCATACCACAGTTGCGAAAACAGTCTACAAGAGTACGAGCTGTCCATAGTGATGCGCAATCATACCCATCTTCTAATAGGGCAGCCCATTCATTACCCTTAATCGATGGGCCGCCCCCTTCCGTTGATAGGATGGTGGAGTCGTCACCTTCTGTAGATTGTCCTTCCCAACTATCAGTGCCTTCTCTGGAAGGGATCCGACCTTCAACATCAATACAAATGGAAGGCCAACCATCAACACATACAGAGATCAGTAGAGAGACTAAACCATCATTATCTTCACAGCAAGGGCCCCAACCTTCTACACCGATACCAATGGGAGGCCAACTATCAACACATACGGAGATCAGCAGAGAGACCCAACCAGAAACATCAGTATCAATAACACCACACCCGGAAACAGAAAATGTCGACTTGTCAACTGACATTGAAGATAATTTTGTTGTCATTGTTGGTATGATTTTGTTTTTCTTACTTACTTATTTCGCTATGAATGCACATTTACAAAATAGTAACAATGTTAGCTCCATCCAATTTTGCAGATAGTAATGGAAACAGAGTAAAGAGAAAATTGTACACGTTGAATGACATTTGGCATCTTCCAGAAGGGGAGCAAATTGACATGGAGCTCAATCTACTTGTAGACCCATCAACAAGCAAGACTCAAAAGTGGTAAGGTTTAGTGGTCTGATTGCAAGAACTAATAATTTGGTTCCAATAATTTACAAGGAATGGAGGTCGGTGCCTAAAACCATAAAGGAGGAAGCGTGGGTTCTTAAAAGGGTATAGAATTTGTATTAAACCATTGTTATTAATTAAATAAGTATATTTTAAAATTTTGTTAGAAAACTACTCACTCACTCGTGTACCATATATTTTGATTGTAGGGCAAGTTTAAAGTTCCTAATGATAGAGTCGATGCCTTCAAAAAATGGATACTAAAGGACATGGGAAAGAAATGGAAAGATTACGAACACGAGTTGACGAAAAAATTATTTCGTGAAAAAGACACATCTGCAGCACAAGTTGGCAAGGGCAAAATCCAACTTGGTGGACTTAGAGCAACTAGCAGAGTTGGCTAATCTTTGGTTTGATCCAGAATACATGGTAACAGCCGCATTCATCTTATAGATTTAGAAAGTCAACCAAACAATTATTTTAGTAATAATTTTCATAATCTTTGTGATGCTGTCGTTAAAATGTAATAAAAATAAAGAGTGTCGTAAGAAGCATGTGATTGTCCACGGCGAAGGATCTAAAAGTTATGCAAGATATGCGCATGATGCGGTATTTATTTAATTAGCATTTATTTACTATTGAATATTTGTTAGTTCTTTGTTTTCGATACATGTATTTAATCTAGAATATTGGACGTAGGAAAAATCAACTGGGGCACTGCCAAGTTGAGCCCAATTGTTTGTCAAGAGCCATAAGCGAAAGGACTGCACCCACTATAATGATGAGACGAGGAAGAAAGTGGTATGTTTACTCAAATTTACTACTTTTTATTTTAAAAAATTTATAAGATGCGGAATGTTTATTTTTTATCATCTATTACAGGATGAGATTGAGGTACTTTTGACACAAGACACAACTGCTATAGAAACGGGGTCTGGAGGAACTATCGCTTGGGCATCAAATGATGTTTACTCTAAAGTTATGGGCCCAGAACGGTCTGGACGTGTGCGTGGTTTGGGATTTGGACCAACTCCTACAAGGCAAACTTGTCAACATTCATTGCCAACTTCTAAGCAAGAAGATGTAATATCCAAAGAAGAATTTGATAAAATGTGGAATGAATTAACTGAAATGCGAAACTTAGTAAAAACATTCGTGAATGCACAGGTGAGCACTCCACATATTTTTAGTTGATATTAATCAACCTTAGTTTAGAATATTTGCACTCTCATTTGAGTTATTGTGAATTCAGGCTTCAGGACAAAATAAAAAGAGAATGAAGAGGAAAATGCTGAAGAGGAAAAAAACGATGAGAACGATGATTGAGGGAATTATAAATGAAGAATCTATTAATTATTATTTTCATTTAATGGTATTTGCAACTTTTATTAGTTGAGACTGTATTTGTAGTTATTTTATATAGTGACGTTTGGTCTTGGATTGCTAAGTTGGAATTGGGATGGATTATAAAAATTGTGGATTTAGGAGTTAAGATAAGTAGTGGATTATGTATTAGTTTTACTACTCTTTTTTGGAAGTTGTGAATCTTAATAAGACACGCACCCTTTAAAAGTTTAACGAACTTTCTTAGGTATAAATAACTTCTACATGATTATAAAAAAAAAACTACTTATTTATGACTATTTATGTCTAGTAAAATGATTATTTGTAATTAAAATCAGTATTTTATCACAAATAATTATTTTCATTACAAATAATTAGTTACAAGTATTTAATTTTCTCATAGTGCTAAGGCCAATAGACTGAGTATTTGTCCCTTGAATTACTAATGTGCATTTGCAAAAACAAAAAACTACGTCCTAGGTTATAACTAGCCTTACCCTTGTATTTGAAGAAGTCCTTGTCCTTTTTAATTTTTGGATTATAAAAGAAATGATAATGATTTATATTGTTATAGGGTGGACAAGTCTAACGCGCTTCCTTAAAAAAAAGTAAAAAGATTTATGATTTGCTTGGAAAAAAAAAATGAGTATGTATGGAACATTTGCCTATACTAAAACTATATCAAACTACATTAAAAAATAAAAAATAAAAACTATATCAAACACACATACAGAGATCTGTTTATGTATAATAATATTTAAGTGAAAAAATTAAGGTCATCCTTGCTAGCTACTTCTAGACAGTCCCGACCTTTAATTCGGTCTCTAAGGTCTAAATCCTGTTTTGATTGCAAAACCAATAATTATACCCCATCTTAAAAATGAAATCTATGTTATTGTTTTTTAAGTTTCTTCCTAGCTAGAGAAGAGATTCTTAGGAGTTATTTATGGATATGTACAATTTGAAAAAGGCTAGGTGCATGCATCCAACGATACATTCCTTAATCTTAGGCTAATTTGGTGTGATTTCTATCATTGAAAGACGAGTGATTTAAGGATTTAACTTATAGGAAAATATTAATTTATTTGTTTTTCATCTTATCTTTGGAATAAAAATAGCTGAAGGTAGATTATACGTAAGGATGCCCAATGAAAGTAATACGAAGATGGCTACATAAGGATTCTCAATGAAAACAATAGCTACATCACAACCGTACCTTCGTCTAATTTTTCACATTCAAAATGTTGTCCACCTTTGTCTAATACTCCTGGGCTCAAATATGGTTCCAATGGCACGATCTTTATATCATCTGAGATACCAGATGATCTTTATATCATATCACTACATCACAGCTACTTGTGCAGTCTGCATCTCAGAGTCTTAAAATACAATTAAACTAACAATAAAATCTATTATGTGTATGCACATTTATGTGTACGTGTGTATACATATATATACCCACACTATATTATATATTAAATTTTTTTTATAAACACTAGAAAATGTCGATATATGTATACAGAATTATGATATATTGGAAACATAATATTATAATTAAATGTATATGCCTTACATTATATTAAATATGTATAACAATATATTAAAACATTATATAATACCTATTACACGACAAACATTTAATTATTCTCCATTGCGTCGGTTTATCTTCCCCTCTGTTTTACACGCCTCCAGTCCCTTCATTTTCCCCTGATCAACCATATCCTCCTCCACACAGCAAACCGACAGCAAGAGACGTGAACTTGGGGCACTGCCGGTTGTCCATACTTTGTTTTACACGCTCAAAACAGAGGACTCCATGCTTCATGCGACAACCAAGGATTGACAGCTTCAAAAGTAGTATGTTTGATGGTCTAACTCTAGTTTTAAGCTATTTTTGGTTGATTGTTTAGTTTGTGTTCGGAATGGTTTTACGTATTTGAAATTTGGACTCCTAGGATGTAATCGGTTTGTGTTTGGAATGGTTTCACATGGTTCCCAGCGCATAATTTTTGGTCATTGACTGCATAATCTGTGTTTGGATCGGAATGGCTACTTCTAAACGATAGTGGAGTTCAATAATAATAATAATAATAATAATAGTTGGAGCTAATTTGAAGTTTGTGAATTTGGGAGAAGAATAATGCTACTTTGCCTATTTAGAATAATGCTTCTAAACAATAGTGGGGGTCAATAATAATAATAACAATAATAATAATAAATATAGTAATAATAATAATTATAGTTGTAGCTAATTTTAAGTTTGTGAATTTGGGAGAAGAATAATGCTACTTTGCCTCTTTGTCTTGCCCAATACTCAGTTTGATGGTTCATGATTTTTTTTTAAAATTACTTATTGATTAGGAAAGTAATTATTAATATTTTTATATTTTTTAAAATTATTTTCAAATAATTTTAAAAAATAATTACTTAGGAAAGTAATTACTTATTGATGCTTCATTGCTGCCTTTTTTTCAATGCAAAATATTATTTTTTGTACTATATTTTAACTTTTAAGTTATTGATGATCTCGCATTCTCATTTTATTTTGTTTTCATATTTGAAATATAGTTAAGCTATGGATAAAAGTTGGATGGACAAATCTCGATATACAAAAGAGCACGTTGTTGGTGCGAAGGAGTTTTTGAAATTTGCACGTGAGAACTGTGCTATAGATTTACCAATATGTTGCCCATGTAGAAAATGTGGATTACGTAAGATGTTCATGCCCAACATGGTACATGATTATCTGATTAGCTATGAAATTTCTCAAAGTTACACCATTTGGCATGCTCATGGAGAGAGAAAAAGGGAGACATCTTACCATGTCACTGATGCCCAACAGAATAATGAGCAAATAAATGAAGGCTCTAGTAGGATGACAACCATGTTACATGTCATTTTTCCTATGTTTGATCCTGAAATAGTTGAAGATGGGCTTGAAATAGGTGCAGATGTTGGAGAAACTAGAATGCAATATGAAAATTGACAAGGTTCTAGTGAGAGGGTTAATCAATTTTACAATATGTTGAAAGATGCTGATGAGCCATTGTATAAATGGTGCACAAAACATACTAAATTTAGTACCCTTGTACATCTATGGAATATGAAGTGTTCAGGTGGATTGAGTAATAGCATATTCACAGAATTGCTTGAATTTGTGAATGAATTGCTCCCACCAGGAGCATCATTGCCTAAAAATACGTACGAGGTGAATAAATACATGAAGGAGTTAGGTCTTGGATGCGAGAGGATCTTAGTATATCATAATGGTTGCATGTTATTTTGGAAGGACAATGAGAATCTGGAAACATGCGTGGTATGCGGAGCGTCAAAGTGGAAGCAAAAAGAGTCTATGGATGATAGGTCTAAAAAAAGTTAAAAAAGTCCAGCGAAAATATTACGGTGGTTTTCGTTAAAACCAAGGTTGCAAAGGCTTTTTATGTCATCAAAGACTTCTTCACATATGAAATGGCATGCTACAAGCCGCACTGATGATGGGGTACTAAGGCATCTAGCAGATGGCATGGCTTGGAAGACGTTGGATCCAAAACACCATGAGTTTGCCTCTGACCCCCGCAATGTTAGACTTGGTTTATCTGCAGATGGCTTTAATCCTTTTAGTAATATGAGCATTTCCTACAATACCTGGCCGGTAATTTTGGTACCTTACAATTTACCTCCATGGATGTGCATGAAACGATCAAGTTTCATGCTGTCATTGATTATACCGGGATCATCATCACCTTCAATGAATATAGATGTATACTTAGAGCCTCTAATATCAAAATTAAAGGAATTATGGGAGGTTGGAGCACCAACGTATGATATTTGCTCTAGAGGGACATTTACAATGCGCGCAACTTTAATGTGGATAATAAATGATTTTCCTGCGTATGGTGATTTGTCTAGATGGAGTACAAAAGGTCGTTTAGCATGTCCTTGTTGTATGGGTAATACACGATCTAGATGGCTGAAATATGGAAAAAAAATTTCCTACATGGGACATAGATGATTCTTGCCAAGAGATCATAAGTGGAGAATGATGGCAGAAATATTTGATGGTTCACGAGAAATTGATCATCCACCTACGGCTACCATGCCAACACCTAATGAAATTTTGGACCTATTAAATGATGAAGGATCTAATGATAGAACAGATCGTAAAAGAAAAAGAGTTATGGGGTCCACTAATGTTAAGGAACACTTATGGAAGAAATATAGTGTTTTCTTTAGTTTGCCTTATTGGAAAGATAATTTGTTGCGTCATAATCTTGATGTGATACACATTGAAAAAAATGTGGTAGATAATATTGTTGGCACACTGTTAAATATTGAAGCGAAATCAAAAGATGGCATAAAGGCATGCCTTGACTTACAAGAGATGGAATTGAGACCACAACTTCATCCGGTTACCACAGCTACAAACAGGATATAGTTGCCTCCAGCTATTTTCACAATGAGTAACAAAGAGAAAGAAGACTTGTTGAAGGTTATACAAAATGTAAAAGCACCAGACGGTTACTCTTCAAATAGTTCACGTTGTGTCAAACTTCAACACCGTACTATAGTGGGCATGAAGAGTCATGATGGCCATATACTGATGCAACATCTCCTGCCAATTGCATTGCGTGGATCATTACCTAAGAAGGTAATAGAACCACTAATCGAGCTATCTGGATTCTTCAGGGGAATTTGTTCCAAAACGTTGCAGCTTGAAGACTTGGATCGATTGGAATCTATAATACCTTACATATTGTGCCTATTAGAAATGATATTTACCCCATCATTTTTCACGATTATGGTGCACGTGATTATACATTTAGTTGTTGAATATAAACTTAGAGGACCTGTTCATTACCGATGGATGTATCTCGTTGAAATGTATGCTATAGGTATTGACTTAAAAACACATAAATCTATTTCAGGCTAAAACATTTTTTTTTAAAAATAGTAAAAGTCATTTATGATTTTTGTGATAGGTACCTACATCGACTAAAGTTTCATGTGCGTAACAAGGCTGCACCAGAAGGTTCCATTGCTGAAGGATATTTGTTGGAGGAATTGTTGACGTTTTGTTCTCGTTATTTGGAATCCGCTCAGACGGTTTTCAATAGACCATCACGAAACCCAAATGATTCTAAAGGGAAAGTTATTGATATTCGTCTCGATTTTACATCGTGGACTCAAGCACATCGCTATATTCTCTTCAACTTTGACGATTTTGCTCCATTCCGCATGTGAGTTGCAATGTTTAATACGTACAAATTAAATTATATTTCATTTATATCTGCGTAATTATAACATACATTTGTGTTGTCATGAACATGTATAGGATGCACTTGGAGATATTGAATAATACCATTGAAGAGAATCATTTATCCAATGCCAAACTACAGAAGCGACATCAAGACCAATTTTGTAATTGGTTCCAAGACTATGTACTATTTACACCTCATACAATATTATATCACATAATTTATTATATCTTTAAATTGTTTTTGTTATATTGATCAATGCTAATACTCCAACCTTTCAGGTAATGAAGATGGATAATAATGGAAGAAGTGAATTGGGACATAAAGTCGTAATGCATTCTAAAGGTCCCATGCAAATTGCCAAAGAATTTAAGCGAATTGTCATCAATGATACAAAATATCTCACTAGGAATCACGAAAATGGAAAGAAAACTCAGAATTGTAGTGTTAGTGTGTGTACTGAAGATGGCCCTGCTTGGTATGGCCAATTAACACGCATAATTCAGGTTATGTATTATGATTGGTCTTGATATGTGTTATTCAAATGTGATTGGTCAGATGTTTCTCGGGGTAGAGGTTTCAAGGAAGACAAGTTTGGCTTTACTCCTATAAATTTTTCTCATCTAGTACACATTGGCAATCAGATATCTGATGATCCGTTTGTTTTATCTTCCCAAGTATCTCAAGTATATTATGTGGCAGATGAAAGATGCCCAAATTGGGTTGTTGTCGTTAAGATAAAACCAAGAGACGTGTATGACACTGGTGAAGAGGAAGTGACTGACGATGATGAGGATGAATATTTAGTCAACGAATATTGTAACAATTCCAATGATGAAGCTATTGAACAAAATGTTGATGATCTTATGTGGATGCGAAATAACATAGATGAAATGACGATTGAAACTCCTCAATAGTTTTGAGTAAGAAATATATATTTAGACTTTTTAACATGATATCAGTTATAACTTGATTTTTTATCTCATATCATGCTCCAAATATTATTTTCTTATATTATTTGCAAATATGTAAACTTTTTTTTTTTGTATAGGTATACTAGATCCAAAAAAGAAGGCAAAAACTACCATACCATAATTGCAAAGACAATCTATAAAAGTATGAGCTGTCTATAGCTACTCAAACTCTCAGATGTATGAAGACAACTATGATATGATAGGTAATAGTTTTTATAATATTCAGACAGTTTTGACAGTCTGGTAACTTTGCACAATATATTTATAGTGCTTTTTATTTGTGTATGTTCAATTAGTTTAGAAACTACGAATCTTTCTCATATTGGTAAAATTAGTGATTTATAAACAAACATTATTATTCAAATCCCTTGAATTTATATATTCTTCTCAAATCAAAATTCACAAGCACCACATTCTTGTGAATTTTACCAATATATTTTAACATTCACGAGGTTCCCAACATATTTTAACATATTTTGTCATAAAATTCACAAGTACCACATTCTTTTTAAAAAAAGAATAAATATGAGATGCATATTAAAAGATTAAATTTTAAATACTATACTTTATTTTTTCAAAAGGAATTTACGACACTTGCACAAATTTTAAAAGGAATGTACAATACTTACGTTATTGTACTTAACATTACTTATTAAATATTGAAGGAAAGAAATTGAACGCGCATAAATGGAATGACGTATGAATCTCTTCTATAGTTATATAGTTCTATAGTTCTATTGAATGCTGACACACTACTAAATTATCGGCATATAATTGATCAATTTTTGACATTTTATAAACGCCGTCAAAGATATATATTATTACCGGCATAACAATATAAACACCGAAAAACTACTAATTTTTGGTATAAAATCAATCAATTATCGGCGTTTGTTTAAACAATATAAACGCCGAAAAACTCAACACTTTACTATCTATAAATTTGATCAATTCTCGGCATTTTATGAAACGCCATTAAATTTATATATTATTACCTATGTAACAATCTAAACGCCAGAAAATACAGTTAGATTTATCGGCATAAAATTGTTTAATTATTGACGTTTGTTTAAACTCCGCCAAAGCATATATTATTAATGGCAAAATAATATAAACGCAGAGAAAGTGATAATTTACCGGCGCAAACATAAAAAATTGGCAGCATTTTTTTACATGCCGCTACAAACGCCGAACATCTTAATAATTTACCGGCGCAAAAATTAAGCACTGGCAATTATATAATTTATTGACGTAAAATGAAAAATTGGCAGCAATTTTTTCAAACGCCGCCAAAGCTATATATTATTACCGGCGTAACAATATAAACGCCGGAAATCTCAATAATTTACCGGCGTAAAAATTAAGCGCTGGCAATTCTATAATTTTACCGGCATATAAATAAATGCCGCCAATTATGTATTTTTCTGTAGTGATTTCATCACTCTAATGATAGTTTCTATGTAAAATCTGCATACGCTACCTTAATATCCTAATTCCATAGTTAGGGTAATTTTTACCCTCTACAAATCTGGAAGAAACTATGGTCCCTGCACATTCAGGATCATTTCAAACTCTTCATTTGGAAGATGTTTAACAACATCCTATCCACCCAATCCTTTCTAAAACACTACATCCTTTCAATGAAAATCAAGTACTCTATCCCATTTTCCATTCCACTAAGGAAACAATCTCTCATTATTTCCTGGAATGCCCTCATACTAGGATACTCTAGAGAGAATGGTCTTGGCCCTTAGATATTATAATTATAATAGGACAAGACTTCACTAGCTAGATCTTGACAATTCTTGATCCCATCACAAAATTGCACATTCCTGTACAAGATTCTCAAAAATTTCAACTCTTTGCAAAGCAATGGACAACCTCTGGTTTTATAGAAGTCAAATTACACATGGTTCCCAACTAGTTCCTATAGACCAATTTGTTACAAAAGTCATCAGACTATATGAGCACAACAAGGCAAGGTAGTGGAAAATTCTGTGTGATGGTCCAAAATGGAATCCCACCCCATGGGGCATTTTTGGTATTATTTGATGTAACGGTAAGGCAATCGGGAAATATAGCAGTTGTAGTATGTAAGGATCAAAATGGATAAATTGTGTTAGCTATAACAAAATTCTTGAGAAACTATAATCCAAACTTTGGAGAATCATTAGCAGCTCTAATAGATGTCAAGGAAGCAACCTTGAAAGACTTGAAGCACATAATTATAGAAGGTAATTCCTACGTGGTGATATTAGCTTTGACAAACTCTCATCAAAACTCAAATTGAACGATAGAAGGCATGATAAGAGATACAAGAATACTGCTTCACAGCTTTGAGAGTTGGAAAGCAGTAAATTAAGATACATCAATTGCAGAACCAATGCGCACACGCTTTTGTGCAATGGACATCTTCTAATTCTATGTATGGAGATATACCCCTCATCAAGATACTGTAATATTGTCTTTTGGAATTTCACAGCAGAAAAGATCCATCATCTGATATTTGTAATAGCTAGTTTGTTAATTTGTGATTTCATGTTCTTTCTTATGTATCACTGACTCTTTTTTATTTATAATGAAGGTTTCATTACTTTGGAAGAAAAGAAAAATATTGTTCAAGCAAAGAGAGGAATAAATTGCTTAATTTAACGGATATATATGATTAAACAGGTTCACTCATTAGTAATATTCATCGACCACACATATATAGACGTATATATATATATATATATATATATATATACTAGTGATAGAGTAATGTGCAATGCACGTTTGCCTAGGAGAAAATAAACTAATGATATCTATCAACTAATGTTAAAATAAATTAATACACATTTAGTCATAATAATAATAATATACATGCCAAAATAAATTAAGTTACACATATATCTCAAAAGAAAGTACTATACATATCAACCATAATATTATACATCCTAAAGAAGTTCGGCGATAACATTCACTAAAAAATAAGAAATGTAAGAATATCAATGTTTATCCTTCCAAGCTCTGGGAGCAAACACAACACATATATTACCACACACACACATAGAGCATTCCTTAATTTTAAAGTACTCAAGTTCTCTAATATTTATGCCTGCCAATTACTTGAATTCTCCAATACTTCTACCTGTCGGTTACTTGAATCGCATCCCTTAGTCTAATTTTGTATGGTGCTTGCGACTCTGCCACTCCCCCCATTTCGGATCTATCCAATCAAAGAGGAAAAAAAGAAAAAAGGAGAACTTGTGATATGCAGAATAAGGTGCGATTGTTAGAGCCAAACATAATCACACAATAGGCAATAAATACCTAAAGTATAAACAATCCATGCAGTAGCCATAACCAAGAAAGAGCCCTCTTCTATGAATCTCATTCGCATCAATTGGCATCTCTGCTCTTGATTTCTCTACTCTACGGTCCACGTGTGAATATAACCATATCAAGTTAACTTATTGGCAATCAGAGTTATTTCTCTAGAAACGCGAAGTAGAAACAAAAAAATAAATGGAAATAGAGGATTAAATTCTTACTAGAGAGTGAGAAGGGGAAGACGTTACGGACACTTTCTACATCCTCAAGCAGGGCAAAGATATAATTCAATGCAAAGCATATGCTACATACAACTTAAAATGACTTAGAAAATCTATCCCAATAGCAGCAGAATCTTAGAATTCTTTTGTTCTTTTCAATGCACTAAAATATAAGAGAACCATATTTACTTTCATTACACCATTGTATCATGCCAAGCTATAAAACATACAGTATAAAGAATCAGAATCATAGTATGGAGTTCAAAATTCAAATTTAATCTAAAAGTGTAACTCATTTGAAGATTAAAATAGGTAAGTACAAAAAAAGAGTAACAAATTTATACTTCTCCTTACTAACATGTTAGATAACAATCCACATAAGGCCATTTATGCTGTTAGTATCCACTGGCATTATGTCATCTACAACGTGGGCGGTTTTCCCAGACCATAAGGCCAAAAGCTATAACACTATCTTACCCTTTGCGACTTTACATGGTGAGATAGTTTCTAGATTTGGCTCATTTGTTAAGTTTGATCATAATCATAACTTTCTAGTGTACAGTGGCGGAAGGTCTTAGCATTATCCTAATCACTTAAGATTCATACCAATCAAAGCAATCCACATTAAATACTCTCTCAAGGATAGTGATTTTCAATCTCAACCATAATACATCAATGTTGACAACAAAACATTTTTAATTGATTAATCCATTTCCTCTCCAATTTTCCTCATTTTATTTTTCATAGTTTTCCCTTCATAAAAAGATCTCAATTATTGAATTAGAAAGATATTCAAAACTCGTCAGCATGCATACCTGAAATCCCAAGACAAAAATACACACACACACATATATATACTAGTTACATGATGAAATTAATTGTCAAATTAAAGGAAATTTTATCCATTACCTCCACGGAGAGCATTAGATGCCATAAACTTTCTTGAAAGGTTCGTAGAGAGCTCGCAGTATTGGTGTTCATATCCTTCAAAGATCTCACTCATCGTCCCTTAATCTTCTATTCCTCCTGTTTAATAACTGATCACCACTTCAATCGTAAAAAAAATAGATCAAACTAATCCAAAAAAGAAAAAACAATCAGCCACAAACAATGTGAAACATCTCGATCAAAAAACTTATATAACCATAATTAAGAGAAAGTCACATAAATCGGAATATAATCGAAAATATTATGATCGGATTAAAAGTTAGGACCTTAAAAGAAAGAAGATCAGAGGGGGCGACGAGATTTTAAGATATTCAGGAAGAAGTTGCTGGTGGTGTGGTTGAGATTTTTTGAAGTAATGAAGTGGCACTGTGGATTAAAGCATCTGGGGGCCGGGGGGTTGCGGTGGATATTGTTCTTGTGATGTTTCTCCCAATTCTACAAAAGTGGGGGAGGATCAAGAAAATACTTTCTTGATTTCTTCTAACAGGGAGGGCGAATCTACTTTTCTTTTTATTTCTATCAGTCCTTTACCACACCTGCAGCATTCATGGTCAAAGGTGAAGCCTTTCCAACCAGCAAAAATACAACAAGATTCAGATATGGCCATGAAGAACCAATATGACCTCTACACCACTTTGAATTTATTGATGTCCTGAGCCGTTTGGAAGAGGGTTTTATCAAGGCTTTGTGAGATTTGGCAGTGGTGGAAGGCAAATTGGTGCTGTTTCATGAGATTGACTGCGAGATTGTGATCGTAATTGGTGCCGTTTCATGATATGGACGTTGAGTTCATAGTGTTGCGTCCATTGATTTACCATCTGACTTTCCATGCGACTTTTTCAGTTTCATCTACGGTGAGAGAGAGAAAACTCGGGAGTGAGCACCTTCATCTCCCATGCTCTTTCGCTCTCTCAAAATTCACGGTTACAAACAGAGTTAATGGAGAAATAAGAAATTTAATAGAAAAACAACAAATTCCGTTTTATAAATAATTATATAATATAAAGATATATGTATATATACTAGGTGGAAGTAACGTGCAAAGCACGTTTGTCTAGTTTGTTTATTCTACTAAATTTAAGAACTGTTATTTGTCTTTTATTAAGAAATTAGTTTTGATTAATAACATAATGTTTTTAGGATATTACACACTTTCATATATTATAAAAGAAGAGTATTAGTAAAAACAATAAGATATTCCCATAAATAAATATAGCCCATATGGGATTCAAATGTATGGGGTTCAAGCTACAAAATTGAAATAAGAAAAAGACTTAATAGAACTTGCCAAAATTAATATTGAAAATCAATTTTAAAAGAAATGAGACCTTATAAAATATTTTTACCTTTGATCAACAACATATATCCCTTAGATAGTTGTTGGTCCAAATGTTGACGTTTCATCTTTAGATGGCTTACTTTTGATTGCAACAATTAAAATATCTAATTTATCAAATGTAAATTGTTAATATATTAATAATTAATTTATAGAAAATAAAGAGTAAATTACCTATTTTTGCAATTGACCCTTTATAAGTCCCTAATTCATTGAATGTGATGGTTTTATATTTCGGTACCTCTATTTGCTTTTCATTTTCTGGAGCATCTTCTATTATCATTCTTGAATTTAGAGTTCATTGATATTAATATTCTCTAGTTCTGTACTTCGAATCTATTGGTTTGACAAGTGCATTGCTGATATAATACGACCGAAAAATATGTAAAGGGTCATCTCGAAAGTCAATATTAGTTCCAAAAATCGTTGCATGCACTCGATTCCCCTAGGCAATATAAATAATTGTGATGAATAATGTATTATATAAAATTATAATGATTAATTTACTATTATAAATTTGTTATTTTTTTAATATGTTTTGGATTTTAAAAGAAATTATGTTTTTAACAAAATAAGTTGTAGAAAGATAACTAAATAAATGCAACATCATTAATATTTGTATATGATATGATAGAATTAAAGAAGATCCAATTTCAAAGAATATCAAAAACTAGAAACACAATATATGCAAACAAATACTATACCTCATGATCAATTAATAATATTCATGAATGGGAAGCGATTATTTTCATCAACATTCTTAAGAATGGTATCCTTGGAATGAATACTCTTTTTCTGCTATGGTGCTCAACTGCAATTTCTACATCTATAACATTTCAACCAAAGGCTCGATAAATTAGATGATTTCCGTTGCATAGACCTTCTGAAAGATTAATGTTTTTGAGCAGCATGATGTGATAGTTTTTCTTTAGTAATAATTCATGAGGCTGAAGTCCATTTAGGGTTAGAATATTTAAGAAATCCTCCATAACTGATTGTTTAGATGCATCTATTGCTTCATCAAAACTGTAATATCGCTGAGGCTCACCAGGAAACCTATGAATTAACAATCCATTTATTTCATCAACATAATTGTTCTTTGATGTTAATATGGCCCGATTCATCATAGCTGAAATATTTATTGAATATTCATGAATATTATGAAAAACATCATCTATTAAATGATCTAAAGAAATGTCATCATTATTATAGGGAACAATCATGATATCAGGAATTTTTATGGTTTCATCAACTGTGTTTGGTGGTATTTCGTTGCCTATTCTTGCTCGCATATTTTCAGTTAAACGAAGCTTGATCAATGTAGGCCACAAATAGTAAGAAACCAAACTGGTATTAACCTATTTTTGTCTTGTTCCTTTACGAACTACGGGTAAAATCTGTCGAAAATCTCCATCGAAAACAACCTTTCCACCGAAAGTTAACTTTGAATCATTGATGTCTCGTAGCATTTTATCTAATGCTTTAATGTGTTGTTTTCTTGACATAGGGGCCTCATCCCATATAATTAACCTTACTACATGTAGTAGGTTTGCCAGTACAGTTTGTTTACTGATACAACACGTGTTGTTTTTGTCGACACTAGTGGAAGCTTAAAGCATGAGTGTGTTGTTCGACCTCCAGGAAGAATAGATGCATCAACACTTGATGAAATAGTTGCAAGTGCTGCTAATTTTCTTGATTGTATTGGTGTGAGAAGTGCCTTGTACAGGAATTTCTTCCATGTCCCACCTAGGCCATCTAAAAAGAATGTAGTAGTCTCGTTTGCAAATACTTTTTCCAGCACTAAATTATAGACATGTCGTTGTTCACTATTAAGGGCTTCTAATGCAGCAATATTTTCTTCTGGAATTTCAATAGCCAAGTCATCATCGATTTTCCTAGATTCGAATTTCTCTTCATCAAAACAAATGTCGTCACAAGAAGATGGAAGGAATTAATGTCTTTCTCCATTGACTCAAGTGTAAAAGAGATTGTGCCGCAATACTTGCATTCTTACATTTAATATATAATCTTTGTTGACTTAAAATTAAGTGACATATCTTGCTCAAAACGTTACCAAAGCTCACTTGGATTGGTTAGATTACAATATTGTTGCAAATTGCCGTCTCAAACTGGATGACATTTGATATATAGATGTTTCATGTAAATAATCTTATAAGCTACTGTCTCTCTGTAGCAAACCATGCATTGTTGCTACCTCACAGAATGTTGGGGTGACAATACCATCAACTGTCCTAAGATTTTCAAATGACAAAGATCCTCTTACATGATTTAGCAATATCCACAGATAGTATCTCTTACCTTCAAATGGATCTGCTGTAACAATCCGATCTATAATAGTTTTCTTTTTTCGAGGATTTCGCTCTTTGTATTGTTGGCTCCAAACATAATATTTTAGAAATTCTTTGTATAATAATGTCCTTACATTCTCATTTACTCGATTTAATGCAAATAATTCTGTTAACATCGGTTTTGTAAAACGATCAGAATTGACAACATTGATTAGGTCTTCATTTGCTCAGAAAGTCAATTGATGTTGATCCTCAAGATGTAAATGTAAACTATAAATTGCTGGGTACATTTCATTAATAATGAAACCATATATTCTCCATACAGCTTCAAAGAGAGCAATCAATCTGGCCGATTGGAATTGTTGAATTTCATCAACTTGTTGATTGTTTTGTTTAGAAATCAAGTTGAAAGCAACACGATCATATCATTTATAAATGTACTTATAAAGATGTTTGACTGCTTTTATTGTAGTATAGATCTCGACATTAATGTGGTTGTCAAATGCTGCAAGCAAATACTAATTATATGGAACAACTAATGATTATCTAAATTTTGGCATCTCACTTTGACAGTTGTTCCATTATTTGAATGTCTATATATTGGGAAGCAAATATTTCCAACGGTTATACCAGATCCACAATTCTTTGGATAATTACTTTTGCAACAACCTTTTTTTCATGCAAATATTTGTTGGGTTCAAACTCCACATGGTCCATGCATTATATGCCTGACAACAATGTTATGCAAGTGAAAGTTCATATGTTTAGTAGGTATCTTTACTGATACTATCTGATCAAAAGATTCAGGCGCATAGAGTTTTCAATCCTTCTATAAAATAATTAAAAATGCGCATGTGGAAGCACTCTTTTTTACTAGCTAGCTAGCTAGAACAATTAAAATAGTGTTATATTATAATTTTTAATATGAATTTTTAATCTTAAATATATGAATTTATTTGATCATATAGGTTTATTTTATATTATTATGTTATTCTTTAGTTTGTTTTTAGTTAAGCGATTATTTAAACACTATATAGTATATTTTAATCTTAGTTAATTTACTCAGATTTATTTGTTTTTTTTACTTGTTATTTTACGTTTACATTTTATTTTTTATTACTATGTTGTTCTTTTTTTCTTTTCCTTACTCGATTTGGGCTTTTTGTGTATATTTATTGTGGATCCTTCTCATTCGTGCAACCCATGAACATGGTAAAACATTTAGATTTGAAATCTTTCCTTTGTTCTACCCACCAAAATTTATTTTTTCAAGTGTATCCTAACTTGCTGCTTTGTTTTCTGCAAGCCCAGGGTTTCTAATCTAAAAAATCGTTGGGTTGAAAAAAAAAAAAACCAAAGTTTATGTGCGACTTTATTGATTATTCTTGCATTTATTATTCTCTCTATGTGTGTTTGAAAGGTCAAAACCTATAATATTTCTTCTTTATTTATATATATTTATAAATTTGTGGTCTTTTGGTTATAGATTATTCTTGTATTTATACACGCTTGGAGAAACAAAGTTTAAAAAAATGTTAAGACTATTTTGAAATTTTCCTTTTAGGAGCAGTTACTCTGCTTTTATCTTGTATCTATATTTGTAAACTTGTCTCAGTAAGGATATTTGTAATACATGTAGACAAAAGTAGAGTAATGATATATATCAAGATGAAAGAAGAGTATTGATTATTTTGTCTTTGCCCTTGATTAATTTTTTTACAATAAAAAAAATTAAGTTGAAGAAATTAGAACGTACAAAAAAACAAAATGAAGATGAGATTTAAAATATCAAACTACATAAGATGAGACTTATATGTTTGGCAGTGTTCTAATCTTCTATTTTTTTAATTCATCTTCTATTTTTATGGATTAATGCACATAAATACCCTCAACTAATGTAACATACAATACAACATTAACAACATTAGGCCGCATCGTGGACTTGTCACAAAATATGTTAAAACTGTGGTAAAAGACCTTAAGTTGCGTTTATTAGCTCACAGAGTAAACGCCGATAATTTAGGGTGACATAAGCCCAATCTCTCCCCGCAATCTACCCGCTGGAGATCCCATGCAACTTTACCGTGATCTGTTCACCGAGAAAGCTGTCAAGGGTACTGCCACAATTGCATCCCTCTGAATTCAATCTCAGTGTCGATATTGGTGGCTCTTCCACGCGCGATCATCTATCGAAAACTAGGGTTCAACTTCGACGAGCTTAATACTACCGTAAGTGCGATTTTCCACAAACCCATTCTCTCCAGCGAGAAAATCTAGTATTTAATTACCTTAATTACCAAGGAATTTACGACATTATTCCCAATCGCAGCTTTCTCCTATAACTCGTCCCAATTTCTCTTGTCGCAGGGTCATTATCGTCGCAAAGGGCAGAACATGATGGGTCAGCTCACAGCTAGATTTAGGTACAATATTTGCCCTAAAACTTGATCTGATATCGCATTTTGAAACCAAATGCTTGTACCCATTCATGTTGTTTGCTAGAAAATTCATATGATCAATTTTTACTGGAACATTTGAACCCTCAAATTGTAACCCTTATAATTTAAACAATACGTACTAAACTTTCAATATTATATAATCAAAAATTGCAGTCATGCATTATATAATATTGAGCCCTCAAGTTATTAGACTTAATTTCAAATATAGTTAAATTTTTTTCATACTCTGTTTAAATATTCATTGCTTTGTTTAGATCAAATATTACACTAATTGATATGTTAATCTATGATTAATTACACAAGTGCGACTTCTTAGATTTGCACCACATGTAGTGCAAAACCAGAATTGCACCACATGTTTTGCACCCTGTACAAGAGATATGTTTAGGCACACGAGATAGAAAATAACTAATTTCTAATGAGCATGCAATTGTTTACAACACCTCCTAATACAATTGATCTGCTATAGGTTTTTACCTTAGGTTGCTGAAAGCAATATATCAAAAATTACTACCAATAAATTACAAATATGTTGACTGATCGTGTATATGTACACATAGTCATTCAACTTCGTTTATGACTTAGTTCAGCTATATTCTTCAAGACTATATAATCATACTTGCTATTTCCTTGTGTGCCAGCAGTCTTTTAGGATTTTGGGGTCTTGGTAGCACATCCAAGCTAAAGTAAGTAGTGACCTGTAATGACATAAAAGATCAGCTCAGAAATTGTATCCAGCAAATGTTTAGGCATTTAAAAAAAATTGATCAAATTCCATCTTCATTAGTACTTGCTAAAGTAATTCCAAAAAAATCATTCAATTTAACCATCATATTTTTTTTTTCCCTTGGCAGCCCAAAACACTATATAAACCTGGGCAGCCCAAACAAATCATTCAATTTAAGTACCAAAACAAATTTTTTAACTACCATATTTTTTTTAACTACCAAAAGAAACTTAACTATCATAATTTTTTTCCCTGGGCAGCCCAAACAAATCATTAAATTTTACAACCAAAAAATCTATTAAAAACATTGATCCATTAAACTCTTCTACGTCTTTTTCTTACTTAGTTGTAATGTTACTGAATATATTATTGACTCATGGCCCCATTAAATTATGTCATACTGACCAATTACATGGTACATGTATTGACATCAAAGTGAACATCTTAAATGCAATAAGCTTTTGGTAACTCTGTCCCAGAATTAACATTTGCAGAGTACTGGTTATCCTAAAAACATTCATAACAACTATATATAAATGTATATACCTGAAACTGATATACTTAATGTACATACAATTGAATACCAATATTCAATCCCATGATAAATATACATTCTGTCATCTTCGTAAAATGCCATGATATTGAAAATGCCAATTCTTACACGCGACATCTCAGCGTAGGGTTTAAGATGTAAAATGCCAATTCTTACAATAACCATCTCATGCAGTAGGTAAATCATGAGTTTAGATATTAATTAAATAGGCAAAAGTTATGTGAATATTGGGACCTAGTAATAAATATCCAACGTGTTTAATGGAAATCATCAGAAAACGTCTCAACTTGTCATAGATGTAATCTTCAAACATGAAATTAAAGAATATAATACATGTAGACACATTTAGAGCAAGGATGGCCATTTACCTTTGCTATGGAGAACTCTTCTGGCAAAATCACCAACATGTTGTTAGTCCTCTTCAAAAGTAGTACTTGTAAGAAGTATCCCTAACACTACTTCCTCTAAAGTGTATGATAAGTTTATGTCAAAATTCAAAAAATACCTACTGCTAGCATGTACAAGCGGCTATAGAACTACGTTTTGAGTCTCTTCCTGAGACTCCAATCTCGTCTCAATTGAAGACATTCTGAAATTGACCCGGCCCGTTCCTCATATGCCTGCATATGCTCCCCCACTTTCAAGAAAGCATCCTCAATTTCCATTACCCGTCTTCTGTAGTTTTCTGCCATGCCGGTGCTAAAATCAGGTCTTCATGAAACAATATTCCTTAAAACATTGAGGATACTACTATGCCGGTGCTAAAATCAGGTCTTCATGAAACAATATTCCTTAAAAACATACATATGACGGCAATATCCGTGGTCCAGGTAATTTTCATGTTACATACTATCATGTTTTTAAAGAAAAACAACCAGCTGGTAATTTTCGCGCAACGTTTTTAACTCATATGATGTCATTTCTTAAAACCTTCCAACAAAGCCTTGCAGAAATTCATGGGGATGAAGTCAGAAATTTTCATCGACATCTGAGACTATACTTGCATCCTCAAGAAGGTGGGCAGTAGGGAAATTAGATGGCAAAATTTCCTTCAATATCAATCTTAGCAGATAGTGTTGATCCACCTACTTTTCCTACATATATGAGAATGCTATCATTCATTAGTCCACCTTGAGGAAGAAATAATAAATATGAATGTTACCCTATTAGCTACCCAATATCCATCTCAGCATGCTATAAAAAATAAATTTTTGAGATTGCATTTATAGGAATAGCATATTACATTTTGGTTCCAGCTTTTACATGTTGTAATAAGTGCATGATGACCAATCTTTTATTTACTAATGTGGAATTTATGTTGGACTAAGGGATATTTATAAACTGCAAGCTGGTGCCTAATCTCATTATTAGAAACTGTTAGTTGCAGTAAATGACAGTTCTTTCCATTTATACAAAACAAGTAATGGCTGGGAAATAAAAATTTAGAATACTAATTAACACATACATATTATTTTACTTACCTAAACCCACCAACACGACTCTGTTCCTCATCCAACGGCCGTCTCTCATACGCAATCACGATGACCGGCCCAACTGCAATCAGAGCCCCCACAATGTTCCCTCCCACTATGTAACCTGGGCGATTGAGTAGATCGGAAGAAAGTGGACGGGAAGATAGGCTTCGATCAAGCTTGGAGCAGACCCAGGCCAAATCCCGCGCAAAGGGAAATCCAAAAATTCCACCATTATATACTTTCTCTATTACGGCGACATCAGCATTGACGCCATATTAAAAATAATGGAAATCTGCCCTCAAGGTAACTAATGCGGCGACAGTATTATGTTTCAAATCACGACGAAAGTGACATTGTTGCTATATTTTTCTATTCACTCTGATTACTCAGCAATTTGCAACCAACGGCAACAAGTATTCTTAGCAAACAATAAAACCAACGGCGACCTGGGTAAACGGCAGCGAAAATGGATTAAATTGTGATGCATATGAATTGAAAACGCGGCAGAAAGTGAAAAAATAACTACGCTAGCTTTGTCCGCAGCTAAGTGTGCAAACCCAAAGAATAAAACAAAAAAATTGCTGCCGACTACGCTTGCCATAAAATAAAATTCAGCTAGTGCCCATAAGTGTTGTAGTGACACGTGGAGGTGAAATTTCCCATAAAAACAGAAGATGAATAAAAAAAAATATTTATTCTAATGCATATTAAAAAAATGATTTATTGTAATATATATACAAGATGAAAGCAAAGTATTGATTATTTTGTCTTTGCCCTTGATTAATTTTTTTACATTAAAAGAAAACAATTAAGTTGAAGAAATTAGAATGTACACACACAAAAAAAAAAAAAAAAACAAAATGAAGATGAGATTTAAAATATCAAACTACGTAAGATGAGATTTATGTGTTTGTCACTGTTCTAATCTTTTGTTTTTTGTTTTTTGTTTTTTGTTTTTTGTTTTTTGTTTTTAATATTCATATATATATATATATATATATATATATTTTTATGTGGAATTTCATCATTATATTTGATCATCTAAAGCAAAAATATTATTGTTAATCGTCTGTGCAAAAAATAAATCTGTTCATCTTTTCAACTAGATTTTATTTTTTCTATGTTCTCTTCTATTGTGTTTTTTATGCTAGTTGTGCATTTTGTGTTAATATTTGTTAGTGTTTGTCTTATATTTTTCTTCTTGTTTTCTTATTTGTTCTTGGAAAACAATGGCACCTCTAATGTAGTTTGATATTTTATTCATTTGTCAGTACAAATTAAATTCCACAAGAAATTAGTTTAAGAAATTAGTACAATATTGCATAAATTCAGAAGATCAAACTCTACAAAAAATTAGTTTCTTTCTCCTAATGCATATTATAAAAACCAGACTATGAAGTAAAAAAATAAAATAACCTAAAAAACTAAACAATATTTGAATAAATTAAAAAATAGATAAACACGCACAAATACCTTCAACTAATGTAACACACGTGGAGGCCCTGAAATTCCACATAAAAACATAAGATGAATTAAAAAAAAAAAGATTTATTCTAATGCATGCATATTAGAAAAAGAAGATGAAGTAAAAAAGATAACAAAAATTAAGACAAAAAAATCATGTTTGAAGAAATAATAAAACATTAATTAATAACGATACAGATTAAATATATCTTCAACCCAGCAAAATTTAAGAACCTCCCAACAGCACAATATCATGAATACATGAGTCTGAACCAAAAATAGTTGGGATTTTTTATTTAGGGATTTTGAATGCAAAAGATTAACACAAACCATATTTGAAGGGAACAAAACAGATTTAAATAGAAGAATACTTTCAACCAGAGTAAATGCGAGTAACTTTTAAAAACACAAAGATGAATACAAACTGAAGGAAAAATAGTACGTAGGAATTATGTATTTTGTGATTCTGAATAAATGTGGACGTCACTATAACAAATAAGACTTTTTGCTGCGTTTTGTTTAGCTGAGAATTAAATTCTGTCGCAAATAGTAGCATTGCTGCGAGAGCGAGAAATTAGGCTTATTGTCACGTCCAAATAGCCGCGGTTAACCTGCGATCTTAAAAACCCGGTAAATGACTTTTTGCTGCGATTTTGAAACTTTTGTGGCGATTTTGAGGCTTTTTGCGACGATTTTAAAGTTTTTTGCAACGACTTATGAACGCCACAAAAAGTCTTATATGTTGTAGTGCGTGAATGATCTAAGATTTAGAAATTGCCAGTGTTTGTCTTATATTTTTCTTCTCCTTTTCTTATGTATTGTTGGAAAACAATGGCATCTCTTATGTAGTTTGAAATTTTATTCATTTGTCAGTGCTTGTGAATTTAATGAAGGATTAAATTATACGGTTAATGGGCTTAATGACATTTTCTTCTATTTTTAACGTTAATAGGCGCAATTACACGATATAATGTCTAATTGAGTAAATAGAACGAATGAGAGAATGCATGCATGTAAGATCGATCGACATGACTAATGCTTCACTACAACATTTCATAACTTTTGCGGTGAGCATAATTCACCACAAATACAAAGTAAATTGTCGTAAAAATGCTTCTGCCACGTTTATTTGCTCGCAGGTCAAACGCCGAAAACTAAGCGTGACATGTGCTCTGTTTGTCTCCGCAATGACAACGCTGAGAATGAACTAGCTATTCACGGCGTTCTTCTCGCCTATAAAGCCATCAATGGCAACTGCTGTAATTGATGGCTCCCAAAGTCAATTTAAGTGCCGACAATCCAATATCTAGCTCGGCGACTTCAAAACCACAAGAAGTTCAAATTTCGACACTTACACCGTCGTCAATGATCTGTGATTCAAATTTCTGGATGTTGAGATTTCCCCCCGGAATGACTCTTTTGCATGTTTCTTTGATTCAAATTTTTTGGTACAGACTTTTTAATCGTGTTTCCACCAGCCATTAGATTTTTTATCAGATAATGATTTGAAGAGTTAAATACTAGAACCAGATACAGAGGAGTTAAATATTTCTTAGTTTGGTAACTTTGGGTTAAGCAAAGAGTTAAATACATATTTGGTAAATTTTGTATCTTGCTACTAGATGTTCGATGGTTCCTTTGCACCATATTTCTTAGCTTAATAACAACTACTTTGAGAAAACAGAGAGTAAAAAGCTTGCTGGAAATGTATATGGAGACTAAACGAAAGGGTCTACCAATTTGACAACAGAGAGTAAAAAGCTTGCTGGAAAACAGAGTACTCTAGGAGACAGAGAGTAAAAAGCTTGCTGGAAAACAGAGTATTGTAGGAGACAAATAGAGAATAAACGAAAGGGCCTACCAATTTGACAAAGTCTAAGCCAAATGGAAAATGGTTAACCTTCAGATATTCAGCAAGCTTTTGTAAAAACAGATACAAAGGAGCTAGCCGATTCTTCTCAGTTTATCTCAGCACTTTGGAAATAACAGGGAAGATCAAGATACAAAAGTAGTACACGTTCATTTTCAATCCCCTGTAATAATGTATATACTGCCTCATTCCTAAAAGCAGTACACTACAAGCCCCTGTAGTGGACCCACGTCCCTTTATGGCAGCACAATAAACCATTTTTTGCTGCGTTTTTTCATGCCTGAACATATGACGGCGGGACTAGATCGCAGCAACAAATTCCACTAACCGCGAGCATTGAAATCGTCACGCTGGCCTTCTTCATTTGCAGCAGTTAAATTTGCTACGACCAAAATTCACCGCAAATAAGTTTGTGATTAACTGCGCCTCTGTTGCTTGTCGCAAATTAAGTCTTAGGGAACCATAAAGCCATCCAACTGCAGCCAACTAACCTCGCCACAAGTTAAAACGCAACAAATGATAGTATGTGTTGTAGTGCTTGTTTAACTTAACGGAATATTGAGAGCTTAACAGATAAGTTAACAGGTTTATTGGACTTAAATTCTTGTTTTAGGTTATGAATAAATTAGATTCTATAGGGGAGCTTAACAGATAAGTTAACAGGGTTAATAGTCTTAATTTCTTGTTTTAAGTTTTCAATTCAAATGGAGGAATTTAACGGACTTATAACAGGGCATTATAAATTGTTCTTTAAAATTATCAATCGAAACGCAAACAATATTTAATGGAGTTAATTTCTTGTTTTAAGTTTTCAATTCAAATAGATGGATTTAACACTAGACGTAAAACAGGCTGGAATAAATTCATCCTTGAAATTAATAATCCAGACACAGGTATTATTATAAATCCAGGCGCAGACATTATTTAATGGACTTAATTTCTTGTTTTTAGTTTTCGATTTAAATGGCGGGATTTAACGGACGTAAAACAAGGAATATATAAATTCATCCTTCAAATTATCAATTCAGACACAGGTATCTAAATGAACTTAAATTCTTCTTTTAACTCACCAATTCAGATAGATGTATATTAAACAGAGTTAAAACATTACATTAATTCTAAAGTTTAAAATTTTAACAGACATTAAAATAAAATTATCCGTTTGATAGCCACTTATAATATATAAAGATATTGTTTGAACACTACAAGGTTATATAAATATATGTATATATATGTACTATTTGTCCTAAATTATAAAAAAAAAACGGTTGTTATAACAACAAAGAGACTACATAAAATCAATATTATAAATTAATTAATTTCATGTAATTCGTTAGTTTTACTTTATAATAAAAATAATTTTATAATATAATAAATTATATAAAGTCACATTAATTCATAAAATTATTTTTGAGTAATTCATTTATGACTAAAATATTTTTCAAAAAATAAAAAATACTATACATGATCGATAGCTAGCTTGGTTTTTTCTTTTTTAAGAATTTTTGCCATCCCCAAACGGAGCAAATGAGTCAAAATCTTGTTGTGCAATATTGAATGTGTATTCTTTCCCACGGTTGAAAGAAACACCATGCATGCATGTTGTTACAATCCCGAAACAACACCACTACTGTACCCAAACCTATCGTCGACAGAAGAGGGGAAAAAAAAAAATAGTATTAACAAGCTGGATGCACGCTCCGGTCCGTTCACTACGCCATCATCAATGGCTGGCCTAGCTAGCTAGCTTCATTTTCATGAGCCACGGTAAAGGAGACCGAAAGGCAGAAAAAAGCCAATTTCCACGTACCCCAACCTTCTTCATCTCTTCATCCTTCTAACCATTGTCTCGAAGAACGGTACAGGTCGTACGGAGCCCAAAGATAATCTATGGTGCATGGCTTCCTAGAATCTAACCTCAACCATGGCTTCCCTTTCCCACTCCAATGGAGAAGGCTAATGGGGCCAGGATGAAGCCCCCTACATTTCCCTTCCAAATTATCACCTCCCAAACCATGTTGGTTCCATCTGTGATCCACTGCCTTTATGTTCCCAGCTAAAACAAGCAAAAATGGTGGCAAAGACCCCAAATGGTATATCCTCTTTTTCTTCTGCACTTCCATCCACTCTTCAACTTTCTCTGTATACCTTCCTTCTCTCCATTTTCCCACGTCCATCACCATCACTCCCGTGTTAAAATAGCAAGAATTTCTTCCTTGGAATGTTTTCGACAAATCAGTATCCGACCAAAACAACTCGGTGAAATACTGTGTGAAATTCGCACGGCAGTATTCGGGTGCAGCCACCACCTTGTTTTCCATGTCGACAGCCCAAAGCTTTGCGATATCGTCCACGACAACAAGGTCGGAATCTAGATAAATAACCCGCCCTACATCGGCGGGGATAATGTCTGCAAGGTAGATTCTTGCATAGTTAAGAGGCTGATCCAGAGCTTGTCGGATGGACCTAGATATCTTACCATGAACACGGCTCGAGTCGAAGCGGTAAATCTTGAAGTTGAGGTAAGGGAAGGTGGATTTTATGCTTGAAAAGAGGTCGGCATCAGCAAAGTGTGCAGAAAGGAAGTGGAAGGAGAGGTTCTCAGGGCATGTGGAGTGTTGTAACAACGACAGAATCGCAGCCATGGTGCCACGGAGGTAGTTTGCGTCAAGGGTCATGGCAACATGGATAAGGTTGTTGTGTCCAGACCCACATTCACCGCCGTTGCGAAAGGCGGGGGCTTCATGGAAGATGGGGAGGGAGCCTGAGGGCCGGCGAACAACGCTGAGGCGGATGGCTGTGGCAGCGGTGGCGGTGGAGGTGATGGGGTGGAGGAGGAGGATGGACAGGAGGCCAAGGAATAGACGAAGATAAGAGGATCTGATCCAAAAGGCCATCCTGTCTTTCCAAAGATTATTTTGTTGGGATTTTGTGAGGTTAGAATTAAGGAAGCCATTGGAAAGGGTTTGCTTAAGAGAAGAGGCCGTTTGAGGTCTGAGGGATCAGAGGTTGGGATTCAGATAGTAGTTTTGATTGATGGTTAGGGTAAGATAGAGAGATATAGGGAGGGCGATATTTGTGGGAATCAATAAAAAATGGTGGAGAAAAATGCTCGGCGTCATGTGTTGTCTATATATAAGACTTCATTTATCATCACGTCTGGCTATCAACTCGACTAGTTCAGAAACTTCTTTGAAACTAGAGATTTTTGTTTTTTTTTAATGGATGGTGCTACTTACAGTTCACTAAAATGGACTCCTCTGCAGTCAGATATAGGAATAGATAAAATTATCCATATTTTATCATTGATTTAGACCAAAATACCCTTTATCTCCCAGTTCCTAGGCCAATGGCTCCCCCCTTCCTACAATTTTCCTTAATCCTCTCCCTGCTAGCCTGGCTTTTCGCTCGCTTCGCCTCAAATTGATTAAAGTCCTCTTTCTTGCCTTCTCTGCCTTGGATTTGTGGATGCCCTCTATCAGAACTCATTGTTCTTGAAAACGTTACCCTTCACATTCATGTACATGCCGTGATTTTAGTGGACTGCAGAGTTGGCGATACTAGCGAGAGTTGATTTTTTAAGTGGACTGTAGTTTAAATATTGACGAGAGTTGGCCATGGAGATTTTGTTGACTGTAGAGTTGTTTCTCGCCCGGTTGGCGTCAAATTCATTTGGGTCGATCCAGACCTTTCCACGACCACACTTGAGAACGTTGGCGGCAAGCTGCTTTTGGAGTTTCAGCGAAACCATCCATCTTTTTCTATGGTAGCTGCTATGGCAGAGAGGATTTGAAGACGGTTTGATTGTTAATAGTAAACATTTATCTGACTGGCAATCTTTCAGTTTGTCAAATATACTTGTTAGGGACGAATGATGATGGCTGCCTAGTTGCAACACGCTGCGTTTCATTTATTTAATTAAACGGCCGTGTTTCATTTGGCCTGCATTGAAGTTCACATATATGTGGACTACAATAAGAATTATTCCTTTTTAATTACCAATATTGAAGATCACATTAATTAATTATATATAAAATTGATCATCAGGTACTACTACTAATTATTATTTTTCCTCTATAATTTGTTTTCTATATTTATATATATTTCACGACTTCCATAATATAATGACATTAATAATTAGAATTCATATTGTAGTATTATTGATACTATTATTATTGATTTATTGCTTTGTATTTTTCACACTAAGAGAAATGCCCTATTGCGGCGCTTTTTAATCTGCTGCAATAGAAATTAACGCTAAAGGGCAGCTATAACGGCGATACTCCAGTGCAGTGCCGTTCTATATATAGGAAAATTACAAAATTTCCTGTCCTTAACAGTTTCTGCATTTTTTGCAGCCAGATAATGAAACTATAACGACGACTTTTTCGTCATTAAATCCATAATCTTTCCACGGCGTTATTTCAGTGAACTATTGAGAATTTGTAACGACGATTTTACGAGCGCCGTAATAGGTAGACTCACTTGAACAGCGGTCTACGCCCCATAGACCCCCCCCCCTGGGGATAGTTCACTTAAATCCCTAATTTCTCTCTCTCTCTCTCTCTCTCTCTCTCTCTCTCGATTTCGAATCTCTCTCTCTCACTCATGGACTGCCGCCTTTCCCACGCCGTCGCCGCCTCTCCTAACAAGTGAGTGTGTGTATCTCTCTCTCTCTCCGTTCGTCTCTGGTTCCCTCTCTCTCTCTAGTTTTGATCTTGTGTTTCAATACAGGGTTCGTTTGTTCTCTCCCAATCCCTAGTCTATTTGTTCGTTGGTTTTTCGAGTCTTTTGGCTGAATATTGGAATGTGTCTTGTCGTGTATGTGTGTGATTCGGTCACGGGTCGAAAATGTGATTAGGGTTTCGAAGACTTCGAAGGTGGTGGTGAAGGGTGATAAAGCCAATCCACTGAAGGTTCTGGAAAGAATCCAGAGGAAGAGCCTATATTTGTTGACCTTATCTCTCCGATCCCCAAACCAAAGGCCGAGGAAGAGAAGAATCCCTTGGAGAAAGAGCGTCCCAAGCCTGAAGAGAAGAAAGATGAGGTTTTCTTTCCCTTTTTTTTCTGTAGATTTTCGAAATTTTCTCCCCTTAAGGGTTCGTGTTGAGTGTAAGGTCAGAGTCCCAATCCTGTAGGGTTCATGATTTTGGGCTAATGTTCATGTTTTTGGTTTCCTATAAACTTTAGGGAAAGACTGTAGAAAATGGTTTCTGATTGAATAATGCAATATCCAATGTGTTTAAATTCTAACACATACAAGCTTAAATTTCTGTAGCCGATTATATTTTTTTTAATCCCCATGTGCTAGTTTAAAGTTTTTCTTGGATGTTTCTTGAAGATTTCTTTTGTCTAAATGATGCCCCTATATAAGATGATAGTTTTCAGTTCCTGTGCAGTTTAGATTGAGGATGCTGATTTTTCCTTGTGTATTCCTTTCTTTAGGTATTCAGGGGAAAATGAGGGACTACCAACTTGCTACTTGCTAGGTTAAGCTGGCTCATACGTCTTTATGAGAATGGCATAAATGGAATCCTTGCCGATGAAATGGTATGCATATGCTTTTTTGCATTATAACTGACTCTTATTTTACTTAATGTCATTGCAAGATGATGGACTTTCAATCTTGGTCTTTCAAGCTATATTTGTCACATAACATATTTTGGCTGTTTGAGTCAGGGAATACTCTATTTTTGTCATTGTAAAACTCATATGATCAAATTTTTATGGATCATTCTGCTTCCAGATATGTTGAAATGAGATGGTTTTAAATAATACTTAAACAATGTACATCATATGATTTGGAGTCATTAGAGGATTTGGAGTCATTAAAGAATTCTGTTTGCTTCTTTCCATATACAAGCATGTGTGCATTAGGGTTAAATGTACATGTTCAAAGACTTATGTGTTTGGGGCATCTGTTTTGTTTGTGTCATAAGCCAAACAAATAAATCTGAATTGTGTACATGGCCATTTAAGTGAAGCAATAGGGCTGTTGTGTTGCTCACACTTTACTGGTTGTGTCTGAAGAGTGAAGGTGGCCATACTGTGCCCTGTTTTTTACCTTTAACCAGGTGGGACTGTAATACACTTGGGTGTTAATTTTTTTGTTTTAAGGACACAAACTGGATGTGTCTGAAGAGTGAAGATGCAGTTTTCTGTCTCTGTAATCTAACTTTATTTCATGGAATTTTGGAAGAGCTGCAGACCACTGGTTTAAGGATGCCAAAGAGAAACATACAACTCTCAATGCAATCATCTATGGGAATATTATTTACGCTCATTGGTGACTATTCTGAAGTCAATTTTAGGTTCATTTGTATTTTTCTTGGTCATTTCCTACAAGTGAAAGACGCTTAAGTTATTAAATTTGAATATAAATGCTCTTTCTACTTATAAGTTGTAAGTCATCAAGATGTAGGCCATAACTCTTGTCTATCTTGTATTATTGTATGCTGACACTGGTTGATTGTGATGTAGGAATGTGGCTTTACACCTTCAGTTATCAGTTACGGATGTCTCATCAATCTTTAATCTAAGGTATAAGCTTTGTATTTGTATTTGATTTCTTCAACTCTAATATGCTTGGTTTATGTAGTTAAGAATTGTGGTTAAATGAGGGATGTTTAAGAGCATGAATGCACTCTGTTTTGGGGCTTCAAATATATAATCATTAGAGAAAAAACTTGTAGTTGCCCAAGGAACATTGTGTCCTCTGCCTCATATTTTTCTGCATGTTGAAACTTGAAGGGTTGCTTTAACTATATGTTATTTATGACTGATTCTATATGTTTTTTCTATGGACTTAAAATAAACCTGGGATAGTTTCATTTGTCTGTACACGTAAAGGTTACTTTACCTTAACTGATACTTCTATATGTTATAACTTATGTTTATCTATGTCTATATCTGCAGGTAGATAATAAAGCAGCAGTGCTTGGCTTTGTTGGGGCATCTACTTTTCTGGTTTCTCTATGTTTTTAGGTAACGCATAGCATTTTTTGTTTTAGGTACCTCTTGTTTCTTATGTATGGATAGTTTTCACTCAACACCTTTATATAAATAGTATATGTGCATATGTATGCTTGTTGATGTATGCTATATCATCTTGAGTATCGTTATACAGGTTGCTTGCTCAATAGAATCTCTAACAAACCAATCCCCTCCTTTTATGCATGATGTCAAATAAATTGGAGCTATCTGTAGAATTGTTATTTTGCTTTAGATATTCTTACCTTAATGGGAAGTGATACCACTGTGGAATATCAGAAATCCAATGCTGAAGTGAAGGTGTAACTGGCCCTTGTAGTGAAATGGTTTATCTAGCCATTTGATATATGGGAGTTCTTGGTCTTGTAAAGGAGGGATCTGGGAACTTTTGTTGAATCCATGTACTTGACTGGCTGGGTGTTTATTCTTTAATTTTGTTTCTGTTTCATTTGCTTTATACCCAAAGTAGATTTTCCTTTTGTTTGTTCTTAAAGTAGATGTGAACTTCTATGCAGGTGTTCTAAAACTTGGTGGAATGTGATTTCAGGTTCATGCTATTGAGAGAACTCTATCCATGAGTGAAATGATTGAAATTCTTCTCAGGCAGGTATTTAATATTAACCTTTTCTCATAATAAGTAGTTTTTTTCATCAGCCAGTTTATGCCTATGTTACTTGCACATGTTAGTAATTCAAGTTTACCAAGTATTTATCCTTCGACTTTGTAACTTTATTAGCTCCAAGTATAATTGAGTAAAAAAATTTGATCGACTTGTTTCAGTAGTAATCTAATTGGTTTTCTGCAATTTCAGATAAATATGAAATTACTTATTGATCTTGGTTTGTCTTCTATTTAATAGACAATGATGTTCAATATGATCAAGGGTATATTTTCCTGCAATAATCTCCCATTGGGTATTCCAGTGCAGTTTCATTACTTTGCCAATATAAACTGAAGCTCTTCATTTGCTATATATCAATTGCAGATCACTGAATAATATTAGCTTCAATACTAATTCCAGCTTCTATTGGGAATTTTTGGGATGTATTGTATTTTGGCTCCAATTTTGTCTTGTTTTACATTCTGAATTGATTTTCAATTTTTTTGGTTCTCAGTCTAATTCCAAGAGCAATTGCATGATAAAGAGGCACTTATTTAAGCTAGAACATGTCGATAAAAATCAGGCCTCAAATTCACTTTGTGTATTGTGTTTGTTTAAGCCATTTTTTTGTATTTTTAAGTACGAATAGAATTTAGACATTATATTATATACGCACTTTTATAACTGTTCAATACTTCTAAGAGAAGTGGGATGTTTATTTTTCTAAATTGTGTTTTATGTTGATGTAAAAATTCACATTATGGGATTTTGTGATCATGTTTAATTTATTATTTTTTTTAAAATTTTGTACCAGGTCATTTCCAGCTTTATTTGTAGCAGTTATATATATATACATATATATATATATTTTAAATTCAGTCATTAATAATTATTTTATTGATCTCCATAAAACAAAGTATATTTTAAGAAAAAAATAATGGGTGTTACAAGAAAAAATAAAATAAAATAAAATGGCAAGATATTAACTATGCTACTTTGGGCCTCGAAACTCTTCGGTATGCAGTTAACATTCAGTGTAGTCTTGTAGATTAGTACAAATCGTGAGACCCTTCGAGCATTCACAAATTATAATGGGTGTTTCAAGTTACAAGCTGTTAGTCCATTGGGCCTCAAGGCTCAACAGTGGCCCGTATTGTCCGATTACAGTTTCTAGGTGGACAGTGGCATTAATTTTTGCCTATAAAAAGAAAAACGAAAGAAGATAAAAGATATCAACTGCAAATGCTAACCAAAACAATTAAGCTCCATTAGTTTCTACAGACATTAAAATTTCAGCTCTGTTTGTCCTAAAGTTAACATGGTTTAGTTATCAGCATTCCAAAAAAATCAAAAATAAAATAAAATAAATAATACATTTATATGGTGGCTAGGATCCTAGTTCTTTGACACCTTGCACTGCCGCCTACAAGGTGCTAATTTGGCAAGCCAGAAAATAAAAAATAAAATTGAAATTAAAAATAATTGGCTCATGAATTTGATCAATTATTTAATGGTTACTTAGGAGTAGTTATGTAGAGCTTGAAATTATGGAAGTATAAATGTATAATTAATGTGAAGCTTATAACCCACATAATCTACTCATAATATATCAACATTACAATCATTATGTTACATATGTAGCAAGATCCTCTCCTTTTTCTATACTCCTTTTTCATTTCCAATACTGCCTTTCAATACATTCCTACCAGGAATATTAATCGATATTTGTTAAACTCGTCATTAAAAAACATTGCCTATTATGAATGTAAACAATTTTAATAATATGATATTTTGTGATAGGATGAGAGTATTAAGTAATAATCCATTTTTTGATCATTATTTATTAACTTTGTGTTATTGAGAGAATATGCATCTCTCTCCTGTGATAGCCCAACTACATAATATTGAGTTTCACAAATTAGATGAGAAAGGGAGGAAACAAAATTTCCATGGGACCCAAACAAGGAAAAGTAAGGATCAATGTGATGTGCTTCATCCCACATTGTTATTTAAACTTTTTGTTTTTCTAAAAAAAGTAAAAAAAATGCAAAGTAATCATAGGAGGTAAACAATTAGAATCTAAATGGTTGCATTATGCACTCATTGAAAACAGGAATTAAGAGTGTAAAGATGTCGGCAGGGCTATATTTTGGCCCACTTTAGCCAAAAGCCTAATGACACTAAGCTGTTTTACTCATTGGGGTAAAAAGAAAGTGGAAATAGAAAGAGCTTTTAAGTGTTTCCAACATCTTAGAGATTTGTCTTTGAGAAAATATATGTAAAAGATGTGGAAAGTTGGGTTCTTAGATTAATAACTCCAACTTTTAGGAGATGACAGAGAGTTTGTAGTAGAGGGAACATTATGGCCTCCATGCTTACATCTCCATGCCTGACCCCTCTCTCACAATTATCAATGGCTTCAAAAAAAGCAATGGATCTCTTGAAACTCTCCCATACCTCTCTCTCTCATGGGTTCTTTTTTTTTTTTTCCTTTCTTTTTGAAGGGAAGGGAGGGGGTGTTATTTCTCTTATTGAATGACAGCATGTTCATGTCAGCAGCATTGTATCAGAAATTGGGAATTTTGGGTAAAGTTCTCACCATTAGTTAGTTGAAGAAATATATAAATATATATATATATATATATACTCTTCTTCTTCTTTTTTCCCCTCAGTAACAGAGAGTAGCTGAATTGTAGTTGTTTGATAAAAATAAAAATATTGCAGCATTTTACCAAATGACTAAGACTAAGTTTTTCCTTCATCAAGTTCTAACTGCAGAAAAAAGAAAATCAAAGCTTCATAGTCTTGGAAGGACCAAAAAAACAGAGAGAAATTAGTGCTACATGTTTTAATTGTGTATAAGGTAATTCAATGATCAGATTATGCTTAGATAAAAGTTGTAGACATATAAATATATATTCAAAAATTCTAATTGTACACAGATTGTGTACCTTTTGCGCACACGCTTATATAATGCAATTTTCACACATCCTCTAATTTAATTATTTGTATTTTTTATTATTGTTTTCTGCTCATCATGTTTTTATCTTTTTTTTAATATATTATTTTTGATATTTTGGCTAACATGGCATTATTGTCACGTCACTGATTTTGCTTGCAAAAGGTACACGAGGCTATGTACCCTTAAGATTACTCATATATATATATATATATATATATATATATAAGCAACAAGATTATGAGATTACAAAGGAATTAGTCATATAGAATGTGAATTATTTCAACATAAAATATGTAGGTTGGAATAGGGCATGATTGGGTAGTAGACTTGAAAAATATAGATAGGGGAATGGAAGGGAGTTAAAATAGTGAAGCACTGTTGAAACTTAAAGGCCCTGAGGCAAAGAAAGGGTCACAAAGTCACCCAAAAAAATGATGCCTTTGCGTGGAGCAATCGAGAGAGATTCCGATTCTAGAAGCAAAAAAAAAATCAAAAAACACAACACAAAATATAGACACAGACCAGCAAAGTAAAAAGAAAAGAAACAATAGACACAAATCAAAGCACAAGAGGAATGATGCTTCTCTCTCTCTCTCTCTCCATATTGTTGAAGATAGATTTTACCGTGGCAGGGGAGGGTTGGGCTGGAGGTGTGACAAAGAATATCACTGATTATTATTATTATTGTTATTATTTAGAATTGCATAAATTTTATTATATGCATCTCCACTTTTCCCTAATAATATATGTCTTTGTTTTGTTTAGTGGGAGCCATTCTAAGTAGATTAGGATGCATTTTAATATTGGAAAGCTCCACACTTGTCATGGTTCAAGCCCCCCTTTCAACTCCATGATGACCAAATTCATCTTCCCTAGCTATCCCATCTCATGTTAAGGAAAAGATAGATAAAAAGAATACAAAATCAAACTACTCCAACCATGCTGCATGAAAATTTAAAATTTAAAAGCCAACCCCTTATCATTTCCCGAGATCTCTTGGGAGCATGCCTGGCTACCTATTTTTTTACCCAAAAAGCATAAAAAAAAAAAAAAAAAAGTTCCATTAAACTTGTTTGTGACTGTATTCATCAAAGATTCCACTTACATATCATATTACTCATGCATCTTTATATATATATATATATATATATATATATATAGATAGATAACGAGTTCCCATATTTATTTGAGAATTTTCTTAATCATTAAGAATATCCTTCTTATAGAAAATAGTCTTATGAACAAGTTTTATATACATATTTAAATAAGTGAGTCCCGATATATATATATATATATATTCGTTACTTTCAATATTGGTTTTGGTATTTAGTCTATCATTATAAGAAAAATGGACTTTTGTAACCTTTTAATTGTAATGAAAAAATTATTTGTAATCAATTTTGATTGTAAATAGTAATCTTGTTAAAATTAATTGACTACAAATAAACAATTTTCTTATAGTCATGTAATTAAAGTTGAAAACTGTATATATGCAGCTTATGTGTCCATGATTATCATTTAAACGATCGAGAATATATAATTCTTATACATATAAAATGGTTCACAATCTTTTATATATTTAAACTAACAAATTAAACAAAATATAAATAACTTAATTAATTGTGTACGTAAAACTTTGCTCAATTCGGAACAAAACCCAGGAAGCTGTGAGTTGCTATCTGTCCTATGGTTACATATAACACGTTTGTGCATTCATTTGCGCCGTAGCCAATATTGCTATTAACCTCTCCCCACAAAAAAAAAAAAAAAAGTTCCCCTCATGTGTATGTCAAACATTCATTCAATGAATAAGTCTAACACGTAAAATATTTAATTAAATAAGTAGAATGTAGAGTCGAAATTCAAACTCATAATCTCTAATATGATATTATATAAAATCATTATTTGCCTTAAAATCAAACAAAGCTCATAGAGGAATTTGTGTGTGTGTCCATAGAGGAATTCGAAATCCTCCCCCATAGGGAGATTCGGATTGTTCTTGTGAGTGAGAGTGAGTGTGTGTTGATTGAAGGAAGTGTTGGAGACTTGGATGCAAGTGTGTGTGCCGAATTCCCTTGGTGACTTGAAGGAGTTTGCTTGTTCATCAATTGTCTTTTGTTCAATCATCATTTGGTTGTTCAATTGAGCAAATTGGTGTTCATTGTGCCCCATAGCAGCCACGGCAACAAGCTTTCCCAAACCCTACCTAGAGCCCACGGCATAAGGCATGTAACCCTAGCCCACCACTTGTCTATTTTGCCCTTTACCCTAGCCGGCCACTTACCCTATCCTCTCCTAATTTTCCTCACTTAAAACCACCTCATCCCTCATCCAAAACAAAGCAATTTCGTGCCCCTCAAACCCTAGCCAAACCGGCCATCCATTGGATTGGAATTCAAAAGAATTCAAATCCAAATCTCACTAAAATTCCTACTTTTTCTCAATTTCGGGATTCACTCTTATCCTACCCAAAACCACTTGCCACATCACCTAAATTGCCACCTCACACCCTCATTTGATTGGTCATCAAGTGAAGAAGAGAACCAATCCAATCCCTACACAAAACCCTAGCATATTCGGCCAACTCCATCCACCATAAGCCGTCCACCTCCATTGGCCATAAGCCACATCCCTACTTTTTAGGACTTATCCAAAACACCATCAAAACCCTATATCCTTATCCCTAAACACATGTGCCGAAACCCTATCCTCCCACAAGCAATATTCGGCCACTTAAACCCATACCCAAACCCAATCTAGCCTAGCCACAAGTCACATAGCCGAAACCCACAAAAACCCTCATTGCCGTGAACTCCTTAGCCTCCCCTCTAGCCAATTAACCCCACATTCCATCTTAACCCCACTCAATCCTAGCCTCACTTAACCCTTTCCCTCACCTATATCTCCATTCCCAAGCATTAGAGTCAACTCGGTCGTTGGCGCCCCACAGCGCATTCACCTGCGCACACGCGTGCGCGTGCATCTGCGCCCCACAGCCCCACTTAGCGAGGTTAGTGGCGTGTCTTCACAGGCACGCCATCCAGCGCGCGGCACCAGCCCGCGCCTTGCAGAGCAGGCCAGTAGCATGCACACCACGCATGCCATCCAGCGCGCGGCACCAGCCCGCGCCTTGCAGAGCAGGCCAGTGGCATGCACACCATGCATGCCATCCAGCGCGCGGCACCAGCCCGCGCCATGCAGCCCGCGCCCAGACCATCAGCTTGGGCCATGCATGCACACCACCCCGGCACTCAGCCCGGGCCATGCAGGAACACCGCCCGAGCACCTTGACTGGGCAGCACCCGAGCGCCGTGGCTTGACCCTGTGCCTACCATCAGGACCATGCATGGCACATGGCCATGAGCACCCCCAGTTGGCCCTGCACAGAGCCATGCCCGCGCACCACTAGGCGCCATGCAGCGAGACAGCACGAGACAAGACTGACCGTGGATGAAGCATGACACAAGCCCACCTTGGGCCACTTAGACCCCACGGCCACTATGCCAATGGCGCCTCCCTCCATCTTATTTTTATGTTATTTTATTATTTAATTGCTTTGGTTAATTTGGTAATTAGCTAGTTTTAATAAGGGACCTTTTGGGAGTTTCCAATTTGTTAGACTCTATAAATAGGACCTTTAGGCTTTCATTTTACATCTTTTGACAATTTGAAGACTAGACTTTTGCTCTTGGAAGAGAGTTAGGCCGGCCACAAGCTTGTGGTTTGGATTTCGGTGCTTAGCACTTGGGCTTCCCTAGGGTGCAATTCGTGAATCCCTTTGGAAGAGGATCATCGTGCAATTCGTGAATCGGTGATCCACATCTATCCTTTTATTGTTTTTCATTTTTATTTATAAAAATCTTGAGGTAATTCATAAATAGTGTTTCGGTGTTTGGAGTGAGTTGTGTGAGTGATTTTCATGTTTTTGTGTTCTTGAGTGATTTTGTGTTTGTGAGGCCAAATCCACACCACTTGTGGATTTGAGAATTTGTGTGTGTGTCTATAGAGGAATTCGAAATCCTCCTCCATAGGGAGATTCGGATTGCTCTTGTGAGTGAGAGTGAGTGTGTTGTTGATTGAAGGAAGTTGAAGACTTGGATGCATGTGTGTGTGCCGAATTCCCTTGGTGACTTGAAGGAGTTTGCTTGTTCATCAATTGTCTTTTGTTCAATCATCATTTGGTTGTTCAATTGAGCAAATTGGTGTTCATTGTGCCCCATAGCAGCCACGGCAACAAGCTTCCCCAAACCCTACCTAGAGCCCACGGCATAAGGCATGTAACCCTAGCCCACCACTTGTCTATTTTGCCCTTTACCCTAGCCGGCCACTTACCCTATCCTCTCCTAATTTTCCTCACTTAAAACCACCTCATCCCTCATCCAAAACAAAGCAATTTCGTGCCCCTTAAACCCTAGCCAAACCGGCCATCCATTGGATTGGAATTCAAAAGAATTCAAATCCAAATCTCACTAAAATTCCTACTTTTTCTCAATTTCGGGATTCACTCTTATCCTACCCAAAACCACTTGCCACATCACCTAAATTGCCACCTCACACCCTCATTTGATTGGTCATCAAGTGAAGAATAGAACCAATCCAATCCCTACACAAAACCCTAGCATATTCGGCCAACTCAATCCACCATAGTGCCGTCCACTCCAAATTGCCATAAGCCACATCCCTACTTTTTAGGACTTATCCAAAACACCATCAAAACCCTATATCCTTATCCCTAAACACATGTGCCGAAACCCTATCCTCCCACAAGCAATATTCGGCCACTTAAACCCATACCCAAACCCAATCTAGCCTAGCCACAAGTCACATAGCCGAAACCCACAAAAACACCCCTTGGCCGTGAACTCCCTAGCCTCCCACCTAGCCATTAACCTTACATTCCATCTTAACCCCACTCAATCCTAGCCTCACTTAACCCTTTCCCTCACCTATATCTCCCTTCCCAAGCACTAGAGTCAACTCGGTCGTTGGAGGGAACCAAACTAGCAAGGAGGAACCCTTCGGGTGATCGGGACAAGACCGAGGTCTCTATCACGCGCCTAGGCACACGCCGGGCTGTGCGCACGCACTGTGCATGGCCAGTAGCCTCGCCGGGCCCCTGCTGCGTGTCAAGGCCTAAGCCGAGGCATGCCTGCAGGCTAGCCAGGGAACTGTCCTGGCCCTCCAAGGCCTGAGTCAGGGCTCGACCTTGGGCGACTCTCTTAGGGGTTCTGACATTCAGCATTCGTTTAAAAAAAGCAAACCAATTCTCTCTCATCTGAAGGACGCTTTTCGATGATTTTCTCTCTGCAAGACTCCCCAAAATCAAACCGCTCAGGGGGGTGGCAAAAGGCCAATCTCCTGCTATCCGGTGTCTAGTGATCATCATGCGTCCCACCGAGTGAAAAATTTCGCTGAACGGAGCAACGTGTAAGTCACACACATGGTCTAATTTTTGGGACCAGGGCCACCGGCTTCTTCAAATCTGACTATCTGCTATACTCCAAGGGTGGCGCATGTCCTTCACGCGCCACCATAGTCTCTGTATTGGTATTTTTATTTTTCTCTAAGATTGAAAATGCGGATTCACAACTTTTCAAGTCGTAATTCGTTATTTTTCTATTCAATGTATTCTATCATTTATTTTTGGTTTTATTAAAAAATATTGTCTCTATTACTTGGGTCCACAGAGTGTTGTCCTCCACTCCATAGATCAGTGTAGAGTTTGCTTTTTGTTTTAAGCAATATTCTAAGATAGAGTACTGTTTTTTAGACGGTTAGTCTGGAAAGAATACAATAATAGATAAGACCATGTCAATCACATTTGTGATTGGAGAGCTTAAATAGTAATAGTTGGCTTGTAATGTCTCACGTCAAAATTGTAATGTCCAATTTATGAATGAATGAACAATATTTTTCTATAAAATTAATAAATAAATAAAAAATCTTAATGCAGAATATTGTTCAAATTAGCTGCTAGGAGAAGTCAAAGGATAGGAATAAGACATCGAGCAGGGCCTCAAATTAATTCTCCCAAGAAAACAAAAAGAATCCAGTGTGAGATATTATTGCAATTGGAAAATATATGAACCCCAAAACTCTCGAGAATTGTGTGCACTAAACTAACTTAATTATCACAGTACTACTGACTCGATCAGCTTATCCAAATACAAAGAGTGGTGGGGCAATTTTGTGCGCATGGTACAGTAGCACTCAGGGCTAAAAAAAAAAACATATCAAGTATAGAGATACATGGCCTATCTCATGTGTATTTGGTGATATGCATTTTGCTCTACATGTGTGCAAATGCGCGCGCGCGTGCAAGCATATGTATATATGGCGGCCGGCTAAAAGGCCGTTTTGTAATATACATCAAAAACGAGTGCAGATTGTCGCACAGCCGAGGAGCCGGTGGGGACTCCTTGTCCCAAGAACGCATTTGGGCCCTAGGACAAGGATGGACCCCAATGTGCAAAAAGTTGGGACACATGCTAGATGATATGGAGGCCGATGGGGTCCGACTATGGTGGTTGTCGGGGGGGCGCATACGGCTCATGAGTGGGACCAATCATGGGGTTTAGTGCTGCATGATTTTGGGTGGGGGAAGAGATGGAAATGTGGTCACTGGTCAGGCTTACAGGGTTTATAAAAAGGTAATTACTTAATTAGTGGGATGGGGCCCAATCAAAGATTAGGGGTCTTAAAAAGGTCTTTCGAAATCCTTTTCTTTTGTCCCTTCAAATAACCCAAGTTTTGAAAACATTAAAAAAATTAAAGAAATGTATTAATTCAAAGATGGGTGAGATTTTGGCCGCAAAACCTTTTGATCATGTTTAAAAGGTAGCGAGGAGGGATTCTGCAGAGATAGAGAGAGAGTGTAAGTGTGTTTGGTTGAGACTTTTTAAGTAAGATCTGATGCAACATTTGGCAACAAAAGTTGGGGCCGGGAAGTGGTTGACCATTTCTTTTTTAATGACAAAGAAAGATTGGCTTTTTGTTTTGTCATGCATCTTGATTTTAATAGTGTTATTTTCAAGCTTTGTGAATTGCGCGTGCAGCACAAAGAAGTGGGTATGTGGTCATAATGGAGGCTGCCAGCCACACCATAAGGTTATTCATAACGCATACACTCTGCATCATTGGCCCCTTCCCCCTTAAAACTGCATAACTTTTTCGTTCTAAACTCACAATGTTCCATCATTACCTTCCCTTCCTGTACCGTCTTCATATATATATATATATATACTTTCATTCTTTTATACACACCCACATTAATAATACATATTATACCTTAGATATAGGTAGCTAGCTGATGATGATCTTGTTCAATTATTGGTATAATCTTGGGTATATGTCTTTCATTAAAGCCAAGCCAAGCCAGAAGCTACGAGATGAGTGAAGCTCACACTATAAAACAAATAAACATTTGTAACAAATTATATGCGATGAGAATGATTATTTATGATTAATATAGACTCATTTTAATAAAAAAATAATTATTTTTATAGAAAATAACTAGTCATTGAACAATTTTCTTGTTGTAGTGTCGTGTGACGCGGAAGGTACGTAGTTTAGGACAGTCCCGTACGCAACTTCCTGTAGAAGCCGGCTAACAAGTACTAATTGCCTGCTTTCTTTCCTTCGGAATTACTGTACCCCTATATATGAAATCTACACAGTAAAAAAATGAAGAAAAAACTAAGAAAGTGTGCATGCTTTGATCAGAAATACAAAAAAAAAAAGAAATGATTATAATGCATGCCAACACAGACCACATGAAATTCCATGGAGAATAAAAATGATGCGAGTGCCTTTGATTTCACGTACGGGGGGCCTCCCCAATTCAAGGATATTCTCAATGTTTACAAGCCACGCTCGATTCCTTTTGTTTTTTTCTTCTTCTTATTCTTCTTCTTCTTTCTATTATTATTTTGCAAACTTATACATTTCTATTTTAAGGCAAAATATTGATGATATTCAGAGCACGTCCGGCTTTTTGATCTGGATTAACATTTGCTCTCCCAAGGATCGACAATGCTGTCCCTATATATCATCAGTTTGTCCTCTTTACACAGTAGTAATAATACTGTTAATGTAATTTTGGTACCTTTCCAGTTTTCATTATTCAATATATAACGCCATCCTCGTATGATTAATTTCTCTCTTTGAGCTTTAGAGCTCTGCTTTTTCTTCTATACGTACGTTTATATGGCTACTTGAGAACACGCATAAGCGGCGATTGGATCGAATTAACCTCAAAAGCAACGCTAATAATTGTTACATATCATGCATGACAACGTAAATCTAGTTCTAGTCTATAATTATGTTTGTGATTCATAGTATATATCATGAAGATAAATGAGTTCGATAATTAATGCAGATCATCCTAGCTAGAGCTAGGGTTTGACCACCAACATATTTTCCTTCTTTTCTTAAAATGAACAGTTTTATGGACCTGTAGCTTGGCTGATATTTGTCGTTTAATCTCGAGCAAACGTTATCATCCTGTCCCATCACAGTACTAATGCTTGTCGTTTTCTTGTACCAGTACTGCTACATATATTTCATTGACTAGAAAAATCACCCTAACGATATATTTGATAAAAAGTTTATATTGATGTTGTTCTTGAAACTATTTTTTATGCATTAGGGAAAAACATTGAGTACATATAGAAGGCGTGATATCTTTTTTATAAGTGATAAATGTAGATAGTGTATATAAAATTTTTATATTATTTAAAAATAAGAAATTTTTATTTTCTATAATGTTTCATTGTGACTTCAATTATATCAATATTGACTGATTTTTTTAAAATATAAATTATATAACTTGGATATGAGTGTGCCTGTCCGCTCCACTCCCATGTGGTGGGGTATTGGATTACTCCGTTTGCATGGCGGGGGGTGGGGGCTCCCTCCGCCCCCTGCATTTGGTTACTATGGCAGGGACGAAGGTGGGATGAGATGCAACCTTACCCCGTAAAACTCCCACCGCCACTACATATATATAATATTTTGTATATATAGTGTATATATATATATATATTTCAAATTTAAAACCTGAAGATGAGGGCCCAAACACATAAACAATTCACATACCTTCATGAGGTAGTTTCAACCCACTTATCCCTAACCCCATGTCCTCTACTGAACTCCTATGTAATCACATGTCGAGTTCTCATACCCTTCATTTCCTTTCATACATCCCTGCTTCAACTCAATAGTTGAAACTTCACAAATGGGTTTATTGCCAAACCCTATCGAGAGGGTTGATTCCAGCTTGGAAGGTTGAGGCATTGAAAGTTGATCATTCGAAACCCTAGATCTAAGAGGAAAGTGGAATTGAAAGTTAGCATAGGGAAAACTAAAGTGAAGGCTAAAACGCATTGAAAGTCGAGCACTCGAAACCCTAGATCTAAAACAAATTGGGTCGTTGCTGCCAGCGTGCCGCGAGCCTTAGGCCTTTTAATTGAAACACTGTGTAATTGCAAGACTTTATAATTGAAATGCACCGTTTTCATTACATACAAATATCATATATCCTTCAGCTTCACTCTGAAGGTGAATATGTTGTTTCAAGTTCCTTCGTCTTCTTCCCCTAATCTTGGTTCCTCAAAGGTTCGTCTCTCTTTTATCAAACCAAGTTCCTTCCTTGATTACATACAACACTTGTTTCATCTAGCATAGTTGGATTGTTTCATTCTACTTGCAAAAATGCCATTGATGGTTTGTGTGGGTCTGTTAGCTTTCATAGTTCTCAAACTCATCAACAGAGGATGGGCGGGGGCGGATGGATAGAGGTCTATCTCTGCACTCCGTGGAGCGAACGGGGTACCCAACCCCGAATAAATGGGGGTGGAGTACATGGAAAAAATCCTCACTCCTGCTCATGCGGGGGCGGGGAAGGGCTAGCCCTATCCTGTAGGTGGCGGGTAGCACTCCTAGACTTGGACTTTCCATTAGAACATTACATAAAAATATTATATTTCAAAAAAATATATAATGTTTAAGTGTTTTTTATCGTTATAGTACTGTATGTTATATTTAATAATTCTCTTTGCAAACCAACCGAGAGTGAACACAACTATTTTTGAAAATGATATACTATAATTTTATAAAATTGTGTATATTTTTGCAGTATTTATCTTCTACTCTGTAGGAAAATGATATGGCTAGCTAGAAAGAAACTAGTGATTTTGGAACCGAGCTTAATGACAAAAAAAAAAAAAAACCAAGATTGCGCGTGGGCTTAAATTCCGTTCTCTGTTCCTGTCTGTGAAAGATTTGGCACAAAAAAATTCGAAACACATATCATCATATTATATACGTCATTATGGCTGCAATAATTACTCTTGGTTGCATAGCCCGCATGCCCAAAACAAAACAAAACCCACCCTTCCTTCCTTTCTTCCCGCTGATCACTTCAACACTCCACTCTCTCTCTCTCTCTCTCTCTCTCCTATAAATTTCATCAACCCCCACTTCTCTCTCTCACCTGTAGTTCCACACACTTACTACATCTGTGATCTCTCTCTCTCTTTCTTTGCACATCTATCCAGTTTGTCCTCTACCTCCTACCTCTCTCAACATCGATCTTTTTGCTTTTCATCCCATTAACTCAAATGGCCGTCTCTGGTTTTGAAGGCTTTGAGAAGCGCCTAGAGCTCCAGTTCTTTGGGGATGAACCTGCAATACTGACAGACATGGGTCTTAGGCAGCTGGAGTTTGAGTCACTAGAACAAGTCCTTCATGCCGTGCAATGCACCGTGGTCTCCGCTGTAGGTAATCCCTACTTCGATGCTTATGTGTTATCAGAGTCCAGCCTCTTCGTCTACCCCACAAAGATCATCATCAAGACCTGTGGGACCACCCAGCTCCTCAAATCCATCCGTCCATTGCTTCACAAAGCTCGCCACCTTGGCCTCACTCTTTGCTCCTGCCGCTACACCAGGGGTAATTTTATCTTTCCCATGGCACAGCCCTTTCCCCACACAAGCTTCAAAGAAGAAGTTATCTATTTGGAAGAGAGCCTCCCTACCAATCTTTGCTATAGAAAAGCCTCGGTTATGCCTTCCAAAATCAGCTCCCATTCTTGGCACGTTTTCACTGCTAGTGATGAGGCTCGCATGGCGATCAGCCCGCATGTCGTTCCCGACGTTTTATACACACTCGAAATCTGTATGACCGAGCTCGACCGCGTCCTTGCTCGCAAATTCTTTAAGCGTCCCGGCGATGAGAAGGCCGGAGACACGGCCGGCAAAGAGATGACCCAGCTGACGGGTATTGGAGATATTAATCCCGGTGCTCTTATTTGTGACTTTGCATTTGATCCATGCGGCTACTCCATGAACGGTGTTATTGATGGTGACCGCTACTCCACCATTCACGTAACCCCAGAAGATGGTTTCAGCTACGCCAGCTTCGAGTGCGTCGGGTCCATTTACGATGATCATGATGATGTTGTCCGAGTTTTGAAGAAGGTGGTGCAAGTATTCCGGCCGGCAACCATGTCAGTATCGACTACATGCACAAGCCATGAGGTGTGGACAAAGGTGGCAAACGCACTCGAGCCCCTTGGATTGAAATGCCGGAGTTGCACAATGGATGAGTTCCCTGCGGCCGGGAGTGTGGTGTTTCAAACGTTTACGACTCGCCGGAAGTAATCTTGGAAGATTTGCCGGCAGTGGTGGTTGGTTGTGGTGGTGGTGGCGGTAGATACGGGTCAGAAAAGAGAGTTAGGTCCGAGTTAGAAATAGTTGTAAATTGTAGAGGCTGGCGCGGGTGATGGGTTGATGGGGTGATGGATGATAATCATGATGATGTGGATGAATGTGATTGGGCAATGGGGATGATGAATGTTGGGTTGACTTGGGTAGAAAGATAAAAAGTGGTTGGGGGTAAAGAAAATATTAGAAGAGATGAGGAGGGGCTGAATATTGCTGATGTGGTAAGTAGCACAAAAAGGTTGGTGGGATGCAGGGATCATAATGATAAGGCACCCCACTTAGGCTCGCACGCCTAAGATTTTGAGAATGGTAGTGGAGGAGGAAGGGGATTAAAAGTGCACTTGTTTGAGGTCGTGTTTAACTTTCTCTTTCTCTTTCTGATCTATCTCTATCTTCTATTCTTTTCATCTTTCAAAAAAACCCAAAAAAAAAAAAAAGAAGTCATTTTCTTTCTCTTTTCTGCACTAGCTGATCTCTCCTTTTTGTCTCTCTTGTTTTTTTTTTTTTTTTTCTTTGTAGATTACACATATTAGAGAAAAAAAAGTTTCACACTTGTCCTTTTTATACTTTTCCCAAATGAAGTTGATCATGGGATCAGTAGTACTAGTACTACTTGATTACAACGTATATAAGGACTGGCTATATTAATATTATATAGCTTGAGAGAGAAATACATTGGGATTTTGTGTTCTTCATGAGTTAATGAATCTTGTCAATGTTGTTCAATGTTCATGCATTAATTGGTATGTTTTCACTATTCATATTGCATGGTTGGCTCGGTTTCTAAACACAGCTTACATATTGCATGTAAATACCTTTCAGTACTACGCCTCAAAATGATGCAATCCATGCAATTACGATTGATCTTTCTGTGACATTAATATTTACATAAACATGATTATAGCGGCGGCCTGCACGTACACTAATATTTATATATATATATATATATATATATATATATATTTACATTAATATTTATATATATACACATAAACATGATTGACTTGAAGACTAATTTGAGATGGTCATGCCCCTACCCCTTTGGCTCATAGGGTGAAGACAGAAAGATCAAAATATTAATGCAAGTTTTTATAAGTTACCCCGCGGGAAAAACATAACAAAAACAAAAGGAAAAAACTATAACGTACGACGTCTTTGTTTTGAGAATGACCATATCGAAATTGTGGTCAAAAGTAATTTTCCTTCCTCGTACTAGACATTGGCCGGTTCTCTTTTTCTTTAGAACGTGTAATTTTCCTTTTTTTTTTTTGTCTATTATTAAAAATATATATATATTTTATCTAAGTTCTAATTTACCAAATATTTAAAAATAAATAAATAAATACAAAGCTTACGTATCCACACTACAATACATTTGGGCTTTTGCGATGGTTTGAAATTTATTACAGTCTCCAAACCATCATCAAAACTTTTTAGTAATGATTTGTTACAACTATCACTAAAAATAAGTGTTGAATTCTTTTACATTCGAACATAGTCCATTTTTTATTCGAATGTTGATATGGCGTTCGAACGATGAGACTATTGATGTTTATGTTTCTAGCGCCAACATTCGGACGATAGTACAGAACATTTGAACATTTAGATTAAATTTAAAAAGAAAAATATTATAATGCTACTTTGACACCTTATATTGATACCTTTTATATTTTAATACATTTAAACTTTTTTACTTTACTTAACAGTGTATGATTTAATTATTGGTGTATTAATATTTAATTATTTTTGAATATTTTAAAATGATTAAAATATGAATAAAAAATATATTAAAAAAATTAAAATAAGATTTTACTCTGGCGAGGCCCTATTAATATTATAAAAATTGAAAACATTGAGTTATAAAATATTTTAATTTGTGAAAGATATGAAGTGCAGTGATTTAAAATTAAATTCAGATAAACTAATATAAAAAAAATAATGGAAATAAAAAATAATAATAATAATATATACATTAAATGATAAATAGTTGGTCTTATACATAAATTAAAAATGAAATACATAAAGACATAAAAAAAAAAAACACAAAATCCATCACTACAAGCTGTCTTTAATTTAATGCCTTAAACTCCTCAGCTAATGTCTCAACCTTAAGACACAAGGTCGCTACATCAGTAGAAAGTCGATGCATAGCCTAATTCACATGCGTAGTCAGTGCGGCTATCAATGCAACGATCTGTCTGTCGATATGCGCCTGCAACTCTCCCATCATCGAGACCACCCAAGCAAGTCGCACATCCTCACTCGCAGTCTGTCCCATCTGAGGCTGACTGGTGTTGGCAATGTGAGCAAGATCAGCATGACCAGTCTGAGGCTGGGTAGGTGGAACAAGATCTACTATAGAATGAAGAAGATGCCTCATTTTCCATTGGCCGCAGTTATAGGTGGTCATGTCGATGCGGCTGATCTGGTGCTTCACTAACTCCCCCACCTGATGTGCCACTCATCGGGCCAACAGTAGCTGGGTGATGATGACTCCATAGGAGAGGTTATCTGTTGAAACACTGCACGCCTCGTAGCGGATCCTCTTGAGTATCACCATCGCCAAGTCGATCGGGTCTCCATGCTCCAAGTTGATTAGAAATTCTGCGTGTGTCCAGTTGGATGTAGTCCTGTGTGCTAGTGGGTCGACGTTTGTTGCAACAATAAGATGCAACATTCGAAAGAAACCCAGCAGCAAAATCTACTGGAAGGTGTTGGACATCTCGTGCACCTTCAGTTTCTGCTAGTGAGAATATAAAAATCCTCATCCCGTTGAGGCTCATCGGGCATATCACTATCCCCCTTGGACTTTGGTACTTCAAGGTTATGACTAGCCATAGAATGAACTAGGCCAATAAAGGATTTTGCCATGCCAGCGTTAGCATATATAGGCAAAGTCGGTGCAACAGCTACGTCCTCCAAATGGTTAGCAGCTATTAATTTAGGTTGCTGATGCGGGATCTACAGTAACTCGGCAATGACATTTGCCGAGATTATAAGCTACACATCGCGGATCGTGATGGTGTAGGTCTACTCGTTGAACAACATCATGGATATCGCCATATATAACTCGTGAACCATTGAGGAGTAAATATTACAATCACTACGCATATAGGAGTCCAGCCCTTATCCACGAAAATCGTTCTCAAGCTCCGTTGCTCCTAGACGAGTCCATCAAAATTGGTAATCAATACCTCCCGCTCAGGTGTAACCATGCGGGCCTCGATACAAGCAACTTCCCGGTTCACTCCTTCTCGACCTCTCTTTTTGGTAGTTATGAACTGATGAGCCATATATATCTGTGCAAATCAAATAAAAATTAGAGGAAATAAAAAATAAATTAAGTCACAATATTTGAAAAGTAATTTATCTAAGTTTTTTAAAAGGGATTTGGTAATACGTTCAAATGTAATCAATGTTACATTTGAATGTGACTGTGTCTTCCAATGTTGCAAACAGTCACGTTCGAACGTACACAAAGTGCATTCGAACATGACTGTTCGTCTTCCAATGTTAGAAACAGTTACATTCGAATGTATGTAGGGTATATTCGAATGTGACTGTTCGTCTTTCAACATTGCAAAAATTCACGTTTGAATGTACACAATGTATATAGGGTATATTCGAATGTGACTGTTTGTCTTCCAGAATTCAAAAATTTACGTTCCAACGTTCCTTTGGAACGCTCGAACGTTAGAACACAAAAATGGTTGAGTCGACTCATCCATTCTCAAAACTCTATTTCATGGGGTTTTAGGGCCAAAAATCACCATAAAAATGAAGTATACACTAGAAAGAATGTTTCTATAGTTACCTTTTGGCCAATAGAGACCCGTGGTGGCTGAAAAATCAAAAAAATTCTGCCACCACATTTTTTAATTTTTTTTCAATTTCTCATATATTTTTAAAAAAATGCATCAAAATGGAGGGAGTAGAGTTTCCTACCTTTTGGTGACGATTTTAATGGTTTTGGTGATGGATACAGCAGTACTCGTGACAGAGAGAAAATGAGAGAAAATTGATCGATTTTAAGAAATGAGAGAAATGATTGTCAAACCACTATATATATACCATAGTTTTGAATTCCGTTTCGTTCCAGCTGGAACGGTCAGAATGTTCCGTTTCGGTGCCTCAACTGGTGCACTATACCTCTTTGTTCCATTCCGGTCTAAATTCTAGCCTGTTCCGGTCATTCCAGCCAAATTCCGGCCGTTCCAGTCCAAATTCAGGCCGTTCCGGTCCCTATTCCGATTTAAATTATTTTTGTAATTATTTTTATATTTGAATGATATTTTTAAAAAAAATTTAAATTTAAATGGTATTTAATTAATTCTAGAATATAAAATATTTTTATATACTTTATAATTTTAAATACGTCTTTTTTTAAATATTATTATTTTTTAATATTTTATCTATTTATTTAGTTTTGTATCTCAACTCAAATTTGTATTTTTTCAACTTATAATCATTTTATAAATCTTCAATTCTTCTAATATGTACATATATATATGATACACACTTATATATATATATATTTATATAGATATTTATTTATTCTATTAATTGTTAGTTTATACATATATACATTTATTATAATATATAATTAATTCCGAAACGGTACACCGAAACAGATTGGTACCGAAATATTCCGTTCTAGTGCCTCAATCAGAACGATCACCGAAATGGAATTCAAAACTTTGATATATACAGGTAAAGTTTGAATGTTCATTAGGAACATTCGAACGTTATGTATTAACCGTTGGAAACATTTGAACGTAATCTCAGAACGTTCGAATGTTTTCAATTAACGTATGAGCGTTACATCATATTTTGTTGACTAACGATACAGCATACATTCGAACATTCAGCTTGGACATTCTAATGTTGAATAAAAATATTCAAATGTTTTGATCATACATTCGAATGTATATTTGTATTTTGAAATTGGAATTGAAATCATATTAAAACATATTATAAATACAGTAAAATATATTATATTATATAGTATAAAATATCACTAAAATATATTAAGTCAACACTATATAATACTATAGTGTTAAGTATTATATAGTGTTACTATAGTAGATAAAATATATAAAGTGATATTTAAAATATGATTAGTCAACACTATATAATATTATAATTTTAAGTATTATATAGTATTGACTGTAGTGTTACTAACACTATAGTCAACGCTATATAATACTATAGCACTAAATATTATTATAATGATAACTATAATATTACTATAGTATATAAAACATCACTAAAATATAATATTATAATACTACAGTTAAATATAGCAATATAGTTCTATTTCTTATATACACTATAATATATAAACATATAAAATATTTTTGGTTTAAAAAATATAGCAATATATAGATTTAATCATATAAAAAAATGATAAAAATGATAAAAACATTCGAATGTCAAAAGTTACATTCAAACATTCGAAAAAAATGCAAAAAACTTCCCCTACTTTCTAGAATGTTTGAACATTTGAAAAAAATTAAACAATTTTTCCCACATTTTTTTGACGTTAGAACATTAATATGACGTTTGAATGTTTCATGTTTTATTAATTTCAAAAAAATTGATTTTTTTTAATGTTTAGATTATGTTCGGATGTTGTGTAATATACATTTGAATGTCAACACGTACGTTCAAACGTTTCACGAGCAATTTAAGTGTATTTGAACGTTAGGGTTGTAATATTCAAACGTTCTTAAAAATTCAAACAGATTGAATTATAGATACGGGAGAAAGCCAGAATTTCACATTTTGGCTTCTCTCGTGTGGTAGAGAGAGAGAAAGAGAGGAAGAGGGGGATTTTGCTACAAGGGTAAGTATTTTTTCCTTTTGATTTTCCATATTTATTGATTTCTCTTTAGATTATTAGTTTTTATACATCTAAATAACTCATTTTGTGATATCTTGAAGGATTGGTTTTGGTGAATTTTGAAGGGACTTGAGCACTTGTGGTGAAATTTGCTAAGTATATTTCTAGACTTTAATATTGTTGTGATTGAATTTGTTGTTTAAATTATTAAAAATGATATATTTATATTTTCGAACAATGTGTTTAGATTTTTATGGTTATAGTTGTTTTTGAACAATATTTATAAACAATAATGATGGAGTGTTTATATTGTTGTTTAGATTATTAAATATGGTGTGTATTGTGCTTATGTTAATGTGTATTTAATGTAGTGTGTTGTGAAATTTGTCAAATATTGATTATGTTGTAAAGATTATGTGGGAATGATACAATATAACTTTTTTCAAGCATGTATCAAGATTATTTGGTTGATAGAATCTGTCAATCATATTGTGTATTTTGTAGCTATGGAATTGGTCAAGCAGATTGGGTGATGATGTGGAATTTGTCAAGCATATTGTGTATTTTGAGTGTATTTTGTAGTTATGGAATTGGTCAAGCATATTGGGTGATGATGTGAAATTTATCAAGCATATATGTGTTTTGTAGCTATGGAATTGGTCAAGCACATTGGGTGATGATGTGAAATTTGTCAAATATATCGTGTATTTTGTAGTTATGAAATTGCCCAAGCATATTGGGTGACTAAATCCCAAATCCTAAACCCAAATCCTAAATCTCAAATCCCAAACCCCAAACTCTAACCCTAAATCTCAAATCCCAAACCCAAATCCCAAACCCAAATCCCAAACTCTAAATCCCAAGTCCTAAATCCCAGACCCACACTCCAAACCTAAAACCTTATCTATAGTTTATATAATAGTTATAAATTAGCAAATGAATAATAAATAGTATGTTGTTTGACATTGTATATAAATAACTTTAGATACGTTTGGGAATTAGCGAACACTTAGGTGTTCATTGATTTATGTATTGTCCAGTGTGGACAGTTTGAAATTATATTATCTGTATTGCATATTTTTGTTACTTATACTTTTCATGTTTAGTATGAAGTTTCGGTATCTTCCTCATTTGTTCTTTGGGTATACTGTTTGTAGGGTCACAATTCCTCTATACGAACATGTATATTTGAAAATCTATAGGGAGGTGCTGCTGAAATTTCTATTGACGTGAGAAGTAAAAGTAACAAAAGCTGTGCAATATGGATAATATAATTTCGAATGAGATAGGATCAACTACCTTATCAAAAATGAAGTGAATTACTTTATATCATGATTTGCATGTGGATTTTAAGGCATATTTACTTTTGATCACGATGGGTACTTCATGATGAGCCTTATGAACTGAACATGTTGGTCGATGGGATGAATCTAAGTTATATATGATGGGTACTCCATAGATGAGCCGTATGAACAACGTGTATGAACTACAAATTCACACATGTTTGACTTTGAAACTTTTAATTATTCTTTGTAATATATTAATTATATTTATTGTTTTATATTGTTAGATCTTGGAACAACATGCTCATGATCTTGGGTCAATTTCTCATGAAATGCATACATTAGCCTATGGTCCCTTAAACAAAGCGATGCGTTACATGGCATGCACTGTTCAAGATTATGGATTCCATACTTTGGACCATGAACAAAATAAAAAGATGCAAAACTATGGTGTGTTGGTCGAAAGGAGTTATGAGACAGATGATATTGACTATTATGGTGTCATACATGTGCGAATTTAGGTAGGTCTGTAATATATGTTTTTAGAAGTGATTAGTGGGATCTAGGCGGTGGTCGGAGTTCAATGCATAAGGATAATCACTTCACGAACGTCAATACTATATCAAAATGGTATGAAGATGATCCATTCGTATTGGCTTGTCAAGCTACACAAGTCTATTACTTGGTTGATCTACTAAAAGGTGTTGATGAAGATAGTGAAGAGATAATTTGACGAGTCGTCTGAAAAAGAAGATATGCAAGATGACAATGAAGATTCTATTGAAAGAAATCTTGAAACAAGCATAAAAAATTTATTGAAAGAAATAGAATAAAAGTACAAAATCATATAAGTTAAAAATCTAATATTATATTATTAAAAATAACGTTCTAATTAATTTTTTTTATATTTTTATAAATTTTCAATGATGTTATCAAAAAGACAATGAATAAATGTGCCATGTCTTCCAAGTCCCGACCCCATTTCATACTCCCCACCTGAGGAATGCGTTCCTAAAGAAATAAACATGCAAGAGATGGATAGCCAATCGACACCTAATAGTAATGAAATGTCATTAGTAATTAATTAATTATATATTACTACTTAATAACATATTTAACTAATACCATGCTATTATATATATTAGTTGATGCATCGTCCTCTTGACGTGGCGTAGCTTTACTCGTGATATATTTTTAAAGAAAAGTATACGACAAGGAAAAATCAAGGTCACCAATCCTGATAATTCCTCTGAAAGAGTGGATGATGGTGTGACAACACTTTCCTCTTCTATTCGTATAGTAGTCCGAGCTTATACTCATTTTTATGTGTGATCATGACGAGATGTTCCTAATGAGGTTAAGGATTATATTCAGAACCATGTGCTTGTGAGATAACTTTACAACTATATTTTCTCCACCTTAATAAGCATATCATATTTCTTCCTTAATTTACTCATTAGGATGAGTTCAACCTCAATTTTACATTAACGAGGATAAAAGAACTGTGAATGGACTGATGGTTATGTTATTTCGACGTCACAAGGGCCGATGTTACGAGCACTTCAAGAAGTTTGAAACATTGGAAGAGGCTGCGAACTTCTCTTTCCAGAAGATGAAGTTAGATGATTGAGTGAAGTGTTGTGATTTTTTCGTAAATCCTAATTATTAGGTATTTAAATTAGTTACTTATTTACATTTATATCCATTCTAAATTAATAATTACATTATTAACTAATTTTGCAGAGCTTAAGTTTGACAAATGCACATAATATATCCGCTCTCACTGTCCACCATTGTGTGAGTTCAAGATCGTTCTACCGTCTTGTTGATAAGATGATAATTAATAACTTATAGAAATTTATTTATTTTTTTGATATATATATTTATTTAATTACTAACATTAAATTTCTCAATCGCTAATGTGTCTTTGTTAGAAACGTGATAATCCTGAAAATTTTTCTTTCATTCATGTCTATCCAACTGCTCACACTAATGAACGTAGTGAATGAATGAATCCTGCTGCTGCAGAAAATTATGTAAGTAGTGTTAATTTTGTTAAATAAATTATGACATTCACTATAATTTTTTTTATTCGTGTTTCTTTTAATATGTTATTTATAATGTGTTTTTTTTTTTCTAATTGCAAGATAGAATGTTGGAGATATGTTCAACTTCTAGGGAATCCTCTTTTAGTGACATAGACGTATTCACGGAAGTGTTCGGGACGAAGCCAGGCATAGTTAGAGGATTGAGACATTCACTCAAGCATTCCGCCAATTCATCCTCCACGAGCTCTTTGACTTCACAAATTAATAGTCTTATCAAATATTTGGAAGTAGCACAACAAGAAAATAAGTATATGAGGTCGAGACAGCAGGAGTTAGAGTCTCTCTTGGAGTGATAGTCTAATTTTCATACGCGTATGCAGGAGCAGCAGAGAGATCAGGAGGAAAGAATGTGCACTGCAATTCAAGAACAAGTGCACAGGGAGATGGCGATGCAGATAGAGCGTGTTATATCACTGCAACAGGATCGCGGTAGACGAGAAAAAAAAAAAGAAATAACTTTTATTGTTTGTATTATTATTTGTAACTTTTAGTATCTAACTTGGATATGTTATAAGACATTGTAACTTTCTAAATTGATTGTATAACATAATATAATTTGTATTCTTTTTACTTTTATTAAAATTTATCATTTCTGACCTGTACGTTCGAATATATATATATATATATATATCAAACATTTGAATATTTGTTCTAACTGCGTTCGAATGTACGACACAACATTTGAATGAACTCTCCCATTGATGAACAAAATGTTCGAATGTTTAATAAACTAACGTTCGAATGAACAACAAAACATTTGAATGTTTAACAAACTAACATTCGAACGCTTCACCATACTATCTGAACGTAACATTTGAACGTTGTGTAAGAAACGTTTGAACGTCACCATTATATTCGGATATATAAATGTTCGAATGAGAAATACTCAGGTTCGAACGTTTACTCAACGAACGTAATATTATGTCATTCGAATGTGAATCGAGCGGGTAAACGTTCAAACATCAATGCTGACATTTGAACGTTACTTTTTGTGACACATTTTTATTGTCACAAATATTTTGAACATTCGAATGTTACATCAAACGAAAGATCTCCAAGCGCCACTAAAAATATTTTTTGTGAGATTGAACAGTAAACCATTACAATTATTTATCTGTGACGCACTGTAGGTGATGGTTGTCATGACGATTTCTAATTGTCACAAAAAATCTTCTATGATGATTTAGTCATTTTTTCTATCACTAAAAACCAAATGTATTATAGTGCCATACACCTTAAGATTGCAAATTTCACTACAAGAAATAGTCCCTATTTCACCTTAGTCCCTATTTCAACAAATTAAATATAGTTGCTAATAAAAAGGTTGGAATAACCCAGTAATTTCAGCGATCATGTTTCTGCCACATACTATTAACCACAACTTACAAGAAATACTCGGAATCTTTATAAACTGAGTTTTGCAGCTATTTTCCTCTCTATAGCGACGTCAAGTAGCGCTGCAATTAAGTTAATACATGTTGCGAAAACTATATCCTTCGCTAGTAAGTCCAAGCACCAAAACACGTGCTATTAGTTTTAATTTTCCCATTTTTTCCCTAGGCTACAATCTCGAGCTCTCTCTTTTCCTCTCCAATTTCTTTTTCTCTATTCAAAAGTTACCTGCAAATACATCCATGAGAGCTTCTGCTTTTCGTATACACGGCTAATCCATCCTTCAAATGCCGTTATTGATAGATTTACGGATTGTGGGCAAGCTGTATTACGTGCGTTCGCGAGAGAGAGTGTTTGGGAGATAAGAGGGAGGGGGAAGTGCACTATCATCATACCACTTTGTAATTTGAGGAGGATTGGGGGAACCCATTGCGGAGAAGGTACACCAATGATGTTTCCCACTAAAATGTGATTCACGAAACTCTGTTTCTTGGTTGGTCTCTACTTAGTTTCAGATCTCTCTCTTCCATGCTAAATCCCATAGTTTTTTTCGAATCGTTAACACCATTTCATTGATTTTTGAACTTGGGTTACATCTCATTGTTGTAGAATGTTGTCTTGTGCCGTGATTTCTTGATTGTCCTCTCTAACAATTTTGTCCTTGTATCTCTGCCTTTTTCCTGCGTGGTACTCTTAAGTTATGTGTACGTTGTACTCTAAGATGTTGCTATGAGATGTTGGTATTCATGTGTTAGATTATTTCAAAATGTATTTCAAATTTAATTTTCAAATATTATTTTGAATACTCTATCCATTTTTTTAAAATTTTCCCTTAATATATTTTTTCTTAATCTCACATTGGTTAGACAGTAAAATGTTTAATGATTTATAAGTGAATATATTTTATTATACATAAAATAAATAAAAGGGCAAACACACTCTAGAAGTGTCACCAATGCGAATTACTGATCGCACGCACGCACGCATGATGCATAGACACATTGATGCTTTAGACGCACTTAGCACGTACTCATCGTCGCAAGTGACAAAATTTTTTTACTAAACGAAATGATGTGTCTGATTATATTTTTTGCAATTATAATTAATTTTCAATTACAGTTATTTTGTTATTTTAGACAGTAACTGTTATCATGGTTTTTATTGTGCCTCTTCAGACAATAACTATCACATTCGAAATTAAACCGAAACATTATGTCTGCAACTATTGGATCTGTTCATTTGAAATATTAGTGTTCAGAATTTGCAACATACACACTATATATAAACAGTGTTGTATCCTGAGGACAGATTTGTTTGATTCTTTTTTGCAAAACTCTATACGAGTAGGAGGTAATATTTGTCTAAAAGACAGATTACGAATCACCTCACTATTCTTCTCCTTCAATCTCTATTTTCCTATTATGTTTCTAACATCATGTACTTTCCTTCCTTTTTTGGTGGTCATTGGAAGGATATACTGTCTTAGCCTAATTAATGTAGTAGCTTGGGGTTCCTTTTGCTATTGGTTGTTGCTATTGGTTATTGCTATTGGTTTATCTTGTTTGGCTTGATCGAAATCCAACCTTTCCTTGTAATTGACATCTGCAATACTCCGTGATTAATTCATACTTAAAACTGTAAATTTTCCTTTGATGCCATGAGTTTGAGTTTCTCTCTTGTTATTCTGTTTGGGTGCCATAAGACTCTAGGGTAAAAAAAAGTTATTGACTCTTCAATTTTAGATTTCTAGCTTAAGGACTTCAATAGTTCATGCGGAGAAACCAAGAAACTTCACATAGTTGAGTGAAATTATCACCACTTGAAGAGAAATGCTACTGATCATTGTTTTCACCATCATCATCCCATGATGTGTTATTAAATGACTGAAAACTATTTCATATGTTTCATTTTTTGTATATCATTCGATGATGCCACATCTTGATGTTCAGGAGATAACAATAAAAGTGATGATAAATTTATTTTTTCCTTACTTTTTTTAAGATTTTGGAAACCAAAATGACAGAATATGTGGTATTCATAGTTTTTTCTGTTCATATTTTTTCTTTGTTGTTTTTTTCCTACTTTGGAAAGAAACAGAGGGTTAGGAAATTACAATATTTACATGCTAAGCAAGTGTTTCAATTGAAGCTAAAATAGATCAAATAGCAGAAAACTAAGCAAAAAAAATATACAAATTAAGTTAGTACTATTGTAGCATATGGAAGTACCGATTCAACCTCTATTTTGTTCTTGAGGTAATAAAGAATTGAAATAGATTTAATCATAACAATCACAATAGGCTCTAGTTTTGCACAGTGGATTGCTTTTTCCATTAAGGGTGAAATCTTGTTAGGCGTTTTCTTATTTTAGTCATATTGGGTGCTTTGGAATTGGGAAAATAAATTTCTTTAAGCCTTATAATTTGCACTTTTTGTGACCAGTGAGAATTAAGCCTTCATATAATTATGTACTACAACCTCATGGCTTGATTTTCTTGGTATTGCCTTTGTTAGAGAAAAAACAAAAGAAATTGTGGTAGTTATTATTATATCTCTTTTCAATTCTTTGTTACCTCATGAAGATAATAGAGGTTGAAAAAGGATGGAGTGATGCGTTGCTTACATCTTTTTTCTCGCATTTCAAATTCCCCACTTGTAACACTAGTTAGACCACAACCTTGTGGTCAAGGGGCAGGCTTGGGATGAGCTATTTTCTCAGACATCCCGGGCTCGGTTCTGCATTAGAAGTTATGCTAGATTACTTGATACAAAATACTGGCAGATGGGACTGTATCTCTGAGGTTTACTCCCTAAGGGTGGGTGGGGCAAAACTTGTTTCAAGTATATGTGGACTTGGGCTGGTTTGATAAGTAGTAACCACTAGTGGGTGGGTGAGATTAGAACTTGACTCAAGCAGTGGTGGACTAACTGCAGCTTAATTGGTTTTGCAGCTTGTCTATGATAATACTAACTGCATCTTATTAGTATATTTCCTTCATAGAATAAATTAAATTTCCCAATTCACAGGTAACAACATGGGTGCCAAACTCAAACTCGTTGTGGCTTCCTTCTTCTTTTGCTTGATCCTGTTTTCCTTGGACTTTTCTGCTTTCAATGATGGATTGGTTAGTCGGAATAAAAAAAAGGAAGTTTGATCAAAATGACTGGGTTGCTGCTTAGCTTGAGTCAAAGGAAGGAAAGGCTTGGAAAGCTTCTATTAGGAAATATCATCTTCGTGGGAACTCAGATTGATATTGTAGCTCAAGCTTCTATTAGGAAATACCAAAGAAGGAAGTTTGACCCATAGGATATTGATATTGTAGCTCTAAAGATTTACATGGATGCCCAATATTTTGGTGAGATCAGTATCGGTACTCCTCCTTAGAAGTTCACAGTAATCTTCGACAATGGTAGTTCCAATTTGTGGGTACCTTCTTCTAAGTGTTATTTCTAGGTGAGTTGTGCTTAAAATTGCTATTGGATATCTAATTCATTCAAATTAATTTTCATGTAAATTTTAATTGGGAGAGAATGTCAATGTATTTCATCTGGTCCAGGTTGCGTACTATTTCCATTCCAAGTACAAGTCAAGCAGCTCGAGTACCTACAAGAAGAATGATTTGTTTGTTTGTTTTTTCCTGTCTATTTAATGGCCATAAAATACTTGTTTTTCTCATTGGAATTCTTTCAATTTTTTATACCCTAAACTACAAAAGCTGCCAAACTACACCTTAAAGCTCCAAATTTTAATAGTTTGCACACTTGGTTAAGATATGACAATTTAGCTCAATGAAAATAGGATACGTGATACATTTAAAGTCAATATTAAACCTTTAGTTAAGTTGCTAAACTTTGATAGTTTAGGGTGTAAAATTGTTATGCCTGAGTTCTATGGTTACATGGCATATTCATCAATTATATCTTCAAAGTACTACTTCATTACATAGTTTCTAATAGTTTCAATGTCTAGAAAGTTGTGTGTACCTATGCTTGGTAATAGAGAATATATGGGTTAGTCAACTCTTTTTGGACGTGCAAACTAGCTCTCTGAATTCTAGATTGTTTCATGCAATGCAGAGGCTACCATTCTTAATCGTTGTGGGAATACACATATTTGATATAAGAAGTTAGCTTACAGTCTTTTGATAAAAATTTTGGACCTCTCTTTCTCTCGCTCTAACACATTTGAGGCATAGGCAAAGTGTTTGATGATGGAAAGGTGGTCTCATTGGAAGGAGCACCTGTCTCTGAAAAATTTCCTTGTTATTTAGAGGTATGAACTCAGACTTGCCTTGATACGTGTACTAGCCATAGTCTGATCTTATTTTCCTAGTGGCCATGGAAGGTTATTGACATCCGATTTGAGCATTCAACCCAGCTATGCCCTTTACTAAATCTAATTCATTACTTTTTTTGGGAACTAAAATATGTAGTTGGTCTGGTCTCTCTATGTATGTTCGGCAACGCCATGCATCCATTCGTCAATAGGTATTCAAATTTCCTCTTAATTCAGCTCTTAACATATCATTCAACTACACTCTACTATAAATTCTTTGATAATTTATAGCTAATATCTATTTTGGAATGTTAGAATTTTGAATGTCCCTTTTCGAAAATTTAGTTGTTTTCCTTTCGCATGCTCAGTGTTGTGTGAATTCAGTTTGACCTTGAATTCTTTCTGTTTTGGAGTGATCATGATCTGTTGGTCTTACATTGAGTGATGTTTTTCTTTTTATGCAAATGAATTATATGATTGTGAAATGATTTTAATATAGTGCAAACAACTTATAAAAAAAAATGTAAGTGCAAGCTGAGATTTGGAGTGATCATGATCTTTTGGTCTTACCATTCTCAATCATTTATGCTTCTATAACTGAAGTTGGAAATTAATATATAGGCAAGTTGTAGAACTTAACATGACATCAGAAAAATCAAGTACAACTTATCATGATATATATATATATATATATATTACTTCAGGCTTTACACTAAAAATGCTATTTGGTGTAAGGTATTTCTCTGTTTTGTTGGGTTGCATAGGAATCTTTACAATAAACAGGAACCAATAGCTTGCTAGTTGGTTTATATGTTCATGAATATTGTAGGTTGACTCGTAATTGTTTTTTAAGTTTTGTAACAGACTTTTTGCGGCGAAATTTAGTCACCGCAAATAGGAAAATCGGTTGCAAAAAAGTACTCTAATAATGACCATGTGAGAAATTATGGTAATATGGAATTCTCATTTGCGGCGAAATAAAAAGTTATTGCATCGAGCGCGGTAGATGCAAGTGAGCATTGGCATCACTTACCATCAGGTCTTAGAATGATTATTTGCCGCGAGTTTTTCTTTATTTGTGGCAGCTGAAAATCGCGGCAAAAGAAATAATTTCGCACCCAATCTAGAAAATAGATGCTGAAACTTAGAAATAACCAAATAATTGTATCAAACATGCTACCATCAAAAGGTGATGCTTGAAACTTCTTTTTATCGAATTTCTAATGATTTTGCAGCCAAAACAAGTGTTGCGAATAGTGATATTCCTTGCAGTTTACTCAACTCACAAAACTAATGTAGCCCTCTCTCGCTAAGGGACATATATGTATGTGTATGTGTGTGTGTGTGTATATATATATATATATATATATGCATACGTCTCGTAAAAGTATGGACAAATCCACGTATGTCACGTACGTGGATTATCAAATCATCGGATTAGATATAGTATATACCATAATCATGTCATGTTAAACCCGGAGTGGAGATTGTCACGTACTTGCTTTTTTAAGTCATGGAAATGAGCTTGGATAAGACTGACTCCACTTAGGATATGGATATTAGATCTGATATTTCACTTTAAATGATGAGTTTTTATTTTATAGAAAATATAAACTATTTTTGTCTTTGGGTCTATTTAATCTTTTGAAAGTAATAATGAGGAAACCATATGTTTTACGGATAAGAATCTTATTATGAGAATTGGGATGGATTGGGCTTGTTATGCAATCGGGGGACCCAGCACATGTCCATATCCTGCAGGGCTTTCCAATGACTAATCGCAACATAGCCCATCTTTTCTCCCACTAAATTTTGTCAAGTAATTGTTTCAAAAAACCATAGTTAATCAACTTTCTATGGTGAGAATGGAACCAAATATCTATTCTTTTTTTTAAAAAAATGGTATCTTACAATTTTATTAAATTAAATTAATTTATAGTGGATAAAAATCGTGATTACAATAAACATTGTAAGGGAAGCAATCGAAATCATTGAAGTCCAATGAATGCCAGGGATGGAAAATGTGACACAATTCTTAAATCAAACACAAACACGATATGAATTAACGAGTTTGAATTTGATATAAATAGGTTTGGGTCAAAATATGTTAAGCCGTTAAAACACGATTAATAACGGACCAATAATAAGTCAAATCACTAACCCAAAATCAACCCGCAATAATTTGTTTAGATTTTATTTTAAAATTATAATTTTATTATTGTTAAGTTATAATATTGATATTTCTCAATATGTTTTTTTTAATTGTTGAGATTGTAATATTAATTTTGTTATAGACTAGAATTTGAAGAATAGTAATATTTTTGTTAGTAGGTAGTCTTATGTATTGTTTTTTAGATATTATGACTATTAATAAAAATAGGGTTTAACTTTTATATAAAATTATGTCAAACAGGTTATGTGTATTATTTCAACACATTTACATGAAATGAATTAAAATGAGCCATGTTGTGTTAATCTATTTCTAATTAATTATTAAACTGATCTAAATGGGTAACACAACACGACTCGTTATTTAAATGGATTGACTTAAGATTTAAAAGATTGACACATTTAGTTGATGGGTCGTGGTTGGTTGATCCATATAGTCGAATGTCCATGACTTAATACGACACTTACACGATCTGCAAAGACAAATTATCACCCCTAATGGATGTTGCAATTTATGTAATTGTGAATAGTGAAGATTCTAGTTGGTTGATGTTATTTTTTGGGGTAAGATTAGAGTTTGACTACTTATGATATTAAGGCTACATAAGGCATTAGAATTTGAAACTTGAGGGAGACAATAACTATGTGACATTTTTGGATTCGTATAGACGAGACAAATCAAAATTGCATGCTAATGGGGCTAGCTAGAGGGATGTCTCTTTCGACATCCTATAATTAGGAATTTTCATCTGATTTCTGGATTTGAAAATCTAGGTTTTAGATGCGAAACTTTTTTGAACCTCTTAAATAAAAATATTAAAATTATTGAAAAAAAAATTAGAATCGAGCCAGGTAAAATCCAACCCAGATGAACAGACCTAACTATATCTATATTAAGCACCCAATATTATTAATGCAGGGGGTTCTAAACCAATGACTCAATTAATTCCAAATATATAATGAAAGCATCCGTATTATAGTTAACTAATTTATTCGTCTCAATTCTTTGAGCTTTGAGTCCAAACAACGTCATGAGTTTGGCCGGGAGAGATCACCATGCTAGGCCAAAATGCTTTGGATGCAATAAGCTAAAAGCTTTGATCTTATTACAAGAGAAAAATGAGTATTTATAATGAAAATAGACTCGTCTCGATAAAAAATAATCATTTTCATAAAAAATAACTTGAAGGTCTTAATTATTTATTTATGGATTCCGATCATGGAAGAAATACATACATGAATAGGCCGTGTTGGGTTCTAATTTATAGTAATCAGATTCAGGTTGTTATTTAGAAGACATTACATTATTTTACATAAGCTGTACTTCCTAGGCAGCCTCTATGCCTGCCTCAATCTGCCATTGATGACCACTTCTCTCATGGGGGCTCTGGTTCTGATCAATGTTACTTTTAGTATTAAAATGATGATCTCTGATTCTCTCGTTTCTGTTCTGTCCTGTTCATTTACTAGATCTACTTCACATCAAATTAAACTTTGAATATTGAGGCTCACTTTTCTAATACAGGAATATTAGAGTGTCCAAGTTCGCCATTGAATTCTCACACAAATCTTGCTCGCTTTCAAAAAGGAGTAATTTGCTCACCTTCTCACCAGTCAATTGTGGGCTCTTTATGAGTTGGGCCAAAGGGCTTTTATGGGTCTTGCAGCCCATATTTCCAACTTCCATGAAAATTTTGACAAAAATGTCGTTGAGACATGGGAGATGTAAAGTCAATCTAATATATTACATAAATATACGTTAGTTTATAAGTTTAAATTATTGTATACCAACTAATTGCTAGTCAGAAGAACCTCATTGCGCGCATGCATATATAAAAAAAAACACACACACACACACACACACACACACATATATATATATATATATATATATATATTCTTAAATATATATTCCTAATAAAACAAAAAAGTAAGCAAATGTATCCCCACCATTTGACTTTAATAGTCTCAACAATCAGGGGATACTTCCCGAGCCCCTTGGTTAGACCAAGTCAGCCCAGAGTCCAAGTTGTCGAACAAAATCCAAACTGCAAGCCAAGGACCGAATCGAGTCGTTCCAAGGCCCAGGGCCCAGACCACCAACTAGGGTCCAACTAAGAAGCCCATGGCTAGGTACAGGTATACACACCCAATGCATGGGAATTAGCAGTAGTATAGTACGGGATATCCATAACAGTCCAGGTACTCGAGTACCGATGGCTAGGTAGTCCCAAGCGATATGATCGTGTCAGAAAGAGGTGAGTCACATTAAATGAGTGTCACACCGTATTAAATGAAAGGAAATGAAAAATATGGCACGACATGGTATTACTGCCACTTGACAACAGACTAACAAAGGGTGCGGCCAGGGATACAGGTGACATCCACAAATCCCCTCATCAAAAGATTTCCTCAGTCAGGTATATATATTATACCCATACCCTCCACTAGCGTAGGGTGTAATCTCTATCCTCTCTTGCTCTCTATTACTTGAGATTTCATATCCTCATATACTAACTTAAGTAGCGAAGGTACCACAACTCCCCCAAGCTCCACTCACCTTCAGTGTACGTAGGTTGCAAACGGAATACTTGTGACGTAGAGTTATCAAAACTTGTAGAACACGAGATCAACAGTCAAAGTGCTACTTATATGGTTGGGATCACATAAACATCCTTGTTTTGGTTGACTTTGGGATTCTGGTCCATTTGGATAGTGCGATGAAATGAGATAATTTGTGAATAATAATAAAATTATTGGTTAAAATAAATTGACAAAAATTTAGATGAGTTTTAGATCCAAACGAGCCCTAAATTGCTTATAATTTGTTAGAAGTAGTGCATTAATATAGCTAGCATATATGAATTTTTTACCTTCCACCGCAAAAGATCAATTCCTTTCGGTTGAAGTAATAAGGCGAATCATGTGATATGTTCACCAATATATACAAATTAATTCATTCTTTTTTAGTTTGAGTTGGGAAATATCAACCGCACTAAGAGCACAACTAAATGTTAGTACATCTTTAACCTTTGAAATGATTTTATTGGAATAGTCAAAAGTTAAAACTTCTTAGCTCTACTGTAATAACTCAATTTTTTTTAGATAAAGCATTTACTAGAGAATATTTTAAAGGGATTTATTGGAAGTATATTTTTCCATGAAAATAGAATTTGAGACTTAGATGTATTCTAAGATAAATTTTGGATGAACCTTTGAGATTTCTGATAAGGTATCAACTAGAGAAATTTAATTTGGACCTAGAAAGAGATAAATTTTCAAAATTTGAGAAAGGAATTCAAAGGAAAGTAATAGAATAAAACATCAAACACTTGGTATGCCAAAACGAGTTCTCAGGCTGATCCGTCGAGTTTTTATGTAATAAGCATAACTCCTTCATATGAGATCATAACGAGGTGATTCTAATTCTTATATAACCTTAAGAGGTATATCTATAATTTTCATGTTTTGTATTTTTGAAAATAAGGATCGGATAAAGGACTAAATCTAGTGTGAAGTGAACGGATGGGAATGTGAGTCAACTAGTAACCGACTTAGATGAGTTGTTTTATGTTCGACCATGTGACGAAAATTGTGATTGGCTATCAATTTTTCTAAGGTCTTGACATGTGTAGAAACATGTGGCAAGTTGATAAGAGTTGATCTAGAAGCCTTGGTGGGTAAGAAAATAAAGGAAACAAATGGAGAACTCGGATTGGATGTTCTCAGGTGAGTTTTGACATGTTTCTGTAAATTAATCATATCTCACTCATTTGATATCTGAATAAAGTGATTCGAAATCCTATGGATCACTAAGAATATTATCTAAAACTTTCATTTTTTTAACTTTTGGATAATCGAAGTGGATAAATGAGTTATTTGGGCTGTAAGTGGACTGATCTAATTTGAGCGTAAACTGAAGCCCAAAAATAAATCAAACAACCGACTTACTTTAGAAGCTCCAATTTGATTGGTTCTTTACATTTTTATCTTCTAGATATGTGTAAAAAGGTTTGTACTTGGTGGTGGAAAATTTTCTAGAAGAAAATTTTGTATATAACCATGGGAGAAGTGGGAATAAATCTGATTGGAGGAGAACCAACCAAACCAGCCAAGTTGCCCCTCCATTCTCAACCAATAGCCAACCAAGCCTTAAGGAAATTCTTCTAAGATGTTCTAAGGATGTCTAGGAAGGCTAGAACATGTGGCAAAAGTGGGGGGGGGGGGGGGGGGGGGGGGAGATGATCTAGGCCAAGTTTAAGCATATCCTAGATATGCTAAGATTTGTTCCATTTTTTTTACCTATGTGATGTAATAATTTAAACCATTGATCTAAGATTATTTCAAATATGGAGGAAGCTTAGTCCTGGGATGAAAATCTAGTGAAATCATGAGATATAGGGGTGATCATTACCTTGCATATTAGGGGGAAGAGAAACACACTACTCAGCTAAAAAGGGGTGCTGAGATGCCCTCTCTTTTCTCAAGCCTTCCAATACCTTTTTACCTCTATAAATAGACACTCAAGCTTCCATTTGTTTATTTTTAGAGAGGCCTCATGTTCACCTTGAGAGAAAATCAAGAAAAATACAAGAAAACTCACCCAAAACACACATACCTCAAAAGAAAACTAAGTAGGAGCCTTGGAGAGAAAGGAAGTGCAAGATCCATTCATGACTACTAATTTATCTTTGGAAAATTTTGTAAGTGTATATATTAACTTAATCTTGGCATATAATAAGTGGTTTGATGATTGGATTATGTTTGATATTTATTTGAGCTTAATCTTTGTTTATGTGTCAAGTTGAAACATATTGGATTTTGGAGTGGTTTTTGTTATGGAAAAATGTTAGGAAAATTATGAGGTCTTAGAAATATATTCTTTGATGTTATATTAAGAGAATTGTGTGAAAATATGAGATTTTTCTATGGAAAAGAATGAAGAAACAACTCTAGTAACTTTTGGACTTCAAGGGAGTTAAGTTAGCAGATTTAGCATCTTACAGTAAAATGGTCATAACTTGTTAATGTGATATCGACATTGAGTGACTTAAAAAGCTATAGAAAGCTAAGACATAGATCTACAACTTTTGTATTTTACGATTTAAGATATATGAACTCCATGAAGGACGAAACTAGAAATAATGTACAAAACAGAGTAGGTAAACTCTTAAAAAGTGATGTTTTCCTTCATTTTAAAACTTCTAGTGAATTATTTGAATAAGATTTTTAACAAGTAGAATAAGTTTAGAAATCTTAATATATTAGGAGAATTTTTAAGAATTATTATGCTAAGAAGATAAAATAAAATAAAAATATTATATATTTATATATATAAGAAAAGCGTAAGAAACAAATAAAAATAGTTAAGCTATGTGAATATGTAAAATTTTGGCTTGAGTTAAATAAGTTAAATAAATCAATAATCAAGAATAAATTTCCCATGAAAATTTGGCCTGCCATAAATTTAATAAAAATTTAATATTTTATTTAATTCCATACGTATTATTTGTTAAGTTTTGATGTTACGAATTTAGGTGACGTATGTACATGTGAGTTTTTGTGATATGTTTTTCTATGTCATATGCTTTACGAAAACATGAATTATGCATGTCATAAGTCTAAATTTATGCGTATATTACATTACGTCACATATATGTGTCGTCATAAGTCATAACATTTGTGTTAAAAAAATACGTTAAGAAAACTGAACAAGTCAGTCACGTCATGATGGGGACCAACGATATGCTCGTATACTAACGTGCTGGCAGGGACCTAAGTCTGTCGAGTATTTGAAAACCGAAAGGGACCTAAGTCTATCGAGGATATGAAAATCGGCAAGGACCTAAACTTGTCGATGATATGAAAACTGGCAGGGACCTAAGCCTGTCGAGGACATAAAAGCCGGCAGGGACCTAAGTCTGTCGATGATACGAAATAAGTAATATTTGATGGGGACACATGTCGATAATACGAAACAAGTAAGATTCACAATGTTACGAAAGAAAAGAAATAAAAGTTTAAGTATAATAGAGTGGATCCATGAAGAACATAAGTCTAAGTTATGCATGAGTCACAAAAAGCATGAATGCATAATCTGACTGTCTGACTTGTATGTGATTATTTCACGATATCTATATTTTTATTAAGTTACGTATGTACTTACTGAGATTTCCCTGAAAATCTAACTTATCAAAACTTCAACTTAGGGCCGCCTAGACTCATTCTTCACTTTGCGAAACTCTTTCTCCATGCTGATTCCGATCCCTATTACTGCTAACGGGATCAAAACTTCTACAAAGAGAGAGTACCCTGGGGACCCCTCAGAGTTTCTCTGGGTCTCTCTAGCAATTGAGACCTAGCCCATGACCGTTATCCAACCCTGTAATGAAAATCAAATTTTAAAAGAAATGAGATATACAAGAATGAGATATATTGACTGAGAAAACTAACTGAGTTATGCATGTAAGGATACAATGTTATGGATGATGTGGATATTATAGTTTTATTTCACCATGTGATCATTAGTAAATATTTAGTCAGAATTTTTTCGCTGCGAGTTGCATTAAATTTCGATAAGTGCGAGGGTGAGTAGCATAGAGTTACTTACGCTGACACTTTAATTTGCGTTAAATTAAGAACGTAAATTGGGGGCGTCACATCTACTTTTGAGTTACAACAACTAGGGGTGTAAATGGACCGGTCCGATCCGGAAAAAATGTGGACCGATTCTATTCGGTCCAAAACTTCTCTCACCCTGGATCAGACCGAACTTCTATTCGGTCTATACCGGTCCTATCCAATTCGATCTAGGGGCGATCCAGTCCGGTCCAGGGGTATCCCATATGATTTAATGGACTAAATTTGATCTAAAATTCTGCAATAATTAAATATACTTTTTTGGCTAAAGTTTATAAATTATTAAATATATACTAGTACTACTTTCATAAAAAATAATCATCTTTGCCAATTCTCAATTTCTAATCTCATCTAATATTAAACAAAATATATAGTTATAACTTATAGTTTTTAGACTTAATACTTAATACTTAATACTTATACTATAAGTTATAACTAATATTGTATATTATATATTGTCCATAGGTTGATTAGTTAATTTAATTATCATAAGTCATATCAATTAATCAAAAATATTAATAATCATTGATCATACTTCATATATAGTTAAAAACAACATTAATTATTAATATTTATAATTGCTACATGTAATCATAAGAAGAATAATTATTAATTAGTTAATAGTAATTTAGTGATGCATTATAGGTTGGTTAACTATAACTAATAACACTATTACATAATTTACATTAGTATATTATAAATTTATATGTTAGTGAATAGTGATAAATTAGTAATAATATATTAAATAATAATAATACACTTTTTACTTATAAGTTATTACTAATACTCTATATAGATATACTATAATTTATATTTTTATACTATAACTATTATAAATTATAATATGTTAATATTATAAGAGTATATATTAATATTATATTAATATGTTATACTACCACTTTTAATCTATATTAATATTAATATTATAATTTATATACTATTACTTATATATATACATATATATATATAAAGTGTACATTCGGTCCGGTCCGATCCGATCCAGAGGGAGAAATATTCTCCCTCTGGACCGGACAGGAAATATTCGGTCCATAAAAAAATTGGACCGGACCGGACCATATTTCATCCGGTCTAGTCCGGTCCCGGTTCGGTCCAATCTGGTCCGTCGATTCGGTTCGGTCTTCTCACACCCCTAACAACAACTCAAAACTCTTTTTCAAATGTGATGAGTTAGGCTGCGTTTGGTTGTCGAAATGAGTTGAGTTGAGCTAAGTTCTTTATGAATAGTTCTAAGTTGAGATAATTGAATGAGTTTTGTGAGATCCACTTAGAAAAGTTTAAAATTTGCTTGGAGAGTTAAATGAGTTTAGAAAAATTTATAGGAAGATGTGAATTTGTGGAATCTATGATCAGATATTGTCCCTTACGCGTGGCTTTACTTGCAAAAATAGTGTAAAAAACATTAAATACTTTTACATTGGAACCCTGGCGAGAGAGAGAGAGAGAGAGAGAGAGAGAGAGAGAGAGAGAGAGAGAGAGAGAGAGAGAGAGAGAGAGAGAGAGAGAGTAGTGTAAAAAGCATTAAATGCGTTTGCATTGGAGCCTTGATAGCAAAGAGAGTGAGGCGTAAAAGACAGCAAAAAAAAAAGTTAGGCCGAAAATCATAATCTTCATAATCATAAAGTATTTTTATTCCAAGATTTTTTATGCTCTAATCCTCTCCTCTCTCTCTCTTTTACCCTCCCTTTCTCGTATAAGATTTTATATATATATACACACACTAGTTTCTAATTAATTTGTGATGGTTTGGCTATAGAATTTTTTTTTCTCAACAAGTAAAATATTCATACATAAATAAGCAGATTACAGGATGCAAGTTTTAATGGCGTGGGAGTCTCTTACAATCTTCCCAAAACCAACAAATATATCACATAAAAAAAATATGAAGCCAAACTATTTTTCACTGAGGGAGACCACTTAAAGATATTTTAATATAGTCTGATAAATAGGGACGACCGCCTGAAGGGTTGTGTGCTACATCTTGTTGGTTTGGACTCGCTAGAAGTGATTTTCACGCCCACTTTTATGTAATCATTTGCTAGGAAAAGTGGGAACATAGACTACCAACTGAAAACACTGTCAAATCGCTGGCGAATAGTCATCACTGGTAGTGGATAAGTGTATAGGTCATGCATCACACTTGGAGTGCAATGGTAAGTTAGATTTGGAAGATCTGATTTTGTCGATCCCGACAGTGCCGTGCTTGGCGGCAAGTTTGGCTCTAGAAACTTAGGATATGTGGTTGAATTTCTCTATATTATAGGATTTACGCTCGCATTTCTCCTGCAAGAGGAAATCAAGAAAAAAAAAGATTTTTATAGATTATTATGATATATATTTTTCCAAATTATGTTTTACAAATATTTCATGTTATTATGATAGAGATTTTTCATATTTGCACTTAGTTTTATTAGGGCATTCTCATTCCATTCTCCAGAAAATTTCCTAAATTTTAATTAAAATACACCATTTTATAAATTTTATTCTAAACTCTACTAATCTTTCAAGAATCTCCTACATCTCATTCCCTGAAAATTTTTCGTTCTTTAAAATGCTATTTCCTTATTCTTTCTTTATTATTTTTTTCCTCTCAGTTTCATTTTCAATCTTAACAATTATCTCCTTTATCTTTTTCTTAGATTAAACAATATTGACTTCTACATTAATTTAATTATTGAACACGAAGATGATTTCTTGGCAAACCAATATGAGAATAGTGACAATAATATCACGAATTTAATAGTAATTAATATTCACCATTTCAAAGTAGTTAAAAAACACAAATTACATGTTACATGAATGAGAAAAAATTCTAGTTACATATACTGAAAATGACCATAATTCAACCCCAAAAGTCTGTAACATGTAAACATAAAATTACTCAAAAATTTTGAAAATAAATTGCAAAAGAGAAAAAAAAAATCCTGTGACATCGAAATCACAATAATCAAACTCATTCTCTCTAATTTCCTCTTACATCTCTCCAGTTCAATTTGAAGTCAATGTCTAGTAGTTTGAATGTCTATTGAGGCTTCTATTTTATAAAGGACAATTTTTATTGATGATTGTCTTCTTGCCATGTATTAGTATTAAAGATTATACTAATAGGAAAATCTGCAAGACTGCCCACCTCACACAGGTGACAAGTATTGAAATTTGTTATTGTCTAAGGGATGATAATAATGGTATAAAAATGCATAGTGAAACTGATTTGGATTTTTAACTCATAGTTTATGCATCCAAAAAAGCAGCGGCCTTCATTATTCTCAGTATAAGCAATTCGTTGAGATGCTCCAATACCACAATAACATATTGGGTATTCATATTGACGATAGTATACTAACTGTAAGATATTGGTAGTTCTACTACTTGGTCTAGGCATTAGATAGTGTTATATTTGGGTACGCTTCAAATTTATAAATAAATAGGGAGCATTTCCAACCACAACACCGAACGGGTCAACATCCAATATCATACCAAACACACAAAATGGAGATCATGGTTTCTCCATCACCGGCTCAAGAATCGAATGTAAAATTTAAGAAACTAGGCATACTCAAATAACTGCAACAATCAGTTGCCATGACTTGTTGGCCGTCCGAGTTACCTAGCCATTGAGGAAATGACCATAAGTTTTCTATGTTTCCACCAGGTGTTTTCATCATCACAGCTGAGGGAGTTTAATTTACACATTTCTTCTCTATCACAACATAATCCATAGCAATAACACAACACAAAGCAATGAAACAGAACTGGCCAATTCACATATTCACACAAAGCAAATCCAAACTGCATGAGACACCTATAAACACCCATTATAGGAGTTCATATCCAGTGCCCTATATCGAGTATATAAATAAAAGAAAAACTTAAAACATGAGACACCTATAAACACTCATTATAGGAGTTCAATAGAAAAATTCAACGTAAGGCGTTGTCACTTAACTCCCTCACTCCTTGCTGCACGAGATCTCTCTCTCACATCTCCCACGAATTGAACTCCCCCCTCCCTACAAATTGCGTCTATCCTAGAGAAAGTTCCCTTTCCCATTCCCTGCGCAAAATCGGCCCCCTACCCTCACATTGTCTTCCATGTCATCCATTTTTTGGCACTAAAAATATAGACAAAAAAATTGAAAACGAAGATCTAAATGAAAACCTGACAGAGCTACCCCCTACAACCGATGCAAACCCAAACTACATGGATGATCTAGTTTGAATCCAAACAACCGTTGTTCTTGTTTACTCATTCCCAACATAGATATGGTTCCACCTCGTTATGTTGTTGCATGTATCTCTGGAAAAAAAAAAAACTTGGCAAACAAAAGAGGAAGAGAACGTCTAGCTAAGAAATGTTGAGAAAGTGAAATTCTATAATAAATCAATAATAAAAATAATAAAAAAATAAAAAATCTTGGAAAATTGAAGTAGAGAAAAATGGTCATTTTGATGTGAGAGACTTGGATGCAATTACACTTGTTTCCTAATTGTTCTGTTTTTTGCGAAATTTGAGAGAGGCCAGGGGTCTGTGGGTTTGAGATTGGGAGAGGGGAAGGAGTGTAGATAGGATGGGTTGGTGGAAACTGCTCGGCCCCTTTGCTCTGAACCTTTGTTCCATTTCCTGCAAATTATATATTCTCTAGCTCTATTATGCACATTCCTCGCATCTAATAGTTTCAGTCCTTTTTAATCTTTCATTTTCAACTAGAGAATGAGGAGTTGGAGAAATCAACCTATGGCAAAAACAAGCAGCTGGAGATGGAAGGGAATGTTCGAGGGAGAGTGCGAGACTTCTTGATTTGGTTTGACGGTGAGTGCAAGAGAAGGGATTTGGTTTAAGGGAAGGGAAAGTGTGCGAGAGAGAGAGAGAGAGAGAGAGAGAGAGAGAGAGAGAAGATATAAGGGATTCGGATGAGAGGCAAGAATTGATTCCCTATTATGCGCATGAAAGTGGCAATTTGTAGACTCCATATGCGGCGCCCTTTTATTCGCCTCTGATAAATGGCACTTATAGTCTCTCTATAAATAAATGCGATTTAGAATAGTTTGTCTATTGATATCATGCATAAGCAAGGAGCCCAACATCGAATGGTTGCAAAATCTTACCCGAAACCCGATTGCCTTTTATGCAAGTACCATAGGCTATAATATGAACATTTGGGTAAGGATTACCCAACCATATCGATGGAGCCCCACTAGCACTTGTGAAATAACCTCCACTATCACACCATCATCACAATCTAACAACGGACATGCAATCCCCCGAGAGATACCAAATACTACAAAGGACCCGATAGCACATAACCAATTAGAATGGAAAGAGCAATGAAAATGCACATTACAGTCAAACTACACATAAGACAACAAATAGCATTGAAACGGCATAGGGTAGTGAAATTGCACATTGCAATAGGTATGCACAGACCAACCCAAAGCATTGAAACATATCAAACTATCTATACACATAGCAATGACACAACACATAGTATTGAAACAACAAATTAGAAATGACACAACACAACATTGAGATAGCACATAAGCAATGACATAGCACATAATATTGAAACTACACAGCATTGAAATAGCATGTTGCAATGGTTTTGCACGGACCAACCCATGGGTGTACAAACTAGTTTTATCATCAATTAGAACATCATATAGCAATCAAACGAAACAAAACACAAAGATGATATGTGGTACAATAATAATGGCCATTTCCAACAACAAAAATGCGCAAATTTAAGGACATAGTGAAACTCTAACAAAAAAATCATAGATCTCAAAATCCAGCCATGGAGGAACCGTAGAAGCGGTCAAATGGGGCAGAGAACCATGGAGAATCCTGGATGGACGAGAGTTCATCCATGGAAGAAGGCGAACAGTCGTGTGTGTGAATGGGTATGGGGGAAACCCTGAAAATGGAGGATATAGAATGCGAGGGAAGAGATGTACTTACAATGATAAACAAATGGAGAAGAGGCCGTAGATGGTGGCCACGATGAAAAAGGAGGGGCCAAAACGACGAAGGTAACCAACAGTCAAAGGGAGGGAGATGCAAGAGGGAAGGGAAAAGCAATCGACGAGAATGGTTTGGGTATGAACAGTGGATCCCATGTAGTATCCCCATTGTTCATCCCATCCACTCACCACAAATTGGGGAATTGGAGACAGAGGAGTTTGGGGGTGTAATCCCTAAATCTTTTCCCAAAACTTGGGGGAAAAGCCCTTTTAGAGCACTAGATGCAAATGCTCTTAGACATGATGAACATGTTTGAATTGTTATTAGAAAGCAAAGACATTCTTCACAATAATTGTAGATGTGGTTTGTGTTAGATAATTAAGTTGACAAAAATAAATAGTTGAGAAACAATAAATTTATTAAAAGGTAAATTTATTAATTACCATATGATTAGTATAATTGTAAATATGAAAAAAGTTAAATAAAAAATATTGTTATTATGAAAAATGTTATATTATTATTTTGATTAGTCCAATGTGGAGTTATATCTTGAATAGTTTTGATTTTATGCAAAGTATATACTTTTAACTAAACTTTAGAGATATTTTGACTAGACCAATGCAAATGCTCAAAAGATTTTATAAAAATGGAGATGGTTATTAAATTGATTATTTTAACCTTTAACCTTGACATTAAAGGGAGCTTACCTTTTTTTTCTCTCTTGTATAGCAAAAATAAATTTCAATAATTATTAAACTCCCATTCAAAAAATTTACCGGCAAAGTAGTAGCTTACTTTTCTTCATATAATAGGATTTTGCTTCTCGAACTTACATGCGTAAAGATAAAAATGATATTTATAGTTAGAGGAGTTTATAAATATCAATAGATAAAGAAAAGTGATATTTGTAATTGTGGAGTGCATAAATGTCTTATATGAAAAAAAAAATCTTATTATAATAGTTGATCCCGCTCTTTTTTAAAATAATCATGAGATGCTTACACTCTATGACTATATGTAACACTATTTTTCAATAAGAACTAACTTAGTATCTACTATAAAAGAATTTTATTCATCATTCATACATCATACATTTTTTTTATCAAATATGTGGTGCATGGATGATGAATAAAAAATTGAAGAAAAGATATTTAAAGACATGCGAGAGAGAGAGTAATGGTATAAACCGTTGATATACGTGCGTTAATGTAAACCAATCAAATTAAAGCTCGAAGGACGTTGCTACAAGCATGAGAAAAGTTATGGATAAGACCATTTTATGTTTTATTTTTATACTTTATTTATTTAATTTTTAATCTCTTTTAGTATCTAAAAAAAATATAATATTATTAAATAATACTTAGAGCTGGTTTGGATAGTGAGATGAAATCAAGTAGTTCTAATCATTAGATTACAAAATAACTCTCAAGACACCCTCGGAGCCCAAGTCTTTTCCAAGCTTGAAAGCTTTTTAATAAAGAGTGGCTTTATAGCCACACATAGGGGATTTCAGTATCCTAAAACCTGTGCATTTTATTTTTCTTTTTGTCTTTTGCTTTTTTCATGTATCTTTTAATATTTTTAAATATTTCCTAAAAAATTCACAACATCATGAAAAATAATTTTTTAACCATTAAGTAAAAAAAACACACTATCGAAATCTCCAGTCATCAACATTCATAAAGACTGCTATAACTTCAAAAATATAATATAAAAGTAATCCCACAAACTGATATGATTTCATATGATCATTAAATCTACTTTTCAATAAAAATAAATTTACAATATGATGAAGCACATGGAGAACATCAAGTTGTGGGATTACTTTTGTATAATATATTTGTGGTTGAGTATTTCTCTATCACTAGAATAAAAGAATAATTTGCCAGCATTTATATTATTAGCGTTTAATATTAATGCATCGATAAGAATTCATTATTGTCGATGTTTAATTTTCACGCCATTAAATATAAAAAAAATTTGTTGTTTATATTATTACGCTGGTAATAATATATGATTGTGTCTACATTTTTATAAACATGGGAAATTTATCAATTATATGCTAGTAAATTCAAGATTTTTCAGCATTTATGTTGGTATGCCAGCAATAACACATAATTGTACTGGCATTTATAAAAACGTCAAAAATGTGAAATTCTTATTTTTTTATTATTTTCTTATAAGTATTATTTTAACATGTTTAATCATTAAGAATAAAATAAACAGGAGTTAAAGTTCATTTAATAACTGCGCTCAATAAAGGAGTTAAAGCTCATTTAATAAGTTTGCCTTAATTAATTAGTAATAACTTAGGAACTTTTCTAAGTCCATAAATATCTTATTGGACAAGTTATATCTATTTTAAATTTTGAGCAATAAGACTCCATTTATTACTCCATTTTGAGCAATTACAATTCTATATTCTTCTTCATAATAGAACTCCTAACTAACTAATTTCTATAAACTCTAGCCATGCGCACTCCAACTAAATTATATTTACTCAATAAAACTCTTCCAATAGGATTACAATTCTAGAGTCCTTCCCATTAAGAATTTTCAAACGAATTTTCCTTACTCATGTAACCCCATGATGTACATGCCCATTATCTTCCCTATGAACCTAGGGTTATCAAACCAAACCGCCACACACACTTCACACAGAGCACTAGCCCCTCACATTGTCTCCTCCATGCAGCAACCCCACACGGAAAACCCAACTCCCTTCCTCCCTCAAAGCCCACGGCTTCCACACAGTGCAACCACCACATATTCCAAGTCATTGCTTGCACCACCTTATTAAGACTATAGCCAACTGAGAAACTCCACGTCGTAGTAGCTAGCCACGTCTAGCCATTTAAACCACCCATGCTGTAAACTGCCAACGAAAGCCAGACCAACATTGCATCACGAGAAGGCAATAATGTGATCTCTTCCCTTAACCACCATGCAAAGCCAAACAAGCTACAAGCTTTTTCCGTTTAACCCAACACCAAACGTTGGATACACAAGCCGTCCAAGCATCCCTCTATTTTAGTCCCATAAAACAAAGCACCTCCATAGTAGACCAAATCGAGAGCCACAGCCCATGCCTTGCAACAATGAGGCCATGCAACTGCTACCAACTGCAACAAAGGGCTCCGAAGAACAGCTATCCACCATCAAACACCACCCAACCCACACGTCGTTGCCCCGTACGTAAGACTAGTCTGATCTCTATAACTTGATTTATGCATGCCTCTCTCTCACATTATACTGATATCTCTCTTTCTCAAGCTTTTGATTGCTCTCTCTATCTCTCTTTCTAACCAGCGCCCAACTCTCCAATCTTGAGCCATCGATGACCCACCTAGCTCCACCGTGAAGTGCCACCATGCTCGAAGATCACGGCCAAAGCCTACTGCCCACTCCCTCGAGTAAGCTTATTCCCTCTCTTGCAACTAAAATATTGTACATATAACATGGAATATTATTAAGTGTGTAAGCTAGATTACAAGGATACCCTTGTTCCATTAGTTAAGACAGAAAAGTCTATTTATTAATATGATTAGTCCATATAGTAAAAATTAAGAGAAAATAGATGTTGGATGATAGGATATTCGTGAGATGGGTATTAAACATGAAATAATATAAATTAATATATATTTCTATTATGATAACCACTACTTTCTTTGCTTATGAACACATGAAAGTCTTCATTACTAGTATTACGTACTTCTAAAGAATTTGATTGATTAACCTTGATCTAAAACCTTTTAGGGAATTTTTTTTAATTATTCCTTAATGAAGTACAAATTTGAACTTAGTTTCTTATATGAGAAATGTAAACAACTTAAGCATCATCTCAACTTGAAAATTGTTGCTTTTAGGACAAAATCATCTCCAATCACCTACTTCAAATATTGTTGTATTATGTTTAGTTTTTCAATCAAACTTAAATGCCCACAAAGGTAACCCAAAGTAGTTTCTTCCAAGCCATATCATTTTTCCATGAAGTAGCCAGAGACTACAAAATAAACATAATTTCAAGGAGTTATAGCACACATTTTGAAAGAACTTTGTAACTTTAACTTCATTTTGCTTTGCAAAAAGAGTTACAAAATATAGCATATGATGCTTTAACGCCTTACAAATAACATTATTAATTCAAGTCTTATTTCTTAGGGATAATTGTTGTTTACAAGAAATATATTAGAAAGAAAATTATTAAATACTTTCATTATCTAACCAACCCAAATATTAAAATAACTAAAAATAAAGATTGCCAAGTGTTATCTTGATTTGATGAGTTGTTTGGAAGGCAGAGGGTTTTTAGGGAATATCTTTTCTTATATAATGTTATTATGTAAGAATTTAGAAAAACTCTATCCCTAAATTTATCCAAGTATAACTCGTATTTTAGGAAAAAAATGAGTGGATATTATTATTTTTTTCTTTTTTGCAAAACTTGAATGAAATGACTTTATGTTAAAATTTTAATTTTAATTCATAAATCTTTATACTTAATTTTTTATGCTTAATTTTTTAAAGTTCAATATTATTTTTCATATTATGTTTTAAGTTATTAATGATCTTACATCCTCATTAAGTTCTATTTTCATATTTCAAATATAGTTAATTTATGGTTAAAAATTGGAGAAAAAACCTCAACATACAAAAGGGTATGTCGAGAGTAACAAGGAGTTTTTAAAATTTGCATGTGAGAATTGTCCTACAAATTCATCGATTTGTTGTCTATGTAGAAAATGTGGATTATGTATGTTGTTCATGCCCAATATGGTATATGATTATTTGATTAGCTATGAAATTTTTCAACGTTACACCATTTTATATGCTCATGGGGAGTGAAAAATGGGAGGTGTCTTACCATGCATACAATAATTAGCAAATAAATGAAGGCTCTAATAGGATGAAAATCATGTTACATGATGTTTTTCCTATGTTTGATCCTAAAATAATTGAAAGTGGGCCGACAGAGGTGTGAAAGCCGAAGAAATTAGAGTGCAAATTGAAAATTGACAAGGTTGTAATGAGAAAGTTAATAAATTTTATAACATGTTGAACGGTGCTAATAATCCACTATATGAAGGGTGCACAAAACATACTACATTTAATATTATCATACGTATGTGGAATATGAAGTATTTGGGCAGATCGAGTAATAGCATATTTACATAACTACTTAAATTTATGAATAAGTTGCTCCCACCAAGAGCATCATTGCCTAACAATACATACAAGAATATTTTAATATGTCCTAATGGTTGTTTATTATTTTGGAAGGACAATGAGAACCTAGAACAGATGTGGTATGCAGATCGTCAAAGTAGGAACAAAAAGAGTCTATGGATGAAAGGTACAAAAGAGAGAAAAGAAATCCAGCAAAAGTATTACGGTGGTTTCCATTTAAACCAAGAATGCAAAGGTTTTTTTTTTATGTTATTGAATATTTCTTCACAAATAAAATGGCATGTTATAGGTCCTACACAAATGATGGATTACTAAGGCATCTAGCAGATGATTTGACTTGTAAGACGTTTGATTCACAACATTATAAGTTTGTCTCTGACCCCCGCAATGTTAGGCTTAGTTTGTCTGTGGACGACTTTAATTTTTTTGGTAACATGAACATTTCCTACAGTACCTAGCTGATTATGTTGGTTCCTTACAATTTATCTCTTTAAATGTGCATGAAACGATCAACTTTCATACTACCGTTGATTATACCGGGCTCATTATCACCTTCAATGGATATAGATGTATATCAAAAGTCTCTAATATAAGAATTAAAGGAATTATGGGAGGTTGGAGCACCAAACTATGATGTTTGCTCTAAATGGATGTTTACAATATGCGCGACTTTAATGTGAACGATAAATGATTTTCCTGTATATAGTGATTTATCTGGATGAAATATGAAAAGTCGTTTAACATGTCCTAGTTGTATGGGCAATATACAATCTAGACGACTGAAACATGAAAAAAAGTTTTCCTACATGGGGCATAGACATTTCTTACTAAGAAATCATACGTGAAGAATGATGACAAGAACATCTAATAGTAAACAAGAATTTGATCCTCCACCTACTATGCCAATAGCTAATAAAATTTTAGAATAATTAGATGATGAAAGATGCAATATTGATAGAATAAATTGTAAAATAAATAAAGTTGCAGGTTACATTAATAGTATCTTCTTTAGTTTGTCTTACTAGAAAGATAATTTATTGCTCCATAATCTTAATGTGTTACACATTGAAAAAATATGGTGGATAATGTTGCTCGCACACTGCTGATTATTGATACAAAAATCAAAATATGACATAAATGCACGCCTTGACTTATAAGAGATGGGTTTATGACCACAATTTCATTTGGTTATTCAAAGTTGTGAACAAGATATATTTGTCTCCAACCATTTTCACAATGATTAACAAAGAGAAATAAGAGTTCTTGATGGTTTAAAAAAATGTAAAACCACCATACGTTATACTCCAAATGGTCAAATTTTAACAACATATTATAGTGGGCGTGAACAGTCATGATAGCCATATATTGATGCAACAATTCCGGTCAATTGTATTGCTTGGGTCATTACCTAAGAAGATTATAGAACCTTTAATCGAACTGTTTGGATTCTTTAGGAGAATTATTTCAAAAACAATGTAGTTTGAACATTTAGATCAATTAAAATCTAGAGTACCCTACGAGCCTACATATATGCCAATTAGAAATGGTATTTTCGCCATCATTTTACACTGTTATGGTAAACTTGATATGACGACCTGTTTTTGTTTAGGTACAATGGATCCAAAAAAGAAGACAAACGCTATGAAATCACACTTGCAAGGAAAATATACTTCAGTACTAGTTTCCATAGTAAGACACAACCGTACTCACCCCTTGATAAGGCGACTCTTTCATTACCCTATGTCGATGGGCTACCCTCTTTTATTGATGGGATGATGGAGTCATCTCCTTCTGTATATTGTTTTTTCTAGCCATTATTATCTTCATTGAAAGGGTCATATCCTTCTACATCGATACAAAGGGAAGGTCAACTATCCACTCATACATAGATCAGAGAAACCTAACTATGCACATCTGTACCAATAGAATCACAATGGTAACAAAAAAATGTTGACTTGTGGTTTGACATTAGAGATTATTTTGTTTTCAATGTTGGTATGTTTTCGCTTTTCTTGGTACGAAATCTATTTATGTAGATAGTAATGGAAGTAGAGTAAAGAGGTTATTGCACTCGATTCATGTCATTTGGTATCTAGAAGTGGAGTGGATTGATATGGAGCTTAAATAGTCTTGGTCAACCCATCAAAAACAAGACTCAAAGGTGGCAACGTTTGGTGGCTTCATAGCGAGAACTAATAGGTTGGTTCCAAAAATTTAAAAGTATTTGAGGTCGGTGACTACAATCATAAAGGAGGAAGCGTAAGATTTTATATGGTATATAATATGTATTAAACAATTATTATTAATTATATTTTGAAAATTTTGTTAAAAAGCAAGACACGTACTTGTTTTGTGTAAATTTATTTTAACTATAGGGCAAGTTTAAAGTTCATGATGAACAGATTGCATGCATTCAAAAAATGGCTACTAAATGACTTGGGGAAGAAATGGAAGGACTACAAACATGAATTAAAGAAAAAGTCACTTCATAAAAAAGACACATCTGTAGCACAAATTGTGACAAGAGCAAGTCCCAATAGGGTGAACTTATCGTAACTAGTGGACTTGGCCAACCTTTGGTTCAATCCAAAATTTATGGTAATAATGTGTGCATTTTTATTAGAGATTAGAAAATTAACCAACTACTTATTGTAATCATAATTCTTATAATCTTTGTGATGTTGTAGTCGAAATGTAATAAAAAACAGTAAGTGCTGTAAGAAGCAGATGGTTGTTCGCAGTGGAGGATCAAAAAGTTATGCAAGATATACCCATGATGCAATAATTATTTCATTAGTATTTATTTATTGTTGAATATTTGTTAGTTCTCTGTTGTCGATATACGCGTTAACTCGTAAGTTACGCGCAACAAAAATCAACTAGGACATTACAAGTTGAGCCAATTGTTTGTCATGACCGATAAGAGAAAAGATGTCACCCACTTCAATGATGAGCAAAAAAGAAAGTGATAACTTACGAGTGGGTATCATCCTTTCTCTTATGGGTCGTGAGAAATAAATGGGTTCAACTAGGAATATCCTAGTTAATTTTTGTTGCGTGTAACTTACCGGTTAACACCCATATTGCAAACATAGAACTAAAAAATATTCAACAATATATAATTATCAATTAAATAAATATTGCATCATGAACATATCTTGTAGAAAAAAAGTATCCTCCACTGTGAACAAGCACCTACTTTTTATGGCACTTTCTATTTTTTATTCCATTTTGACTATAACATCATAAAGATTATAAAAATCATGATGACAATAAATAGTTGATTGAATTTCTAGTCTCTAATAGAAATGTACGCATTGTTATCATAAATTATGGATCGAATCAAAGATTGGCCAAGTCTATTAGTTGTGATAAGTCCACTATATCAAGACTTGCTTATGCTATAACTTATGCTGCAGAAGTATCTTTTTCATTAAATAACTTTTTCTTTAATTTGTGCTTATAGTCTTTCCATTTCTTCCCTAGGTCGTTTAGTAGCTATTTTTTAAATGCATGCAATTTGTTCATCAGAAATTTTAAACTTACCATACAATCAAAATAAAATTACACAAGACAAGTATGTCCTATTTTCTAATAAAATTTTTTAAATATTCCTATTTAATTAATAATAATGGTTTAATATAAATTATATACCATATAAGATCCCACGCTTCCTCCTTTATGGTTGTAATCATCGACCTCCAATACTTTTAAATTATTGGAACCAACCTATTAATTCTCACTATCAGGCCACTAAACATTGCCAATTTCAAGTCTTGCTTTTTGATGGGTTGACCAAGACTTTTTGCGTTCCATATCAATTTATTTCGCTTCTAGTAGATTCCAAATGTGGCATAAATCGAGTGCAATCTTTACTCTACCTCCATTATTATCTACATAAATGGACTTAGTGATATTATTACTATTTTTGTAGATATGTGCATTCATAGTGAAAAAAATAAAAAAATAAGAAAAGTAAAAACATATTAACAATGACAACAAAACAATCTCCAATGTCAGACCACAAGTCCACATTTTCTAGTTGCATTGTGGTTCTATTGGTATATGTGCATGGTTGGGTCTCTCTGATCTATGTATGCGTGGATAATTGGCCTCCCATTTGTATCAATGTATAAGGTTGTGATCTTTTCTATGCAGATAATAATGACTCAGAAAGCCAATATATAGAAGGAGATGATTACATCATCTTATCAATAGATGGGACTGCCTATCGACAGAGGGTAATGAATGGGCCGCCCTATCAAGAGATGAGTACGATTGCGTCTCACTATAGACAATTGGTACTAAAGTAAATTGTCTCTGCATATGTGATTTGGTAGTTTTGCCTCCTGTTTTGGATCCATTGTACCTAAGAAAACACAAGTCATCATATCAAGTGTACCATAATCGTGCAAAGAAATGATAAAAATATAATTTCTTATTAACATATATGTAGGGTAGGATATTCTAGATTCCAATCAGTCTAAATTTTCAACTTGGATCATTTTTGAAAAAAATCTCTTGAAGAATCCAGATAGCTTGATTAAAGGTTTTATAACCTTTTTAGTTAATGACTCAAACAATGCAATTAGTCAGAGCTGTTGCATTATTATATGGCTATCATGACTTTTCATGCCCATTGTAATATGTTATTGAAGTTTGACACAGTGTGAAATATTTGAAGCATAGCCATCTAGTAGTTTTACATTTTTTACAACATTCAACAAGTTTTCTTTCTCTTTGTTACTTATTGTAAAAATTACAAATGGTTGGAGGCAAATATATCTTATTCGCAACTTTGAATAACCAGATAAAGTTATGGTTATAAGCCCATCTCTTATAAGTCAAGGTGTGCCTCTATGCCATCTTTCGATTTTTTGTATTAGTATTCAACAGTGCGTCAATAATATTTTATCCACCACATTTTTTTAATGTGTAGTACATCAAGATTATGATGTAATAAATTATCTTTCTAGTAAGAAAAACTAAAGAAGATACTATATTTCTTTCGTAAGTGTTCCTTAATATCAGTGGAACCCATAACTCTATTTCTTTTACAGTTTATCCTATCAATGTTGCATTATTCATCATCTAATTGTTCTAAAATTTCATCAGTTGTTGGCATAGTAGACGGAGGACCAATTTCTCATGTACCATCAAATATTCTTGTCATCATTCTCCACCTATGATTTTTTGGCATGAAATATCTATGTCCTGTATAGGAAAACTTTTTTTTATGTTTCAGCCATCTAGATTGTGTATTACCAATACAACAAGAACATGCTAAAAGTCTTTTCATACTCTATCTAGATAAATCATCATATGCAGAAAAATCATTTATCGTCCACATTAAAGCCGCACACATTATAAATATCTCTCTAGAGTAAACATCATAATTCATAGTTTGGTGCTCCAACCTCCTATAATTCCTTTAATTCTTATATTAGAGGCTCCTGATATATATTTATATTAATTGAAAGTGATAATGAGCCCAGTATAATCAACAGTTGTAGAAAGTTGATCATTTCATACATATTTAAAAAGGTAAATTGTAAAAAACCAACATAATCGGCTAGGTATTATAGGAAATGCTCATGTTACTAAAAAAATTAAAGTCATCCCCAGACAAACCAAACCTAATATTGTGGGGATCAGAGGCAAACTCATAATGCTGTGAATCAAACGTCTTACAAGCCAAACCATATATTGAATGCTCTATAGGCTTGTGTATCCCACATTTAGTGTTGTGTTAAACGAAAAAATATGGTAGCTTGTTTGGCTTTGCATGGTGGCTAAGGGAAGGGATCATGTGGTTGCCTTCTCATGTTGCAACGTTGGTCTAGCTTTCGTTAGTGGTTTATTGTGTGGGTGGTTTAAATGGCTGAAAGTAGCTAGCTATTACGAAATGGAGTTTCCCGGTGGGTTGTTGTCTCGACAAGGTTGTGCAAGCAAGGGCTTGGGGTACGTGGTGGTTGCACTATGTGGAGGTCGTGGGCTTTGAGGGAGGAACGGAGGTGGGTTTATCGTGTGGGATTGTTGTGTGAAGGAGGTGATGTGAAGAACAAATGCTCTGTGTGACAGTGTCACATCCCGTTTCCATAGGATAGAGATATTACTAAACATTCATAATGCCTGATAAATAGATTCAAATTCTGAGATACCTTATTTATTGAAATATCAACTAAATTGAACATAACTATTTTTGAAACATGGAAGTTTGAAAAGGAAAAATAAAAACATAGACTAATCATGCGTGTGAAAAACACTTATTCCTTGCTAAGCTTTGTACTATATTTACATCCTAGCCATCCACCTCTATGTCATCACAATCTCCATTTAGGATGGATAAACATAAAAGAAAATAAATAAACATAAAAGAAAACAGAGAAACAAACAAAAATGAGTCGAATACTTAGTGTATAACATATCATACAGTAAAATATAACTTATCATAGCATAGACTTCATTTTTGAAAGAATCTTCATAACATACATATACCATCACATATTCACATAGCATATCTATTCATCATCAACATGAATGGAATCTCATAATCATAGTAAACATGTAACATGAATGCATAAATGACGTATTTATATTGTCTTTCACTTATCATATGGTAAATCACGCTTGAGTTCATGGCATCGTATAACTTGTCATAACATGGAGTGAAACATGCTTTAGTCTATATTTCACTTAACATATAGCGAACCATGCTTGAGTCCTTGGCAACGCTTCTTATAATTTGTGGCGAACACACTTAGGTTTGTGACACCCTGGAACACGCTTAAGTCCGTGTTTCATTTAACATATGATGAATCATACTTTGATCCGTGGAACTGTCTTAACATAACTTTTGGTTAACACACTTAGGCCGTGTCACCCTTAAAATATCATGGGCTTAGGTTTGTACTTCACTTAATATATGGTGAACCATACTTAGGTTCGTAGCACTGTTTATCATAACTTTTGATGAACACACTTAGATTCGTGTCTCCCTTTAAAATAATTTATAGTGAACGTGCTTAGATCCTTGTCACCTTTATTAGTGAATGCACTTAGGTCTATATCACCCTTAAAAATCTTATCTTTCTTAATGCATGAGAACCTTGTTGGACTTCATGAACTTTTCTAGTGTGACATATACTTGTATATGGCATAACAAAACATGGCATGACATAATATGATCTCAACATTAACATTTCATGACATATATGATCGGAGAACTACATGACTTATATGAGCTAAATATTTACATGACATTACAAACACGTGATTTTCAAGACATCTCATCAATCAAATCGCAATTTATAATAGCATAACATGCATAGGCTCCCTTACAACATATCACCATAATTCATTGAAAATCATAAAAGGGATCCAACCTTCACTTAGCTCGTAGCGTAGCATAGACAACATTACATTTTCATATACAATTAGAATATATACAATACACATGCAATTATATGGTCAAACTAATTACCTCTTAACATTGCTTCTACAAACTCAAATCATAGCTAGAAAGACACTTGGAATATTAATTAAAATAATAGGCTTAAGAAATAATATAAAAAGGATACTTTAAAAAAATATACTTAAAAATCCTTTTAAAAATAGAAAGGCCTGAGGTCCAATTGAGAAAAACAGTTCACTAAAAATTACTAAGACAGTTTATGTAAAACAAATTGCAATATGGCCTAACTAATTTTAAAACACAAATCCATTTAAAAAAACTAGGCCCATAAGCAAGTCTAATATTAAAATCAAGCCTAATTTTGAAATACATTTTTTGTTAACATCAAACTCGGCCAATAAACAGAAATCAGCCCACATAGTAAAAATCACAAACTGGCAATATGACATAGAAGGGAAAAAATTTCGAGAAGGTTCTTAACACAGTATGGCAAGGCTAAGCTGAGGGGTATTTATGTAATAAATCAAAACTTGCTAGTACCTTTTAGTAAATTAAAAGAAATAAAAGCATGAGAATGGAAAATCAAATAATCATTCATTGAAGGAAGGAAGGAAAGAAGAGGCTGTGCATAACTCACCGAGAGAAGAAGAATAATCCACTATGGTGGGCCGATGGCGGGTCTAGGTGGCTGGCTGGGAATTTCAGAGGCACAATATTGCTCATCTGGACTAGGAAGGGAGACTCAATGAGAGCCAAAGAGGTAAGAAAGAGAGGACAGGCTGCCAATAAGCACCATGGAGAGAAAAGGATATTATGTAAAGGACAGAGCAGTTGAGTAATTGGGACTAAAAAATGATGATAAGTATTAACTACACAGTATCTATTTTTTTAATACAAGAGTGCCTTTTATATACAACCTATAAAATGGCTGGAAAATGTCAAATAAATTTAGATAACTAAAGTTATATTACTCTAATACACCCTCATCAAGCTGAAGCATAAATATCAATTAGATTCAGCTTGGACAAAAGGTCATGAAATAAAAAAGATCCCAAAGGCTTTGTGAAGCAATCAGCAAATTGATAGTTAGTTGACACATGAAACGTGCATATGAGTCTAGCTTGAATCTTTTCTCAAATAAGATGACAATTAATTTCAATATGTTTTGTTCACTCATGAAACACGAGGTTAGATGTTTTATGAAGTCCAGAGTTGCTATCACAATATAATGAAGCAACTAAGGAAGAAACTTGAAGATCAGCCATCAAGGAAGAAATTCAAATTAATTCACAAAATGTGGTGGCCCTGGCCCGATACTTTGCTTCGGCAGATGATCTGGAAACAATAGCTTGCTTTTTGGAAGAAACAAGAGAATTGCCAAGGAATATGCAAAAATTAGGAAGAGATCGTCTGGTAGCCTGACATCCTACCCAATGAGAGTCGGTGAAAGCACTCGAGCTAAGTGATGAATTAAATGGGAAGAAAAGGCCCTTGCTTGGTGCTGATTTCAAATATTTGAGCACTCAATATGTAGCAATAAGATGAAACTGCATAGGTGAGTCCATGTATTGGTTAAGAATGCGGATAACAAAAGTGATATCCGGCCTTGTTATTGTAAGATATAATTATCTCCCTATCAGCCACCTATAAATTTTAGACCCCGAATAACCAGTGTCAGAAAAGATCTCCAAGATGTATTTTCTTTGGGAAAGAGATATACCTTTAGAGCTTCTAGCAGCCTCAAGTCCCAAAAAAAATTTAGGGAGCTGAGATCATTTAACTTGAATTGTTTATCAATAAATACTTTGAGAGTATTGACTGCTTCAATGTCATTACTTGCAATCAAAATATCATCTACATAAACCAATAAAGCTATAAAAGATTAACTTCATGATCAAGTAAAAATTGAGTAATCTGCTCGTGATTGGATGAAGCCATGCTCAAGAAGAGTAGAGGAAAGTTTAACAAACCATTTTCGAGATGCTTATTTCAATCCATACGAGGATTTGTTGAACGTACACACTTGAGTATCCCCCTTTTCACCAAAACTAGGAGTTAAAGACATATAAACTTCCTCTTTTAACTCTCCATTTAAAAAAGTATTGTTAACATCTAATTAAATTAGATACCAACATTTAATTGCTGCAATAGCTAATAAGCATTTGATTGTGACCATCTTTGCAACCAAGGAGAAGGTATTAAAAAAATCAACTCCTTCTTGTTGGGTAAAACTCTTAGCTACTAATATAACTTTATACCTTGCAATACTCTCATATTATTTATGCTGGACCTTATACACCCACTTACATCCAATGTCATGCTTGTTAGGTGGAAGGGATGTTAATGTCAACGTATTATTTTGTTGCAAAATTGAAATTTCTTCTACCATAATTGTCCTCCAATGTGGGAGCTTCACGGCTTGATGATAATATTGAGGCTCAAAATCAGATGAAATGGCTAAAGCAAAGGCTCGGTGAGATGATGGCAATTGAGAATATGAAATAGATGAAGAAATAGGATATTGCTTACCTGGTCTAGGATCCGTTACAGAAGGTGAAGACTGAAGAGGAAAAGTGTGAGAAGGGGACAAATTGCAGTGGTAATCCCGTAGGTAACCAGGTGATTTATGTGTCCTAGTATCCTAGATGATCTTCGATACGAAGTAGATGGATTAAGTAAAGTTGTTGAAACTTGAGCAGGTAAAATAGATAAAGCAGGTTGAATTGAACTATCAGATAAAGGAATATAGTCCAAAGGATCATAAATGGAAGTGGAAAAAATAATGGTGGAAGAATAATTTAGAGAAGACAGTTTCTCAAAATTAATGGACATAGATTTGAAGGAAAAAATTTTCTCATGAAATACAATATTTCGTGAGACAAAAATGGTATGATTATCAATGTCATATAACTTGTATCCTTTATAAGCAAGAGGATAACCAAGAAATATGCATCTATGAGCTCTTGGAGCAAACTTGGATCAATTCTGGGCAAAAGTGGACGCATAACATAAAGAGCCAAGTACTTTTAGGTGCTTGTAAGATGGTGGCTTATTAAAGAGTAAATCATAAGGTGTTTTGTTGGAAAGAAGAGGAGAATGGGTCCAATTTATAAGATATACGGCTATGAGAATACAATCACTCCAGAAAATCAAGGGAATATTGGATTGAAAATGAAGAGCTCTAGCCATATTTAAAATGTGTTGATGCTTTCTTTCAACAATGGAGTTTTGAAAATGAAGAGCTCTAGCAAATTCACTTCCATGATCAAAACGGATGATTTTAATCTTGGATTTAAACTGGTTTTCAACCATAGCAATAAAGTATTGTAAATGAGACCAAGCATCAGATTTAGATTTTAACAAAAAAATCCAAGTGCTTTGGGAGTAATCATCTACTATGGTTAGGAAAAATCTGAAACCTTCAATGGATGAAGAAGAAAAAAGTCCCCAAATGTCAATATGCACTAGCTCAAAAGGATACAAAGTGACATGTTTACTATCAGGAAAAGACAACCTCTTATGTTTAGCAAGAGGACATACAGTGCAATGATTGTGATTATTATTGAAAACAATAGAAGAAAACATAGGCAAGACTTTCATGCCTAAAAAATAGGATGTCCCATCCTTTGATGCCAAATATCAATGGAAACATTATTAGAATTGCTGGAAATAGAGAAAGTAGAAGAAATTGAAGATACATGTTTGGAGCTAAAACCATGAACTGATTGAATTTGTAGGATGTACAGTCCTTCTCTAGCTTGTCCCCTGCCAATCATCCTCTAGTGGATGAGGTCCTGAATCAAGCATGCATCATGACAAAAAATAAGGCAGCAAGAAGAAGAAGTCAACTTGCTAACAGATAAAATATTAAAATTAAATGAAGGAACATATAGGAAATTATGTAAAACAAGAGATGGAGACTGTGAAATGGAACCTATGTGACTGACTTGAGTAAATGAACCATTAGGAAGCTTGATAAAGGTGTTATTAACAGACTTCGAGGAACTGAATAGAGTTACTGAATGGATCATGTGATCCGTTGCACCAGTATCAATGATCCAATCATTGACAGAGAAACTAAGACATTTAGAATGAGCAATTGAAAAAACAACAGGACTAATATAATGTTTACTTGTGAGATGATCAAAAGGATTGGAAGAAATTACAGTCGTTGCTTGAGGAGTAGAAGATGTGGGCTCTTAATTGAGAAGAGCAAGCAACTATTGGCATTGTGAATGAGTAAAAGGCAGACTTGATGAAGCTGCATAATTGGAAGTGACTTGATGAGCTGAAGGAGTGGATGATTGAGCTTTAGAATAATAGCCTAGTGGATAGCCGTGAATCTTGAAGCATTTGTCAACAGTATGAACTTATAAGCCATAATGAGAACAGAGATGTCTATCTTGACAAGTAGGAGGTTTGGTTGCAGATGAAGATTTTCTAGTGAAATTGGATAATGCAGTCGACTGTATGGCAGGTAACAACACAAATCCAATTTGTCGTTGTCTTTCTTCTTGAAGAACAAGGGAAAAAACCTTGTTAATTGGTGGAAGAGGATCAAGAAGTAAGATCTAACCTCGAATATGAATAAAACTATCATTTAATCCCATCAGAAAGCGCATCACACAATCTTGTTGTTGCAAATCACACAAGGGAAAACAAGAACAGGGCGGTAACAGCCTATAATTGACAAGCTCATCCCAAAGTCCTTTCATTTGCATGAAATAGGCACTAACCATAAGATTATCTTGTGTAAGCGATGTAATAGCCTTATGTAATTGAAATATTCGAGGTCCATTGGCTTAAGAGAAACGATCCTTCAAATCAGACCACATGATCTTCGTAGATTCCTCATAAATTACACTTGCTGCAATCTCTTTGGACATGATATTGAGGAGCCAGGGCAAAACCATATTGTTGCATCTTGTCCAAGAAGAAAGTAGAGGAGAGGAAGTGGACAGCTTCGAAACAGATCCATCAACAAATTCGATCTTATTCTTCACCATTAAAGCCTTTGACATCGAGCGATGTCAGGTATGGTAATTGTCTCCATTGAGAACTTGCATTACCAATAGAGAGCCAGGACTATCACCATGATGAAGATAATAAGGGCTGGAAGGATCTTCATGAGGTGGATTAGAGGAAATAGATGAATCGCTCATGTTCGAGATTCTAGGGTTTGCAAAAACGAAGAACTACTGATACCATGTAAAGAACAAAGCAGATGAGTAATTGGGACTAAAAAATGATATGTATTAAAAGCACAATATCTTTTTTTTTTAATACAAGAGTGCTTTTATATACAACTTAAAAAATGGCTGGAAATGTAAAATAAATTTAGATGACTAAATTTATTTAACTCTAATATACTAGTTGACGACAATGTACTTATCAGAATCGTGCAAGGTGGAGGGGCATGCTTGATCGGTGATTTCTGTGTTTGCAGTAGGGTGGTCCGACACCTCTTTGTGGTGGTCGAAAATACGAGAGTAAGTTTCTCTCTCCGTATAGAAGAGATTTCTTGGGTTGGTTTTTCTATGTAAAGTAATTGACAGAGAGTTATGACAGTTCTATATAGCTTATTCGAATTCATAGCAAATTATATGTATTATATATACACAATTACAACTAACTTCCTAACTTTAAGCAACATTCAAAAAAAATTTTAATTTAACTTTACAGTTATATAACTCAAATTCAAAATCCACAGGATCACCTAAACTTTAGCACTGATTTCAACAAGTCTTGATTGCAATATTTTCAATTGCATAAATTCTGATCTTTTTGATCTTTAGCAGTGATTTCATCTGAAATCACTTGATCTTCTACATTATGAAGGGTCTTAGGGTTTTTTTTTTTATATAGACAAAGAGAATGGAGGTACATAAGGAGATGGAAGTTTGTTTCCATTAAAAAATATGCAACTAGGAGACTGAATGATTAACTTACAAGGAACGTAAACTGAAAGGATAAGAATTTTCGAGTTAGTTTCTTATTAGGAAATCAAACAGAGAAGAGGTTTATTAGTGGAAGAATCTTATCAAAAAAAATTTCCACTTCAACACATATCTATAAAAAAAAAATATTAATAATAAAATTAATATTATAAATAATAATAATAAAATCTCATGTTGGGTCTAGATGTTACAGACTTTGTGTGGTGATTTGGTTCAGTAACTCTAGGTTCATGAGTGCTTACGTGGGTAAGAAAGATTAATTAGAAGATCTTTAATAGAAGAGCTCATAATCCTATTGGAAGAGTCCTATTGAGTGAGTTTAATTTAGATGGAGTTTGAGACGTGCATGGTTGGAGTTTGAGATGTGCATGGTTGGAGTTTATAAAAAATAGTCAGTTAGAAGTTTTATTATGCAAAAGAACATAGAATGTTAATTGTGATTGGAGTTGAACGCTTTCACGAGCTTAGAATTTATAATAAATGGAGTCTTTTGGTTCTCAAATTTTGAATAGATATAACTTGTGTCGGCACCCCCGTTTATGCTTAAAATCGGACGTAAATCAAGACGTCGGGGATAAGTAACGCAAGAATACTCACATATCATTTCAAGTCACAAATAAATGCATGCATCTAACTTTCTAACAGTATGTAAGAATTTTCGTAGCAGAAAAAAGCCGAGCCGAGTATTTTAGGCAAGAAATATAAAAACTTGCCACACGTCACATGGTATATCTAAAATAAATACCCAAAAGAACTTCATATATATATATATATATATATAACCATAGTGATCAGGTTCTACAAAAATATCAAATTTTGCAAAACAACAGAAACTAAACGAAACGCCCAAAATATCCAAAATATAGTAAAGACAACATCTGACACAAGCTGGCTCCACAACCCACCCCTAAAATAGGCCTAGAATAGGGGTTCCTTCTTGACCTCCTTGTACTCTGGTTCAAAAAGGAAGCGCCCTAGACTCAGACTACTCCCTCGCTGGATACCTATCCCCACCACCGAAGTATAGACGCTATCTAAGAACAAGGACCCGTCTATCCCCAAGGCGAGGCAGCACCCAACGGGGCGTTGGTCCACAGGCTGTATAAGCACGCTCCTCTGCATTTCTGTTACAAGGTGTACAAAATGGGGGTGACATCATAAAAATAAGAGTAATCTGTCAGACCCTCAGGGTTTGAGGAGTCTTTCGGGGAGTTTGACCCAACGAATCCATCACTACCTGCAACCACTTCTATTGCCTCAAAGAGGAATGATAGTGAAAAATTAAATGAATGAAATTTCGAGAAATTTTAGTAAATACACAGTTATCTTAACAAAAGTATCGCAAGCATATATATAAGTGAACGCCAAAATAATACATGTGACATGAACATGAGACTTGCAACTCGACTAATGCACATGCATTTTCACATAATAACTTTCATAAAACTTTGACTTTCTTTAAAATTTTGATTCATGCAAGTGTTTTTCATAAAAAGGTTTTCATATAACTGTTTACCTCGTTGACATGTACTTAAAAATCATTTCGTAAACTTTTCGTGTCTTTCATCATTTTCTTGACTTAGGCGCCATTGATCATATACATATCATTCTTGGGGCTTAAAGCCGTTCTTGTTATGACTTTCATGTTGGATACCTCACGGTTTCCCTACGCACCATGTGTTCTCCGCTAGTTATTACATCTCCCGGCGATCACTCAAGCCAAAGTGACTATGTTACACGTTATCGTATTACTCGGCGACCACTCCAGTCGAGGTGACTACATTATCCGTTCTTCATCACCCGACGACTACTCAAGCCGAGGTGACTACATTTTTAGTTTTTATAATGGCAAGGCACAACACCTTCACCGTCCTTGGGCACCCACTAGCTTTAGGTGCGACCACGCTCTGGAATTCTTTTGGAACTATACTTGGTCCCAGCCTAGGGATTTTCACTCGACTTTAATCACTCATGAGTGAATAAAGAGTTTTATTGGGACACTACCCCGTCCCAGCCTTTAACATTCTTATAAAAACTCTTTATTCAATTTTTTTTTCTTGAAACACATGTTGACCCAAAAATCATGACTTTGATGTTCGTGCATGCAATACATGACTTCTTATGCTAAACATATAGCTCATGGGACATGTACATACACTCCAAGGGCTAAAAGCCTAGTGTTTCTTCCATCCTTCTTCCTCTATTTAATCAAGCATGCCTTACAAAAATAATTAGATAACTTCATCACCAAAAATAGGGCTTGACCAAAACCCTAAGAGTCCATAACTTAAATATTTTTGACAACTTTCACAAATAATATTTTCACACTTTATTCCATATGAGAACCCGAAATCGCACTAATAGATTTTTCTTAGTTTCAAGTTTCTAAATTTCTCAAGCATCCAAGTCGTGGTCCTTACGTCAATCAAAAGTCTCTAAGTTGATCCTCCAAAACCCTCCATGGCTGAGAGTCCTAAAGTCCATAAGTTATATTTTTGTTCTAACATTACCCTAAAACATCATAGCATGCTCCTTTTATTTCATCCAAGCTAAGTTCACTACAAATCATCAATATTTCTATAGATTGAAATCCTAAGATTTTAACCTATCTAAGCATGGAATATACACAATAAGCCTACTAGCAACCAAACTAAACAACAAGTGAAACAACCAACAACTACATGTTTACTTAATATATACAAGAAATGCTAATGCTAAGTTAGGGATGTACTTACAAAGTTCTAAGTGTAGAGAAAGGATAAATCTGAAAAATGAGTATGAAAATAGCAAGATTAAATCCATGAAAACTTTAGCCATATCTTTTTTCACTTTAAGAAAAATCAAAAGCATGTAGGCATGAGAAAACAGAAAACATGGGGTTTAATGTATAGGAAGAAAACTTTTAAATCTATGCATCGAAAATGTGAAAAGGGTTCAAGAGCTTGCTTACCTTTTCAAGGGATACTTCCAAGAAAGAAAACCTTGTATAAACTTAAGCTTGCTTGGGAAAGGAGTGTTTGGTTGATTGGAAAATGTGAAGGAAGAATGGAGAGAGTTAGGTTGGTGAGTTAACCAAAACCTACATGCATGGAGATGAGAAAAAGGAAGATGAAGAAGAGAAATGTATGCACTCAGCCAAAGAACATCCTAGAGCTTAAGGTACTCCACTGCACCTAAGATGATTGATACTTGATAGACATGTAAGTGTGATTGATAGAAGGAAGAAATGATGAGCTTAGGGGTTCAACATAGTCGGCTATCTTCAAAAAGGGGTCTTGCCGAGACTCATGGGAAGGAACTAGAAATGGGGTGAAGAGGAAGAACTCCTAGCCATCCAAATGATGTCCTTAACATCTAGGATCCATCATGCCTATCCTACCAAGAAGACCTACAACTCATGACATAAAAACACCAAGAGAGGGCTAATTGAAGCATTTGGATTCCAAGCTCCAAAACTGTCGAGCCGAAACCCTCCCAAATCAAACCACTTCATCACTTGTCACTCAATCAATTACTAGTCAAAATCCTTTCCAAATCTCCCCAAAATCTCATTTATACATATGGTTTCATTGGAAGAAACAAAAGAGGAAGTTGGCAGCCCCTTCCCTATCTCTCACTCGAATCCTTTTTCTCACGATGGCATATCTCCCTCTTGTCTCAATCACCACCTTTTCCAAGAGACTAGCAAATCCAACCTTCCATTCTGATGCTTTCTCCCATGAAGCTACTAGTTTTTGAAGACCAAATAAGGAGTGCCAAGTGTCCATCCCATTTGACAAAGTCCTAAACACTACATGATCCTTGGGTGGTCGGCCATTCCATTTCTCCTTAGGCTTTTGGGCCTTGCCACACTATCGTGGGCCAAATCACAAGTTACACCTGCAAGATTAAATCCAAAGTCAAACCCACATATTCTTAAATTAAACACAATACCAATATTACCCTCACTATGAATAAAATATTACAGATGGAAAAATCTGGATTATCACAACTTGTCTGAATAAATCTAGGGAGCATTCATTGTAGGGAGCATCCATTGCAGCCATGACATATTGACTGGGTTTACTAAAGCACTGAACCAATCTACACATCTCTCTTCTCTCAGTCCTCACTCTCACCAAAATGTGATTTGCTCAAATCTTCCCCCTTTGTCTTTTTTTATTGTCTTTTAGCCTGCACTCTTAGTTACCCCCAAGTCGAGCCCCCCTCGTCTCTCAACCCTAACCCTACCCCTTCGTTTTCTTTGATTGTCTCTCAACCCTAGCCCTCTTGAAGTCAATCCTTCAATCCCTAAGCCCCCGGTCCCATCAACAGCCATCGAGTACCCAAACAAAATCCATTAAAACAACTAAATTTGAAAAATTATATTTTTTAAAATCAAACAAAAAAGAGAATGAAATTAGTATTAGCAAAATTTATTCTTGAAAATCAAACCAAATGTCACAAAATTTTTGCTCCTACAGAGCCATAAATCTGGGGATTAGAAGTCACTTTTGCCCTCCAAAGCCCTTAGAAAAGGATCTACCGTGGACAAGAATCTAGACCTACTGCATACTATATTTGCATGCTATTAACCAAAAGAGCAGAGCTTATAAAAAAAAATCAACAAAAGAAACTTCGGCCTATGAGCCTTGAGATTCTTAAAGTCTAACAAACACATCCATGAAAATTTAAGGTTTCATTACCATAGAAAGCAACTGCAGAAACATGTGAAAGGAATTGCAAATCCAGGATTATTTCCCATTCAATTTCCCATTCAACGTAGTGTCACACTAATCAACAAAACACTAGCAAATCCAACTTGATTGAGAGTGTCTTCAAATGCATAATCAGACGATATTGACTCAATCTCAAGGGAGTCTCACAACATAAATGCAATAAAACTTATCTTTCTAATTCAAGGGATACTAACTTTGACAAAGAGAAAATGAGAAAATCCAGACTCATATATATATGCCTCAGATTTGTGAGTTCAAAACATAGTGAAAAATGAGAAAAAGAGAAACTTTTTTTCTTTTTTGAAAAAAAGAGAGCAGCCTCATTCCGCAAACGAGGTAGAGAAGAGAGCCGGACAAAACTAGGATGCTTATCGGAGGTGGTGTCGCGAGAAGCGTTGGCAGCGGCAGCAAGGATGGAGACGAGAGCAAAGACAGTGATCAAGGGGAGTTGTGGCTAATGTTGCAAAGGCAAGGAGAAGCACATGGAGATAAAGATACGGCGGAGGATAGATGGCTTTTCGAAAGCAAGAGACGATGAAAACCCAGAATGGAGGCACACGTGAGGCTTCCAATAGAAAAAGACACAAAATTGCAGAGAGAGAGAGAGAGAGAGACGCAGGGTTGCTACCGTTTAGGGCACCCGTCGAATATGATTGGTCTGTTAAAGGAGCTCGTGGAGATGGGCAGCATTGGGCATACGGACGACTGTTGCGCGAGGTGGTGCTGAACTGAGGGATGGTGAAACGGGGTGGCGATTGGTAGTAGGATGGCATCGCAGGGGTCGTTTCTTGGCAGAGGGCGTTTTCGCAGGCAGAAGTTTGAAATGGGGTGTGGGTTCATCTGCAAAACACATTGGGTTAGGAAACAAAAAACAAAAACAAAAACAAAAACAAAAAAGCAGGAGCAGCCACATAGTGAGTGCACTGCTACAATAATTGCCCTATAAGACCTAAGGCAAAGATTTGATTGAGGTTTTTTTTAATTAAAATAAAATTAAATCAGTTAATTTTAATTTTTACATTACATTTTTATCTAAAAATAATGCTTATCATTTGCCAAATAAAATTACTAATTAAGATTTATACTACCTTTTCAACTAATAACCAACTTGATTTTTATTAAAAAAAATTGATTTAGGGAAGATTTTTATCAAACCTAATTTTATAAGAGGTGATTTTGAATTTTATGAGTCATTTGGAAACACAATTATTTTTATGTATTCTCGGATATTTTTATATTCAACTTTTTTTTTCTCACTTAAAATCCAATAAAACATCTTGACTTAAACTATTTCACTACCACTCTAGATATTCTGAGGTATTCTAGGCCTGATTTGTTTTCACGAGTCATCTCATCTAATTCAAATTCATCATTACACTTTTTCAAATTTTTATACAAAATAAATTAAACAATTCAATTTTTCAAATGCTAAAACAATATTTTTAAATTTCAAAATAAAACTAATATTAAAAAATATATTACAATAATATTTTATTATTTTTTTAATTTTTATCTCATCTCATCTCATTTCTAAAAACAAACCAAGCCTAATATCTAAAAGAGACCTAGAAGCAATTACAATAATTATAATCAATAAAGTTAGATTTTGGGGGATTTTTTAAAAAAGTGCTTGCATTTTCAAAGGATTATACAAAAGTTTTATGAACACTCGAAAAATAAATTTTGTTATTTATAATTCTCACATTATATAAGAAATTAGTAATGATAAAAGACAAGTGTATTCTTATAAGAAGAGTATTTGAAATAATTATTATATAGAATACTTCTAAAACTAAGAATGATAAATAATATCTATTTAATATTTTTGTTTTTTTATTAAGTTAATTGTTATTTGTTAATTGGGTTTAAGAAAAAATTACTTTAGATTTTATTTGGATGTTTTTTACCATTGGGAGGCCTTAGACAATTGCCTTGCCTAAGGCAAGAGTCGGTCCTACTCAACTTATCCAATAGCATTTTTATGGGCATTTAGAAAAGCTTTTGAACTATTACTAACTAATTAGGGTCCACTTATTAAATGCGTCTTAACTCTTTTATTGAGCTCATTTTTTAAATGGGTTTTAACTCGTTTTTTAATTTTTTTTTTAATGATTAAAGATGCTAAAAAATACTTGAAATTAATAAAAAAAATAAAACAAAAGTTTCACATTTTTTACATTTTTTTAAATACGGGTAGAATTATGTGTTATTGTTGTCATACCAACATAAATGCTATTTTTTTTTTAATTTATCAGCATATAATTGATTAATTTTTTACACTTATAAATATGCCAACACAATTACATATTGTTATGGCATAATGATATAAATGCTAAAAAAAATTGTATTTATTCAGATAAAAACTATTTTTACCGATACATAAATAAACGATAATGATATCGACAAATCATAATCTTTTTGTAGTGATATATGATTTTAGCATTTCTCTTCCACAAATGTATTTTTAAGATTTGTATTTTTTATTATGCCCCTGGGAGGACATCAGACACGTTGAAAGACATCTGTTTGGTTCCTTTTAACTCAAATGGCGTCGATCTCTTTTGACAAGAACTTCCAAAACAGATTAGAGACAGGTTTAGAGTATTAATATTGATTTCATCAAAATAAATTATTAAAATTTGATAAAAATTATAAATTTACATACACATCAAAAAAATTTTGTCATATTTGATCAAAAATGAGGGAAAGAAAGTGAGAGAATAGAATAAAAATACATTTTACTTAATTTTTGAATAGTAAGTCATCAAAACTAATTTTTGAATAGTAATTCATCAAAACTCACGTTTTGATGAGTTTTGATGAATTACTATTCAAAAATTAAGCAAAATGTACTTTTATTCTATTCTCTTACTTTCTTTTCTGCATTTTTGATTAAATATGACAAAAAAAATTTTAAATTTATACTTTTTATCAAATCTGAATAACTTATTTTGATGAAATCAATACTAATACTTCTACAATTACAAGCAACCTACGTCACACTTCTACTTATTGGGATGACCTCAAAAAAAGGAAAAAGCAACCCACTTTTTTAAGGAAATTTGAGTGCTTATATATATATATATATATATATCTTCTTATATATAAAAGCATTTTACCCCATGTCTATCAGGAAATGACTTTCTGTTTTATCTGCCATCGATTTTCTCATTGTTTCTTTTCATTTTGTTTTATTATCGATAAAGATCGTGGGGATGAGAAAGATTACAAACACAAACTTAAATAGCCACGTCCATGTAAATCTACGTCCATCATATAGAAGCATGTTTCAAATTTTTACAATTGAACCAAGAAAGAAAAAAACATAATCCAGAAACAAACGACTCTATAGTTGATAAACTACATAAAAAAAAAAAAACCAAAGAATCGAAGAAAATGAAAACATTACAATCGAAAAGAAATGCCACCAAAAAGTGAAGGAAAAAATAAAGAGATTATCTTCTTCTTACAACAACCTACATCGATGATCGCCGTGAAGGATCTAAGCCCCTTCGCAATCTCAAGACTATGGCCGCAAATCCCAAACACCACCGGCAAATTACAAACAACTAAAATCTCCCAGAAAATGGAACAGAATCCCAAACAAAAAATGGAAGAAAATCTCATAGATCTGAAAGGAAAATCACTAAAAAAATAGAGCATAAACGAAACTCACTTGCTTGAGATCAATGTGTTTAAAGCGGGCCCGAGATCATGTGGCTCTGGGAAAGAAGAATAAAAATCAGAACCTGTTTGTGAAGAGAACTCGAAACAAATATCGAGAAGCTCGATGTCGTTTGTGGAGAAAAGAAGAATCGAGAATCGTTTGTGGGAGAGAAAAGCGAAGAATCGAAAAATAGAATAAGAATCAAGATTTTCTAGGACTTGGGTATATATATAAACATCCAAAACGGTGTCGTTGTTTTTTGGGTAAATGTTGTTGTTTTTTGCTTCAGTGTTTAGGTAAAAAAATAACCGTTTTGGTGTTTTCTTTTTTGTCTTTTTTTAAAAAAAATAAAAGTTTTGGTATCTGTTGAGATATTGAAGATGGAAAAATATTATAAATAATAAAAAATATAAGAACAAATGTCTTAAATTTGAATCATTATTTTACACTCTATTTTATTTATTTAAATATTGTATACATGTTGATATAAAACAATGATTTTTAGTTGATCTAAAGAAAAATACAATGATTTTTAGCACTTGAACTATGATCTAAAGTAATAAACATCTATCCTAAAGTTACTAGAAGATATGAAAATAAAATAACCGAAAAAATAAGTTACCAGAAGATCTTTAGCACTTAAGCTGTTAATTTTATTAAATAAATGTGTTTGTCCAATATTTTTTTAAAGAAAATATTTAAAGATTTTTAAATTAAATTAAATTACTAACCATTAAATTATGAGTAAACTGTAGTAACAGTTTGGTAGTTTTTTTTATGAGTAGTTTAGTGGAATTTTAATATTAAGTATGATTAAGCCTATTTTTATTAATCAAATTTTTCCGCCAATTATTTTTATAAACTTAGATAAATATATATTTAAAAGATTATATATCATATTAAGATATCAATTTTAGTAGTAAATATTAAGTCCTTCAATTTTATTTTGAACGCTATAATTTCATTCAGTCTATTTTATTAACCGAAATTCTACTGTTTACTTTGATAGATTTTGTCATAATTATATTACTAGGTTGTCGATTGAAAACCTCGATTCTTAAAATAGTTGTCCTTCTTTATAAATAAAATAATTAAACAATATTACAAAAAAAAAAGTAATTAATCTATGGATCCCTTTACGCTCCCATGAACTTTTTTAATTAAAAAAAAAATTAAAAATTAAAAAAATTAAATATGTTTCAAATTTGGGACCCTAACTACGGGACCCATAGAATTATTCTTACAAAAAGATCTAATAAATATTAATATTATTTCATTTTTTATTTTCCAAATTTTTCACAAAACTGGGTAACGTGCAAGAGGCCAATGTGCCTTGCACATTGCCTCATTTACTAGTATATATATATATATATATATATATATATATATAAAGTAGTTATCTTTATGGTCAAAATAAAATTAACGTTTTTTGGAGTAACATTTGATCTTAAAACTAATCATTTTTATTAACAGAAATGTTGCATGCACGTAACCAAATACTGTTTGTTACTTTTGTTACTATGCACTTGTGTTGTTACTTTCTCTAGAAGCACGAAACGCACGATATAAACTAAAGGAAAATGCTATTCATCTCCCTTGTTGGAATTTCGATGGATCTCGTTTATATACTTTTTTATTTTTTTATTTTTTTATATGATTTTTAAGTAAGTATTTTTAAATAATATTGTAATTTTTTTGTTATTTTTAAAAAATATTTTAAGATGCTAAAAGAATTATATAAAAATAAATAAAAAATACTTACTTAAAAATTATGTAAAAAAAATAAAATTATAAAAAAGGAAACCATCGAAATCTCAACGAGTGGATCAATAGCATTGTCCTGAAATAAAATGATACGAATCGTGTCTCTATCCATTTTTTTATTATATATATATATATATAGTTTATCATCCATATCCTCAGCAGTCAGCAATATGCATCAGCCACTTTTGTTACCAACTCCATACCCAAACCCACCTAGACCTCTCTATTAATTTCCTACAAGAAAAAGTGTATGAGTGCACCATGAATGCCCAGTTCAAAAGAATCATCCCCTAGGTGAATTACTTGTTCGACTTTTCCTTACTAGATCGGCACTCGGCTGCAGTAATGTGCTGTAATTATAATTCAGCTGGATCGGATACAAATGAAACCATTATAATTTGTAGTAACAGTGATCAAATTGCCTATGGGCAGCCCTGCTCCAACGCCCATCAACAACACACTGCAGCTAAATTGCATATGTGAACCCAACCAAATGAAAAAAAGAAAAAGAAGAATGAAAATAATAAAATATAAAATTAAAGAAACCATGAGAAATTAGAATCACATGAAAGGAAGTGTCAGAGAAGGAAGCTAAGGAGAAAGAAATTAGTCTCAAAGCTGTTGAAAGGGATGAAATCAGCGTGAACAATCCAACTAGATATTTATTACACCTGTCAAGTATTTATAGCACTAGGGGACAAGAAGGGAGATGATGGGACTAAAAGGAATGTTGGCAGGGACTAGGTTTGTAGGATTTAAAGAGGTGCAGGAATTAATGGGGGGTGATAGTGAAAAGCAAGCCGGTGAAGGAAAAGAAGAATTCGACCGGCACACGCAAGGGAAATATCTGACCGTACTGATTGAAACTTGGCTATAAAAGGACTCGAACAGATGAAAGAATGGGGCCTAGACTCTCTCCCTCTGGAATAATTTGGACAGCTTCTACTTCTCTAACATCATCTTCTTCAACCTTCCTCGAGAGCTTTGACTGGCGAATTTATTTACATGTTTATTTGTATATTTTTCCTGTACAGAGTGAGCTATGAGAGACTGTAAAAATTCCGATTATAGTGGATTCTCATCCCCAAATATCCGTGGACGTAGACACTTACTGAACCACGTAAAATTGTGTGTCCATCTCTATTTATTTCATCTGCTATTTAAGCACGTACCATCACGCCGGAACCTCGCTGGGAGCCCCAAACGACCCCGAATGAAACCCAATTCGCACCAGTGGATTAGAAATGATTCTTTCTTTCACCCCGACCTGTTAATCGATTTTTATGGCCTTAACAGTGACGCCGTCTGTGGGATGTTTGAAGTCAGAGGTAGGAGAAAGATGATTTTTCAGCACTCTGAATAAAAGTCTCTAACCGACTCAGCAAAAATTTTCCCTCCAGATAAGTGTGCTCAACCATCTTATTCTTATTTTTATTTGTTATTTTTATCACTGACACAGAGAAAAAGACGTGGACATCTGCTCGGTCAGTCTCGAGCTCTTATCTCGAAACACCTATTTGTTTATTTTCCCGACCGTCACAAACACATACACTAAACATACGATGGCCTTGAACACACTCGGAAATATGGCGTACCGTGCACTTAAGTATACAGGAATGCATATGTGTACTATGCATGCACAGTGGGGCATGCACGTACTGTGCATGCATGCACAGTATGTCATGCATGTACAATGCTCGGGGGCTCAACGTGATGCACCCCAAGCACGGCGTGACCATCGAGTGCCATGGCCTGCCGCCTTGGGAATGACTGGCCTGCCGGCAGTCCCCACTGGGACTGCCGACGGCTTCTATCCTTGCCGGAGTTCGGGTACCGTTCCCGTCGGTGTAGCCCCACTAGATTCTCTCTCGAGTTTGCACCAACTCGGGATCATGCCCAGCCAACCCGTTGCGTCGGAGGGTCGCCTGTCGCCACCATGGAATCCGCTGGCGTCTTCTGTCACCAGTTGGGTATTCGCCGACTGGTGACCCCATCGGAGGCATTCTCACCGCACCTCTGCCTTCCAAACGACAAGGTGCTTACAGCCCAGCCCCTCCGCTGCATGAGAGGGGCACTCGCAGCCACCAGCGAATCACCAGCGGCGTCTGTCCTGGATGGAAGGTCGCTAGCGATCCTTGTGTTCTCGATGGCTCAACCTCGCGCCCCAGGCGCTATAAACCGGGACAGGATTGGACCCGACAAGTATCTCGGATAGCTGGCTGTGCCAACAGCCACCAAATGTCCCGCCGGCAACCTTTGTCTTCAACCGGGAGCCCCCCCTTGACAGAAGGTGGGAACCGATCTTGGCAACCTCATTCGGTTTGGAGGTTTCCCAGTGCACCATCACGTGGCTCGGATTCTCCCGAACTCCACTGTGCTCGGGATCCACCTCTCGGACTCCCTCAGCTCGAGATCCACGTCCTGAACTTCCTCGGTTTGGGCTCCACCGACTCGGGATCCACAGCATGGGCTCCCGCTAGCTTGGACACCACCATGCTCGGGATCCCAGCTTGGACACCACCTTGCTCGGGATCCCAGCTCGGACGCCACCAGTCCGAGCCCCATCAGCTCGGGGATCCTCCAGTCCAGGATCCCAGTTCGGGAATCCTCCAATTCGGGCTTCACCAGCTTAGTCTCCACCTGCTCGGGATTCCCCAGCTCGGACTCCATCAATTCAGGATAGTGCCGCTCGGGTTATGCCTTCTCTTGAGCTCAAGAAGCTCAGCTTAGGAAGCCCAGCTCGAGATTTATTCCCCACGGGAATCACTCCCAGACCACCCTCAGAAGTCAGGACCACCACTAGGGATTTATTCCTGAGTTTAGAACCTCACTCGAGAGCCTAACCGATCCTTCCATTCTTTCCTAGATAGGCTATTAATTGGAGAAACCGTTCCCACCACTCCGTTCAAGCTTAGGACAAACTTCATCGGGCTTGGACTTCCCCGTAGGAGCTCGGGAACACACTCACTAAGAGTTTCTCATTAACTCTTCAACTCACGTTTAGCTCGGGAAAACAATTGTGCATGCACTCGGGGAGCATGAGATCCGCAAGATACCTTAGCTCAGGGTTCACGAGCTCGGACTCCCCCAGCTTGGGGTGCCTCAACTCGGGACTCTCTTTGGACCAAGCATCAGCTTGGATACAACTTAGGAGCGTCTCTCGGGAATGAACATCCTCTACACACCGCGCGGGGGGCTTATTCAACTCATTCAGGACCTATGCATTTGGGACTCGCCTGAACCACTACCTTGCCACAGATAGCCTCACTCATTGACTCCAACTTAGCACACCCACTCATGCTGCGCCTGCTCGGGATCCAATCATCCCGAACCTAGTATCGCGCCTGGGATCCCTCACACAACTCCAGACACAAACCTTCATGGCCTGAGCACCTCTTGGAACATTTACACAGGACACCTCTAAAGGAACACTCTCCTTTATGGCATTCTGCTCACGAGACCCTCACCACATCACACTCGAATCTTTGTCTTGAGGCACTACCTCACGAAGTGCATGTGTGCATAGGGACTATGCGGGGGCACAGTAACTACACCACTGCAATCTCACGATAACAAGTCCCGTATCTGGGATACCCATTCGATCACGACTTCTCACATGCACAGCTCACCGAGTCGCCACATAGGCTCACATACCTCCATCTACTCAAAACTCGCCAGCTTGGGAACCTGACTAACACGAACACTATCTCGGATTCCGACCCAACTCACCATCACACGGGCTCACACGCTTCTCGCCTTATCCAGTTGCATAACATACCTATAACTCGCCCATTGTGCCACTCGGGACACTCTTCACGAACACACTCGAGACCCTCCACGACACTCATGCCATAACGGATCATATGCATGACTCACCTTCACGGGCTCCACCAGCTCGGGGGTCCACCGAGCTCCCTTCATCTCTCTCAGAACTTATCACACGGTCCCTTGCTCAGGTTTCACATGACTCATGCATATTCGGGCCAAACACCTTACACACATCCGGAAACTCGCCTCACACGTGAACCCACGACATCACACTTAGGATTTATTCATTTGGGAACCACTCCCAGTCTCTGTGCTCTTGGGACTCACCTGGACCCATTCACGTGGATCCATTCCTCAGGACTTGGAATTTTATCACCCGCTCGGGACCAATCATGCCCTCCTCGCAGGCACACCGGCCTTAGAAGGTCATCAGGAACCATACTAAGCAGTTTGGGTTCTTATTGTTCATGTACTCGGGGCTCACATCGATCATGGAAAACTCACAAGCTCAGAATACTCACACTCTATGAGAGCTATCTTCCTCTCCTTTTTGCAGGAATCAGGCAACCACCACCCATGCCTCGACACTCGAAAATCGACACTCAGAAGTAAATACTCAGGATCTCACGGCTCCTCACTCGAAAGTCGAAACTCAGGAGACTACGCTCGGGATCTCACAGCTTCTCGCTCAAGAGTTGACATTCGGAAATTCATCGCTCGACACTCGACACTCGAAAACTTTTTACCACAGACAAAATTACATCAGCTTATCTCTCTTATAATATGTGAATTTATTTTTGTACTAACAAAGTTATTGCCTGCAGCATGAGATGTCAGTGCGTTATCACATCCCGCGGGGTCGGTCTATCCACCCACTCGAAGTAATAGAATCCCGCAGAGTCCTAGGCGATGCACTCCCACCGGGTCTCACGCAATGACACCTCCCACGGAGTCCTAAGCAATGCACTTCTGCCGGGTCTCACACAATGACACCTCCCACGGAGTCCCAAGTGATGCACTCCCGCGGGGTCTCACGCGATGACACCTCCCGCGGGATCTCAGGCAATGACACCACCCGCCGGGTCCCATGTGATGACAGAATAGGCTTTGCGCCCTCATCACAGCAAAATCTCATTGACAGCTCGCGGGGTTGTCTGATCAACCACATCCTGCTCGAAGGCTTACGGGGTTATCGGATCAAACACATCCCACTTGAAGGCTCGTGGGGTTGTATGGCCACCCACAACCTACCCAAAAACGCACCTGCGCGAAGGTTACTAAATCCCGCAGGATCAGATTACCCACCTACACGAAATCAATAAAGTCCCGCGACGTGATAGCCGAGCTCCAACCTCGCGCCTCAGCTCACCTACGCGATGATTCCTCCCACAGGGTCCCACGCGATGTCACCTCCCGCAAAATTTTGAGCTCCACGCTTCCATCTTTAGCAATCGAGTCCATCTCCCACCTTAACCTAGCTCCACATTTGCATTTTACGCAATCAGTATTTTTAGGGATTAGAAGACAAACCACCACTTTCTCAGAATTCAGGATACAAGACAATAAGACAGAATTTCCATCAAAGTACCTTTGCTAAGAATTCGCGGGATACTGAAAGGGATGAAATTAGCGTGAACAACCTAACTAGACATTTATTGCACCTGCTAAGTATTTATGGCACTAGGGGACAAGAAGGGAGGTAATAGGACTAAAAAGAAGGTTGGCAGGGACTAGGTCTGTAGGGTTTAAAGAGGTGCAGGAATTAATGGGGGGTGTTAGTGAAAAGCAAGGCGGTGAAGGAAAAGAAGAATTCGACCGGCATACGCAAGGAAAATATCTGACCGTATTGACCAAAACTTGGTTATAAAAGAACTCGAACATATGAAAGAATGGGGCCTGGACTCTCTCCCTCTTGAATAATTTTGACAGATTCTACTTCTATAACATCATCTTCTTCAGCCTTCCCCGAGAGCTTTGACTGGCGAGTTTATCTGCATATTTATCTGTATATTTTTCCTGTACATAGTGAGCTATGAGAGTTTGTAAAAACTCCAATTATAGTGGATTCTCATCCCCAAATATCCGTGGACATAGGCACTTGTCGAACCACGTAAAATTGTGTGTCCATCTCTATTTATTTCATCTGTTATTTAAGCAGGTACTATCACGCCGGAACCTCTCTGGGAGCCCCAAACGACCCCGAATGAAACCCAATTCGCACCAGTGGGTGGGAAATGATTCTTTCTCTCATCCCGACCTGTTGGCCGATTTTTATGACCTCAATAGCTGCCATATAAAAATGGATTCTTCAAAAGCATCTACATGATTAATAACTTGCAAGCTTATTATCAATACACTGAATATATTATTGGAGTACTGAATTTGATCAGCCTCATCAACTAGCATGAAAAAGTGTTTTTTACTTTTTTTTTAATTGTTTCGAGTCTTATAATAAGTCGTATGAGTCAGTGCTTAGCATTTTTAGCCTTTCTGCTGCTTTCGGATATCATTAAAGTGGGGGACTTCTGCATATATCACTGAGAGTTAGTCCATAATCGCTATTCTAATTCATTTCTCCTTGAATTCTTGTAGAATTTCCTTCAAAATCTGTCTTAATAATTAAAGACTGTAAAGGCTAAATTAGCTATATATAAAGCCTTAGCATCGAACTAATGTGAAAAATTGTCATGCACAAATAATTAATGTCCATAAAAATTCATGTGTTGGACGCTGCAGGGTGCTAACGTCTCGAATTATGTTTAAACAAAAAAATCATAATAATTCATGTTTAGTTTGCCTAATGTTGAGGAGCAAGAAGGATGTATTTCGTAGGAAGGGCGGAGCGTCGGTCCATGTTGGTGCGAAAAAATAAGAGAGTTTTATTGGTGGGCTTTTTAAAAGAAGGTAAAAAAAGTAATTTTAGAATATTGGCATTGGATCCATTAAATAATTCATCAAACATAAATTTGATAATTTTTGCTAAAAAATCTCCACATCTTCACATTGGATCTATCAAACCTCTTAATGTGTAACTTTGAATTACAGTAAATTTTTACAATTCTTCATATTTGAAGAATTACTATTCATACTTTAAACACATACTTTAATATATTTTATTCTCCTACTTTATTTTTTTCATTTTTTCTTTCTTATTTTCTTATTTGCTTGAAAAATAGTTATTTAAGTAATTATTAATATACATATGGTTAGTGTAATTACAAAATATAAAAAAAATATTTAAATATATTTTTATTTAAAAATATTATTATATTATTATTTTGATGGATCTAATGATGAATCTAATATGGAGTTATAGATTTAGATGTTTGATAGATCTATCAAAATTATACTTTCTTTTAAATTTTGAAAGATTATGTAGTAGATCTAATGCTAATGCTCTTATATATTTAAATGAATAAATTTATATGTTCTTTTGGAATGTACTGTTCTTTATTTTTTTATTATATAATCAAGAAAAAATTATTTAATAATATTTTAATTTATCTTTCAAAAAAATATTAAAAAATAATATAAAATTAAAATTAAAAAATTAAAAACGCTGCAATGCAGTGGAGATAGCACCACCCTATTTAAATAGATGAGTAAGGAAGTGTGACTTCTCTCTAAAATTTTTCTTATTTTCTTGTTGGGACGCATCTCGCATGTAGCAGTCTCTCGCTAAGCTCCAAGGCTTGCTTCCGTGCGCTTCAACAGTTCTCTGGCTCTTTCTACCCGCTTTCCGGAAATAAAGCGCCTGCTACTTTTATATCTCGTTTAGGTTTAAAAATGAGATTAATTGAAATGAATTTAATTTATTTTTTAATAATAATATTATTTTAAAATTAAAATAAAATAGATTAAAATTTTAAAAAAATTATTGAAATTTTAAAAAAATATATAAAAATATATATTTTATATAAAAAATTATAAAAATATAATAATGAAATAAAGATGAATTGAAATGAGTTAAAATGAGTTTTGAATATAAATAAAACCTTAATTAAAATTTTTTTTAAAGTATAAATTTATATGTATATTAAAATTTTTTTATTATATTTAATTAAAAGTGAGAATTTTTTTTAAAATAAAATAAAAGTACTTTTATTTTTTAAAAATAAATAATAAATTCAATTTTTTAAAAAAATTTATTTAATTATTTAATTTTTAATTTTTAATTAAATATAATAAAAAAAATTTAATATATGTATAAATTTAAAGAGGAATCTTGGGGGGGCAGACGGGCTGCCCCCCTAACAAAAGCAGCCCCGCCGCCCCCGGTGGATTCAGGCGACCTCACCTCTATGAAGGCGAGCTCTGGTGTGCCCCCGGCAGCCTTAAAGAGGAATCTTGGGGGGCACACCGGAGCTCGCCGTCATAGGGGTGAGGTCGCCTGAGTCAGCCGGTCCTGATGGCGTGGGCGGTGTCGCCCACCGCCACCGGCGGCGGCTCCGTTCGCTCCATGGCCGAATCCCCTTAAATTCATCTTCATTTTATTTTTTTATTGTATTTTTTATTATGTTTTTATTTTTTTATTGTGTTTTTTTATTATATTTTGTTCATTTTATTTTTTTAGTATATTTTTAATCTTCATTTTTTTATTTAATCATATCTTTTATTTTATTTTAATATATTTTTTATCATCAAGCAGTCTAATTAATATTGAACTACTTTAGATACTGACGACAGCCGGACCGATCCCAGCGTCTCCCAAATTTAAACGTTAGCCAATTCAATAGTAATGCTGGAATTCGACTGCTTGCACCAGCGACTTGGTGACTTGAAAGCAACCCGTCTCTCTCTCTCTCTCTCTCTCTCTCTCTCGACCTTCACGTCCTTAACTTTCTATAGCCGGCCGGCGAGATGCAATGAGATGCCGGTTCGAGTTCCCAAAATTACATGAGAGGCAACAATAATTAATTACGTCAAGTCCATTCCACACATTGAATTTCTTTTCTTTCCCTTCAGAGCTCCACTTTTCCTTTCCCATTCTCCTGCATCCCACGTGCGGATCATTTAATTTTCCTCTTTTTAAATGTACGTGACTACTAAGGAGAAAAAAAAAAAATGAGAGCAGATGGACAAATACGGCAGAGGGGAAAAAAAAAGTGGTCAGAAAAGTACTAGAACTGAGCTTGATGATTGACAATAGAGCAATAATATACGCAACACTCTTTATAATATTTTATAAATTTAAAAAAATAATATTATTTTTATATGATATTTTATACAAAAAGAAATAATAATATATATATATTGACTATAGTTCTGGTATATTGTAACTTCTATTTAAAAAAAAAATATATATTATAAGTGTGTATCGATTGCAGCATATATAGGAGCTATCGCTCGGTATTATTCTATTTTATAATAATATTTCTCATTTTAAAATATATATTGTAAAAAATTATAAAAAATATTTTATGTATATCATTTTTCATGAAAATAAATTATAAGATACACCAATTCAAGTTTGAGTACATGATTCATAAATAAAAAAGCAAGCTTGAAGAATACTTAATTAGTTTGATCCCAAAGATGCAAAATCCCAAGCTCGCATTTAAGTAACTGGTATTTTTAAAAGCAGAATTTAAAAGCTATGAATTCAAAAATTAGGTGGGAGAAGGCAATAAATGAAATTAAGTTGAAAATGAGAGAATATTGATGGGATACATGAGGAATGAGAGATACAGTTATGGTCCCGGCCTACCCTGTTAAACTATGTTATCCACTCTACTCAAAAGCCTTACCACAAAGCATTTCCACGCTCAGGAGACAACTAACTCCTTGCTTTCCTTTACCACAAAACTATGTCGACTGACTCTTTATTATGCTCATACAAAAAAGAAACTTCCAAAATTGATCAGAAGACAAGCTAAAAGCTACAAGCAACCTCCCTGATCTATGCTGAGATGACATCAATGAAAGGAATGGCTTCCATCCCACTTGATTTTGGTATATATATATATTTTTTTTTTCTTTTTGTTTTGTTTTGACAATGAAATTAAATGCCTGAAAACGGCTATAAGTTTTAACTACAATTTTCATGCACTTGTGTTGGTTTCCCTTTGGTTTTGCTTTAATCTTTACTACAAAGGAGTGCCAATTTGTCAATCATTTGGAGATAATTGAGCAAGAAAAAGCATTTCAATATCGAATGATATAGTTCACACTGCTGTCACCAATGCTAAAGAAATTTCTGTAGACAGTACCTACTCATGCCTTAGGCATTTTATTATTCAGCTGTCAACTTTTTTCCATCCACAAGCTGTCGTTCTATTAAGATCCAGAAGGCAAACAAAAGAAAAGAAAACCTCTTCAAACAGGAGCATGACCGGTAGTCCAGAACTATCAAGTGGTCTTTCTTTGGCAAGTCACCACCAGTGGCCATGCTTGACTATTAAACTGTAAAAGTTTCTATGATTCAAATTGAAAAGTCACACTGAATTGATAACCCCATTTTCCACGGTGTACCCTGTATTCTGTACAGTATCCTTAAAAGAAATCTCGTAAGTCTTAGTAATATCGAATTTCATCTCGAAATTTCAAAATTCCTACACAAATTGTTGCTTTACTATCTACAAAATCTTGGTAATTGCCATCGCCACTGCTCTTTTTGTTAGGATCGATGTTTTCTTGGAACACGGGCTTTTTGCAGACAAAACCCACACATGCACACCTATCTTCTCTTACACTTCCTTGAAAGAATCCCCATTTTGTACGCCTTCAAAGGCTTCATATTGTGATTTTGGACTGGTTCTATTTTTTTTTCCCCCCTTCTTCGCCTTTTGATGCTCTGTCTTGAGCCCTGATCTTGTACCCAAGAAAAAGGTAGGAGCTTTTCTTTGGGACCCCCCTCCCCATAGCACGTTATCTTTGTGCAAGTGAAATTGAAAAGCCCTTGTGTTGTCAGTACAAAAATGTCTCAAACTTTTATTTCTTCTTGGTAGCGCTTTCTCGAAGATTGGGTTCTCCGACTTCGTATCTTCTTTAAGCGGTCGTTTGCTTGAGAGAAGATTTTCCAAGAAATGATCACCCTTCGGTTGTTTTGCGACTAAGTTTTTCCGAAAATTCCTTTCGTCAAACATGGGTTTTGCCCAAAATTACTGCGTCAAGATCCAGTGTTTCAGATTTCAGGGGTACACATTATCCCATTTCGAGCAAGAAGTAAGCATCTGCAGCCTTTCGGTTCAAATCACTCTCCGTTTCTTTTAGGACTTTTCTCGAACACTTGAATTTTTTGGTTTTTGTCCTTCAAAATCGCCTCTGAAACCATGGGCTGCGTCAACGGCAAATGCTGTGGCCGGTACCCACAGTCGTCAGATGGCGATTCCAGAGACTACCGCGAATCGGGTCTGTATAATGTGCAAGGTATACACGTACTCACACAGAGATCCCTGGAGTCTATTGCTGTTCCTTCCCACAATTTTCATTTGGAGTACTCGTTTCACACGCAGCGTGGTTACTACCCGGACTCGCCGGATAAAGAAAACCAAGACAATTTATGCATTAGGACACAGATTCAAGGTAACCCAAATATCCATTTCTTTGGTGTATTTGATGGGCACGGTCAATTTGGCGCACAGTGCTCGAATTTTGTCAAGGATAGGTTGGTAGAAATACTAGCTAATGACCCTTCATTATCGGAAGACCCTGTTAAAGCTTTTAACTCTGCATTTCTGACCACTAATTATGAGTTACATAATAGCGACATTGATGATTCAATGAGTGGTACAACCGCGATTACGGTGCTTGTTGTTGGGGATACACTTTTCGTGGCGAATGTGGGCGATTCCAGGGCTGTGATTGCGGTGCAAGAGGGGAATCGAATCAGAGCCGAGGACCTATCAAATGATCAGACGCCATTTAGGAAAGATGAGTATGAGAGAGTGAAGCAATGCGGGGCCAGGGTTTTGAGTGTTGATCAGGTGGAGGGGTTTAAGGATCCAAATGTTCAGTCGTGGGGCAATGAAGAGTCTCAAGGCGGTGATCCTCCGAGGTTGTGGGTTCAGAATGGGATGTATCCAGGAACTGCGTTTACAAGGAGCGTAGGAGATAGTACGGCTGAGAAGATTGGTGTGGTGGCTGTTCCTGAAGTGTCGATGGTTCAGCTTACAGCCAATCATCTTTTCTTTGTTGTTGCAAGCGATGGGGTTTTTGAGTTCCTCTCGAGCCAAGCAGTTGTTGATATGGTATTACTCACGACCAAATTCTAGAACGGCTTAAACAATTACCCTTATATATTTTTCCACCCCTGGTTGTATTATTGTATCTTTTGGTCAGTGAGACTTAAACTTGACTTTCTTACTGCACAATATTGTTTGGTTTGTCAATTCCTGTTTGTGGAGCTACATGATACATCAAGTTCTTAGTACCCATACCTCTGCATATAAATGTACACATGCTCTATCTGCATGGATTTTTACTTTTGAGTCTGCTTTCCAAATTTACTTATTTTACTATATGCTACACTTATTTGTAGTATTTCTGAATTTGACCACATCTATCCAGCATAGCAGTAGTGTTCTGTGTCTTTTTATTTTTTATTTTTATTTTTATCGTTTATCCTGTATAAGGTTTGTTAGAAGGTGCACATTTGGGGGCAATGGATTCCTGTGTAGATGGGATCACACCCATCTTCTAGATGGAATCATCACAACTGAAAAGTGAATTTTTTTTCATTTAGTTGGGGTCAACGACTTGATCAATTTAAATATGGTCATTTGTTTTAAATATTACACCTACACTGGCTTTGAAAATAAAAAAGGACTAAATTGGTTTTATGTAGAAGCTCCTAGAATAAATTCTGCTGCTCAATTGGAAATAATACCTTTGTTAACTAGTGTCATGTGTTATTATGCCAATGACAAGTTAATGTTACTTGAGACTTTTCATATCATCTACGCTCCTTGTTTCCAAAATCTTACGTTTTTACAATTTTTATATACCTCATAGATAAAGTCAATCATCTTTCCATGCTATTGAGAATGAAAGCACTGAGAACTCTGCAGGGTTTCAAATTCTTCACTGGAAAATGGCTCAACCTTCTTGTGGACCTTTCTGCTAATCAGTTGCCTTTCCTACCCTTAAACACTGGCTTTCTCTCAACCTGTGCACGATCTCTAAAGAGTGCTTGAGGGAAAAAGAAAAAATTAATTTCCTACTTATGCCCATTTGTTATACCTGATAACTTTGAACATCTGAGGTCCCTTGAGGATACATTGATACCTGTTTTCTATTTATTCCTAAACACCTTTGGATCTTAAATTCAAATCAGTTACGAGTATTACTGGCCAAGCTATCATTTTATGTAGTCCTGTCAATACTGGTTATTTCTTTTATTTTATAAGGAATGCATGATTGAAGTCTGTTTCCATTTCTCATCTTCTCAGCATCAAATATGTTATATATTTGGTTGGTTGAAGTTGGTCTTTTTTTGTTATGCCATACTCCCTTAAATATCAGATTTTTTTTTTTAATTTTTTCTGGTTTTTCATTACTTCCAGGCCTACCATTTTTTCCCTAAACAAGTTTTCTGATGTATTTCTTGATATAGGTGGCAAGTTATGCAGATCCCCGAGATGCATGTGCTGCCATTGCTGGTGAATCGTACAAAATATGGATGGAACATGAAAACCGGACAGATGATATTACAATCATCATTGTTCACATCAAAGGTTTTTCTAATGTATGGTTTTAATTAAATCTTCCTTCATTAGCTGCAAATTTTGCTACCCTATCTAGGCTATCGTTGTTCTTGTGTTAAATTTGTATACTTGCTTATCGAAAAATTAAAATTCTTGCTGTTGCAATAGTAGTAGGTGGTAAGAATGATCAAGGGTTGCATACACGCTTATCCCTGGGTTGCAGTTTGAGAGGAAATCTTGGTTGAAATTTTTTTATCAATTATATGCATTATATGGGAACACATTTTGCACGCACCATGTGAAGGAAATAAGTTTTTTTCTAACCCTCTCTCTGTACTCTTGGCGCAATTTTCCTTTGCCCACTTGTATAATGGGAAAAATAGCTGATCATTTCATTGATTGGTTTTCTTACCGAATTTATAATGTAATTACAATAGTCAGGTGCTGGTACTACAGATGGATCAAGTGCAACCAATATTAGACCAATGAGGTTCAGAAGAGGAACTTCTGAGGTATCCTTTACCAGTGGATCAGAGCTTTACCAATCAGTAAGAAGTGAGTTCTCAGACCTGCACCCTTATCAGCATGTGGTTTCAACTAATCGAAGCCCCGCTCTCATTGTTCCATCTCCAAAACATGAGAGGCCATCAGAACTGGTGGGTCTCTCGGTCCCTGTTTTCTATCATTTTATGACATTCATACATATAAATGCACATTCATACATACATGTGTGTGTCTATTATTACCTGAGAATTCTCTCTCTCTCTCTCTCTTTTTATTGCAGTGATTAGCTTCTATGGCCTTCAGGAAGCTGCCTCACACCTCCTTGTCATTTTGCTTTAGAGGTGCCAATCTCTGTCATTACTTATTGGTTTTAAGTTACAATTAATAAGTCCCTGAAGGAAACTTTTAAAAAAAAAAAAAAATCTCTATAAAGGACATAATTTTTATTTTATTTCTATTAGTTCTTCGTGGTCTCAAATTTGCTACGATCAATCAATTTTTAAATTCGGGCCACCCAGAATCTGCCGTGGTCCGGTAATTTTTTGATGCATGTCGGATGGGGGGACTGCATGTGTCCATGTGGTGATTAGTCGGAGCAAATAGCCTGGAATACTCTTATAAAAAGAAAAAAAAAATCTATTTTTAGAGGAATTTGCAATTCAGTTAAAGCATTAATTTACTTGTTAAAACTAATTGTTAAATCTGTTTTCTTATTCCTTTTGGCTGGTAGCAGGATGTAGGCTACTGTGCATTTTACCGGCAGCAGAAGTAATTTGCTCTACACATAATAGGTCACTAATCTCCAGGCGACAGCTTCTTTGCAATACTGATAAAAACCATTTCTAACCAAGCGATAATCCCCCAGGAGAACTAGCTCTCTCTCCCTCCAGTTGTAATCTCACCTGCTAACCACACAATATGAAGAATTGGTAGGAAAATTCGCATATATATATTCAAGGAGGTGATGTCTATGATCCTTTGTAATCTTAAAACATTTACTCAACGGAAACTGTGAGTGACACAGATATCCAGTTGATTGCAGATTCTTCAGGATATTCCATAATTTATGCATGGGAAATGGAATCTGAATTCTAAAGGCTGCAAATTGTAGAGGATATTTGTTAATTTTGATACCACTCGATCTCTTGTATAATCTAGTTAGAAGATTTGAACTTAGTCTTCTATAACGTTGCAGTTGATCCAATAATTATGCAGTGGTATGAAACTGTTATCATGGGGCTTCTACTTTTGTTCACTTAATATTTTTCCATTAGTTAGACAAAACCTTGTAGTTCAGGATCAGGGTCCTACATGTCTTTTGCCTTTAACCTGAGGAGGCCTCATCATCTAATACTACTTTTAGCACAGGAGTGCAAAATCAATCACTCGTTCACTATAAGGGCAAGTGTTTGTTTGACGATGTGCACCCCAAAAGTATTACTTTGTTTTTGCAGCATCAAAGATAATCAGTCTTTACACTCTCTTAATAAGTGTGAGTACACACAGAATATTTAATTAATGAGATAAAGTGTAATATAGGATTTGAAATCAAGATCTTTGTTTTGATACTATCATCTATGTGAGATCTCTGACTTGTCCTAAACAATTAAACTAATGAAAATACGCAAGTTTAATTATTTATATTATCTTAACAATAAGTTTCCGGTTTTAGCAGTTTAAAATCTTCAGCTACAATTTGAGAAATTATTAAGCTTTGATTTGAATGGGTCCAATTTTCGGACTAGTCCGGTTGCAAAATACCCTTTTAAACGCGTCCGGATTACAGGTTTTCCCCTATTATTTTTAACGTACAATGATATTTACAGTCTTATATTTGATAATTATTGCATATTTTTTTAAAAAATTAAAATTTATATAAAAAGTAGTTTTTGATATTAAATTCACTATTTTTAAAAAAATTATATAGTAATTATACAATTCATAAATGTGTTTAATATTATATAAATTTTCAGATCTGCTTGCCTGATAAAAATTAATGGTAATCGAGTTCGGATTCGGATTCCGTAAATGGACTGACCGGCCCACATTGCTAAAGATCTCTCCACACAGCGGACAACTCCTTATACGTAGGAGTGTCAAATCGTATCAATAGATTGTGTCATGTCGTGTTAAGACATATATATTATATTATATGAGTAAACTCTAATTCGACCCGTTAAACTTGTGTCAAAATCTTAAATTCTAGTACGACCCAATCCATTTTGACTCATTAGCAAAAGTTACGAAATATATTAATACAACAAAATATGACCAATTTCAACCTATTTATGTAAATGAGTAGAATAAGCCTTAAATTAATCCCTTTGACCTAATTAATTTAAAATATTTTATATAAATATTAAAATCACAATATTTTAAAAAATTATATAACTAATTACAAGTTTAAAATTACAATATAAATAATAAAAATATCAAAATTAAAAATTTATTTTACTTTTAGGTATAATTATAATTATAATTTTCTTAACGTGTCATAACGTGTTATAATGAGTTAAAATATATTAACTCATTATCAACCCATTAAATAATTGTATCTTAAAAGATTAATCTGTTTTGATTCAAATTTGTTAAAGATTAAATCTTAATCTATTATTATTATTGTATCGTATTAGTATATGTTTAACAAATCGTATAATATATTAGGCCCTTACCTATAAGACACGTATACTCTTCCTCTGAGGTGTATCACGTTCTAACATCACCCCCATGTCCCGCTTTTCCGTCCTTGTTCATTTGTCTGGTTCGAATCGAAGGGTTAAAGAGTGGCGACTCATTTGTCTCACTGTGATAGTAGCAGAGTTGGTTGGTATGGCTGCAACGGGTTCGGTTCAGAAAACAGAGGAGGAGTGGAGGGCTGTTCTCTCTCCCGAGCAATTTCAGATTCTTCGAGGGAAAGGAACAGAGTAATCCCTGCGCCTTTTTTTGCATGTTTTGATGGATTTCTGTTTGCTTTTATTGAGGAATACATCAATACAGGCCTTCGATTAATCTGTACTAAAATGTATGAACGATTTCTCCTTCTGCCGAAGCTGCTGATTTTGCTTTTTCTCTCCGATTTCAATTTAGGCTTTCGTTTGTGTCTTTTGATTGTGAACTGTTGGAGGGTGTCTTTGCACACCGGCTTCCAAGTAGAGAACTCTAAACCGTGCGTTGCTACAGTTGGGATTACTTTGAATTCAACATAATCATATTTTTTATGGGGCATTCTTTGGGGCGATTTGACTTCACTTTTTCCCGTTTCAGGGTGTGACATTGTAATGGCCTTTTTGTTACATTTTCTAATAGCACTAGCTTTGGTCTTATCAAAATTTTCCTTTAAGATTTGATGAAAAGTAGATGAAAATGAAATATCTAAAAAAGTCCTATATTGGATCCATAAAAAAAACTTTACTTATATTTGAAAATTCAAAAGTCAAATTAAAAGTATTTTATTTTATTTTCCTCATTTATGATCAAATATAACGAAAGCTTCTCGATGGATTCAATGTGGGACTTTTTTAGGTGTTTCCCTTTCCATCAAACTTGTGCTTTCCATCAAATTTTAAAGGAAAATTTTGATGAAATCAATGCTAGTGCTCTAACCGATAAAGTCTTTCCACCCAACGAAGCTGGAATTGTTTTAAATTCAAGGAAACTTGATTGGATTTTATTTTTTATGGAATTCTCTAGGTTATTTACTTGAATTATATCAGGGGAGTGATTGAAAGAGTTACTATTTTATTCTATTTATTTACATAGCAAGTACGGTTTTGTGTATGTAGTTACTGTATTGGTTTCTTAGGAAATCAAATCAATACCATCTCAGAGAGTTTCTCTACTTTTTTTGGTTTTTTTAATCTTTAGTAATTTAAGGCTTCTTCAGTTTGTTGTATTCTATAATTAAGTTTATAGCATCCAAAGGTAATTTTTGGCTGCTGATGAGACTTATATATATACATATATATATACACACACACACACACACACACACACACATATATATATATATATATATAATATGGGTGTGACTTGTGATTCCAGTAAAATGTTTGCCTGCAAACATGCTCACATTTCATTGAGTCATGCAGTTTCAGATGAGTTGTCTCTTGCCATACTAATATTACTAAATCGAAACAGTTTCAGACAAGTTTCTGCTGTAGTTATATGGACATTTGATAATTAACAGGTCGAAAGGAACTGGGGAATATGATAAGTTATTCAAGGAGGGGATTTACAGCTGTGCTGGTTGTGGAACACCACTCTATAAATCCACAACCAAATTTAATTCTGGATGTGGTTGGCCTGCTTTCTATGAGGGATTCCCTGGAGCCATAACTCGCACTGTGAGTCTATTAGAATTTAGACATTGTTGTTGTGTTTGTTACTGTAAATCAATTGTTATTGAAGTTAATCATTCATAGAACAACTTTGCAGCCAGACCCGGATGGAAGGCGAACAGAGATCACATGCACAGCTTGTGGAGGGCACTTGGGCCATGTCTTCACGGGGGAGGGATTCAAAACTCCCACAGATGAACGCCACTGTGTCAATAGTATTTCCATCAAGTTTGCTCCTGCAAACTCTGCTCCTTCACTATGAAGTCGTCTTCCAAAGTTGTCATTTTCGGCGAACGTGCATCCTCCTGTGTACAATCTTGTGGTTAGTGTGGTTTATTCCTCCTAGAAAGGCCAATATGGTGGACTGCGATTGATGAAATTACAATGTGATTTCTGTGCTAATAAAACCTTTGGTTGTGTTATCACGTGGCTTTGTTAGTAAGTTTAAGAAATGCCCATATGAAACTCTTCCCATATTCCTCCTAGAAAGGCCAATATGGTGGACTGCGATTGATGGAATTACAATGTGATTTCTGTGCTAATAAAACCTTTGGTTGTGTTATCACGTGGCTTTGTTAGTAAGTTTAAGAAATGCCCATATGAAACTCTTCCCAAATTCTTTGTGGAATCGCATATATACTTGTATCTAGGCCTGTTCATTCGGGTGGATTTTTTCCCGGCCTGGTCCAGAACCTGGTTAACCGTTTTCTGATTTCTTAAAGTTCACTTTTAACCCAGAGACTGGTTCACAGCACAGAAGCAAAGCCTTCAAAACTCACACCTGATTTTGATCCAGCTCACAGAAAACAAGTTGTATCCATGTCCAATCTCTTTCTTTGTTTTCAGTAGGAAGAAACATTGAGAAGTTGAAGTAGAAGGCTACTTTCCTGAGGAGACTAGCATTTCTAATATTTGCGATAGCAAAGTTTTCATTAGGTATTAAGAGGTGGAAATGATCAGCCCAGAAGCCTTCGTGTAACAAAAACATCCGGAATTTGAACCCAACAAGACTGTTGGTGAGTAGACCTGTGGAGTTCTCTCTCTCATTCAAAGAGGGATATTCTATCATCTGATTCGACTATATCTTTGCCTTCACCTCTCCCGTCCGCACAACAATCTTAGTGGAAGAAAATAAGTTGATGCAAATTGTTTGCCTTGTCTGAAAGATGTGGCCAGCAGCACTTTCTTTAGTTGGACTCAGCTATATCCAGTACAAGCTGCAAACCATTATATCCATTGGATCATATCGCACGCCTGTGTGACAGCCGAAGGCTGAAATACCCCACAGGGCACGAGGGCAACTTCTCTCAATTTATTTTAGTTAGTGACAGCTGAATTTGTCAGTATCACGTTCTCCCTCCTAATGATAACGCTCAAAACCTATCACTACCGAGGATTATTCAGCTTTTCTTTTAGAGGAATAGTCTAACGAAAAGGTGATTTTATTTTGGTTAGATTATAAAATTATTTTTATTATAAAATATATTTGATGGATCACGTAAAAAAAATTACTTTTATATAATCTCTTTCTATTCTTCTTTATGCACAACTACATTTATTGACATCTTATTCATAATCATGGCACATTCAAATAGGCAGCATACCCACCCTGAAGTAGATCTAAATTAGACATCCTAGTCGTCAACATCCCTGCTAACCATTTCTATCAATCCTTATTTACAGCAAGAGACGAGCTCTATTATTAAACCCCAGCATTATTATTGTCATGAAAAGTAAAAATTGGTGAGCTAATAATATAGGCATGACTTTTTTCTCAGTTCGGGCTTATACGTTCTAAGGAAAAGCAAGTAATACAAAATGCCACAACAAATAAATGGCGACATTATATATGCAAACGGGAAACCAAGAGCATGTCAGTGTACTGAACTCGAGTGTGTTGAAGCTGAACCAATATTTTCTCAATTCCCCCAAAAATTACCTTTTAAATTGAATAACCAATCTTACAGACCGTCTATTTCACCAAAAAAAAAAAAAAAGGGTACCAAATCCGAGAAAATTGAATAATAATCTAAAAGCTTGCTAAATATTTTCACACCATAAAAATGAAAAGGTTCATACTTTCCTCAAATCATTCTCGTGGCTGAGACTGTTCCGTGGCTGCACTCCATTTTCACTTTCCATACTCCTTTTTTCTTCGAAAGAGTAGAAATTGGTGGCAAGTATAGCTTTCTGTATGTAGGCGTGACTATGAGCGTGTTCACTTTTCAGTCGCATGTTTAGATTGAGCTATAGTTACTTATCAATCCTACCAAAATGCGCGCATGCATAGTATTTCAAACTTTCAACTCATAAATTTTACTAAAACTACTTCAAATACGTAACTTCAGATAATTTAGAGAATAACGATCCTGTTACCTTTGTCAACTTTGCCAACCCCTGACGTGACCTGGGGCTACAACTCCTACTTGGCTTTTTACTTTCGTTCTTTCTTTCTTCTTCTTTGTGTTATTATTTTATTATTATATTCTTGTTATAAAATTAAATAAAAAAAATAATATTATAAAAAAATTTATAAGAGAAAATATTTTAAACTCATATTATTTAATTACTGAAGTTTTCTTCTTACAAAATGATCCGAAATTGTTATATATATAAATATATATAATTCTAGCGTTAGAAGTGATCATTCACAAAATAAAAGGAAAGGGAACACGGGGAGGGGGAGGGGGAGGGGGAAGGGGAGCATACACACCCCTTTTTGACTTTTTATTCACAACACTCTCCCTTGAATGAAAAAATATATCTCGTTAAAACTTTATCAAGAAAAAATCTAGTAAGAAGAAAAATTAATGACGAAGGAAAAATAGTACAGTAATCATGTGTGCCACTAGGTGCTTTAAAATTGATTCATTAAAACCTTGCAAATGAAAACTCAATAGGACAAAACCTTAGTGAAGGAAAAAGAGTACAATAAGTACAAGTTTTCAAGACATTTACTTCCCCTGAAAAGTACATGACGATAGATCTTTAAGTCTTCGCATTCCAATGTTCTGCACAATTTTCTTGAATGTAGCACTTGGTAATGCTTTCGTGAATAAATTTGTCAGATTATCACTTGATCGTATCTACTTGACATCAATTTTACATTTCTTTTGAAGTTCATGAGTATAAAAAAATTTAGGTGAAATATGTTTGGTTCTGTCACCTTTGATATGTTCTCTTCTGATTTAAGTGATACAGACAGTATTATCTTTGTATAAAATTTTTGGGTTATATTGATCATGGGAAGACCACACTTTTCTTGAATATGTTGAATTATTGATCTCAACTAAATACACTTTCTACTTATTTCATGAATTGCAATAATTTCTGAGTGATTTGAAAATGTGGCAAATAATATTTGATTGCCAGATCTTCATAATATAGCAGAATCTCCATAAGTAAATATGTATCCAGTTTGAGATATACCTCTATGTGGTATAGCTATACATTGTTGGCGTCGGTGGCAAAACCGTCATTGGCCGATATCCAACTGGCCAATTTATTGGTCTGATAAGCCGACTGCCATCGACCTTACAGTGTCGGTGGCAAGTCGGTGTCGGCTTCGACGCCATGGTCGGTTTGCCCATCGTTTGGGCCTTTTTGGGCCCCGTTTGGGTCGGCTATTCAATTGTTTTTTTTTCCCTTTAGAGTTTTTATTTGTTAATTTTGTTGGGACTTTTTCTTATCTATTCTATTAGGCAATTATCAATATTAACAATATCAATTATCAATATTCTAGTAGTCAATTATCAACTTCTATTTTATAAAATAACTACTAACTAATAATTTAATAACTACTAAATTTTAACTTCTAATTCTAACTACTACATAAACAATAAAAATGTCCACTAGATGAGTCAATGTTTAATAAAATTACACATAAAATTAAAAATACAAACCAACATTTCACATGGCAACACAAATTGATTTAAGTAATAACAATAAGCAAACAACTAAAAGTCTAAAATACAAATTACAAAGTTACAAACCAAGTTAACCAACAATAAAAAAAGATAAAGACCATTAACCAAAAGGCAAAAAGTGTCTTCAATCATCACTCTTCAATCTTTTATTCCTGCGACGCTTGTTTGTTCTCCCAATTCTATAAAAAAAAGGTTAATAAATTTGGATAAGAAAAAATAAATATAATAAATTAATACAAATAAATAAATATTGAATGAGAAAAACATTACTAGATTCTAGCACAAAACTTTCGACATTATCCATGCTATCTCGAAGATCAATTGTGATTGACGGACGTCGCAACCAATTTTGAGTACAAATAAGTGCCTCAACTGTTTTTGGAGTCAATGAACTCCGGAAAGGATCTAGTACACATCCTTATGTACTAAATGCCAACTCTGAGGCTATAGTAGAAACAGGCATGACTAACAAATTTTGTGCAATCCTTGCAAGTATAGGATAATTAACCTCGTTACTTCTCCACCAGACCAACAAATCAAAAGATGGACTACGTGCTTCACAACTATTTGATAAATACTGGTCCACCTCTGTTTTGGAAACTATAGTTCCAAACTCTTAACTTACCTAATACCACCCATCCATCAATTGTATCTCATGATTCTCTTCACTGTCTTTTAAGGTTGTAGATGTCAGAGCAGTCACATTTGAATCACAACTCAAGGTAGAACCAAATATATCATTGTATTCGTCGTATAAGTCTGATAATAATTGTTTTACACTAGACACCAAAGACTCAGCACAAGTCTGATAATGTATTTTCCTCAAGTTCATAGTAAGAAGCCCTAACTTACTTCGAGGATCAAGCACAACAGTAATAAATAGCGTCAAGTTCATCTTATTCAATGAACTCTAATACTTATCATATTTCGTTCTCATACCCCTGGCCATAGTCCTTAAAGACTCTCTAGGAGCCTCACACAGTCTAACCAACTCTTTTTGGAGCATACAAATCTCCACAAAACTTGTATTTGTCGTGACATGAAGAGATCCAGAAAATCGGCAAGTAACATCATAAAACATCTTCAAAAATTTTACAAAAACTCTTACTATCTCCCACCCATAAGCTCTAGGAGTCCCCTTTTGGTCATCACTAAAGTAAGAGAGAAAGTGATAATCCTCACTCTCCATCCGCTTAAAGGCCTTTTCAAATCTCTCAGCCGCATTTAACATCAAATAAGTTGAATTCCATCGAGTTTGCATATCAAGGCAGAACATTTTTTTACACTCAATTTTTTTCCTTTTTGCACATTTCTTGAACTTCATTAATCTAGCAAGGGAATAACGCACATATCTAACTACATTTCTAACCATTGTGATGGTTTCACCGCACTCTTTTAACCCCTCAGTTACGATAAGATTTAATATATGTGCACATTATTTTATGCAAACACATTCCCCGTCAAATAATGCTTCAACACCTAAAATATATATACTTCTCTCCCAACACATTCCCCGTCAAATAATGCTTCAAGTAGGCAATTGCATTATCATTAGAACTAGCATTGTCAATAGTCACAATAAATATTTTATCAATCCTCCAATCAAGTAGGCACTGTTCAATATATCTCCCAATTGTATCCCCTAGATGATTAGGAATCAAACAAAAATTAATAATTTGCTCTTGTAATTTCTAATCTTTATCAATGAAATGACAAATAGGCACATATAATTTAAATTTAGTATCGATGTCTATGTATCGGTAGTCCATTAAACTCTCATGCTTCCATCTTTAAACAACTTCTTAAATTTCGTCTTTTCAGATGCAAACAACTTCATACAGTCTCTTGTAACTATGATTAGGGTTGCTCTCTGCATATACGGATGTGGGGGCACCCCTTTTCCGCCCCCCGCCTGGGCGGGGGGGAGAATTTTCCACCAACCCCTACCCCCCTGGGAGTGGGGCGGGGTACCCCGCTCCACTAGTGGGGGCGGACTTGGGGGGGCCTCCGTCTGCCCAGTGTTTGGCTCAATGACCCAGCAGCCCAACCTGTATTTTTGGGCCCCGAATGGCTTAGAAACAAATGGACCCATAATCAATTATAGGTATAAAACTAGCCAAAATGAAAAAAAAAAACAAGAAAAAAAAATTTTAGGTATGAAATAAACTATTAAGTATCAAATTAGCCAAAATAATAGGTCATCCACTTGTCCTAAACTATTATAATTTACAATATTGCAAATTTGTAATGAGTCGAGACTGAAAAGTAAAAACTAAAATTAAGTTACTAACTTACTAGTCTATTACAAATTAAAAATTTAAAACAAATTACAAACAACTTAAATATTAAAATGTTTCTAAAAAAAGACAATGTGATTGAAAATTAAATAATGGAATCATGTCCAGCTGAATAGTTGAAAAATTGATACTACCTATTGGAGTCTTGGCCTTGAGATCACAAAATCTGAAAGTTGAAATATTAACAACTTAAAATTAGAAATAGTAAAATTAGAATGATAAATTGGAAATGATAAAAATATTGAAATTATAAAGCTATATCTAATATGATATAATGATAATATCTAAGTAGTGAGTACTAAGTTACTAACTAGGTTGAGACGTGTGAGATAAAAACATCTGAAATATTAAAAAGAGATTAGAAATGATATATTAAAAAGATAAATTATAAATGATAATTATAAAATTAAAACTAAAATCTCACTAACCAAGATGAGATGGGTATAGCCAATATGGGCCCATGGAGAAGTCAATTTGCAGCGGAGTCACTGCAGTGTTGATGACAGGGCCCATAGGGGTATGACATGAGTCAATGCATCCCGATGGTGTAGAAGACATTCTTGGGTCACAAGTTTAAGTCACAAATCTGAAAGCAAATCAACTAACAACTAGATTTAAAAAATAGAATATATATATATATATAAAAGGTTTCTGGTTTTAAAATCAAGTTTTTGGATTTATTTTTACAAATCTAGCCACTACGTGTAGCAAAGTTAAAAGCTCACAATCTGGTTTTATTTTTACAAATCTGTCCCATAAATTCGAAATCAACACCAAAGAATATTATTAAATAATATATTATAAAACGTTTAGGGCTGAAGCGCTAAATTAATTTAGGGGTCTCGGATCGGAACCCAAAATTAGGGTTCCAATCTGAAACCCTAATTAGAAGAATATTAAGGATTGGAACCCTAATTAATTTAGGGTTCTAATCCTAAATATTATTAAATAATCTATTATAAAACAAATGAACTAATCAAACAAATCAAAAATCCTGAATTTCAAACACATGCATTGCACACAGCAAACTCCACAGTACACAATAACCAAATTCTCATCCTCCTTCTCCATTTCATCACAACCAACTCCCAATCTCCATAAATTAACAAATTAAAAAAATAAAATTACAAAAATAAAAAATGAGGAGGAAATAATTCGGATTTACCTAGATTTTTATAATACCGATGCTGAGTACTGTTGCAGGGGAAGACGGTGGCACGATCTTCGTCGAGAGATGCTGGCGACGACAAAAGCTTCATTGGAGGTTGAGAGAAGAGGAGAACGGCGTCGTTAGGGTTGAACACGAGAGAGAGAGTGAGATACTGAGAAGTGAGAGGGAGGGGAGTGGCTGATTTGGGTGGGGGGGGGGGAGGGGGGGGCTTAGTTTAGGTATTTAAGACTCAAGTAAAACGACGCTATTTTGTCCTGGATCAATTTTAAAAAATAACCATAATAAGGCAAAATGATGTCATTTTGTCTTATTAGGTTTATATATATATAATTATATATATATATATATATGCGGAGCGGGGTAAATGGCAGATGGGGGTGACCCTAGTCCGCCACCTTCATCCATTAGCCCCCTGGGAGTGGGGCGAGGGACCCTGTCCCCTGCCATGCAAGGTGGCGAATCTGCTCTGCCCAGACGAGGGTAGAGTGGACGGAGAAGGGCGGCGGGGTTCGGCTCCCCCCCCTAATTGTGACCCTATATGGCACTTTAAATCAAGGTTCAAGCGACCAACACACATTCCTAAAACTGTGTCCTTCAACGATTCTAAATGGCAATTCATCAAGAATTATCATCTCTGCAATGGCCAACCGCACTACCTCTTCACTATATTTGTGGGTTACCATATTCCTCGCCACACCATTTTTACTCTCTCCAATCCCCTATTGAGTTGTTGCTTTACCTACCAATATTTGTTAGTATTTATCTAGAGGTCCCTGTCTATAAGGATTTTTTGGACATGTTTCTAAATGTAACTTCATAGTTGAGGTCCCATTTCTCTTTGAGTGGCAATGGTAAGTCTTACCACAATAAATACACCTAGCCCTAGGTTTATCCGGGGGATAACCCTCCACTTTTTCAAAATGGTTCCAAACATAGGAGGGCTCTTTCCCCTTCCATTTCTTAGGAGGTAGACAAGTTTTACTTTTAGGGACACTAGGGCACTAGGTGTGTGGGTTTGGGTCTCTTCCAAATTAGGCATCCCCTTATCATTGTCAAGATCAATTGGAGTTGACGACAAATCCATCTATTGATCTAAGTATAGAAAATATTGTCAAGATCAATAATCACTAAACAACCAATATTCAAATAAGATTAAATCATTAAACAAAACCCAATCAAATTAAACAATACCCAAATAAGATTAAATCATTAAACAAAATCCAATTAAATTAAACAATACCCAAATTAGATTAAATCATTAAACAAAACCCAATCAAATTAAGCAATACCAAAATCAGATTAAGTCATTAAACAAAATCCAATCAAATTAAACAATACCCAAATCAGATTAAACAATACCAAATTAAAATTTAATTGGTATGGTGACCGATTGCTGTGTCCCAGACTCCCAACGAACCCAAATAGTAAACAAACTCAAACATTTAACCAATCAATATTCAAATTAAATAAACCTTAAACAAACCAGTAAACAGACCCAGAATTCAATTAAACAATAAACATTACTCAATCAATACCCAAACTCGAATAAACCCTAAACCCAATCAATACCCAAATTAAACATTACTCAATCAATACCTAAAATCGATTAAACATTACTTCAGTTCCAATCAATACCCAAATTAAATAAATCCTAAACATTGCCCACTAATTGATTTATGCTCGATATTCGGCGATTCGCCATTCGGTAAGGTGGATTGACAAAAAATAAATGAAATGGATAAAATAGAATACCTGAGGGAGAGAGAATGACGCCAGACGGGGCCTTAGAAGGTAGAATTTGGTAGATCGCCGGCGTAGGGAGGGGAGGTAGAGTAAACAAAGTAACAAACCCTAGACACTAAGAGACGGCGCCCAGGGAAGGGGGGGGGTTGTAGGGTTTTACCCCATGGGTGTAAGAAACGGCGCCGTTTCCTTTTATGTGAAACGGTGTCGTGGGGCGAATAAAGCGTTGTTTGTGTATTGTGTGAGAAACGACGTCGTTTTCTTTTTAATTGGAACGACGTCGTTTCTATATAAATATAACAAATAAAAGAAATACTATTGGTTAGTTCAGCGGTTTGACATGGGGTCGAATCGCTACCGATGCTGATTGACACAATTGAAACATTTTTTGAACCGCCATCCGACCGGTTCTTCATCAGTGGCGACCGGTTCTGGCGTCAGCGATCGGTTTTCGGCGGTTTCGGTCGATTGGACAGTTTTTTGTACAACCCTACTATGTGGATCTGAAAGATAACCTGTATCTACGATCCAACCAACTTTGGACTTGATCCATGCAAACAATAAGACGAATATATGATAACTTCTTTTGTTTTTTTTTTTTTGTTTTACCTTCTTCCCTCTTTTTTTGAGGAATTCTTCCCTAGGTATTGAGTTTGTTCCTAGCAACCTGGGCTCGGGTTATGTAAGGTCTCTCTGATTTAAATACCCTATGTTTCTTTTTTTGTGAGCTACTTGCAAAGAGAAGTAAAAAGAATAGAAAGACTTCGTCCTAGGGGTGTAACGGATCAAGTTCGGTCCGATTTTATACATTTTTTTTTATAATCAAACTCATATATATCAATTTTGAAATTTTATGAACCAACACCGAACCAAATCACAAGTAAAACCGAAATTTTATGATTTTTTCATTTTTGGTCCGATCCGATCCCTTTTTTTGGTTTTACGAATTATCTGTATTAGTTCAATATGGTATTACATGTACTAAATTCTTAGTCAATTTTTATTATAATATAGATATATTATTTTATAATAATTAACATATACTAGTATAATATTGAATTTAACTATAATCTATATAAGTTCCAGATTTTTTATATGAGTATATATGTGAAAATATACTTACAAAAATAATATGTATTATGTATTATGCCGAAAATGTATCATTAATATGGATATATATAACACTAAATTTTGTATTAATGTTTATGCTTAAAATTAAAATTTTATGTTATATTAATTTTATATCATAAGATTAAAATTTATATGTTATATAAGATGTTATATTAAAAGTTATAAGATTGTTTTTATGTTATAGCACATATTATATTAACTTTATATTATAAGATTAATATAACTGAATAATTATATTAATTAGTAATTTAACATATAATATATATAATATAAAAATTTATAAATATATATATGGGTCCAATTTAGTTTGAACCGAATTTTGAAATAAGAAAACTAGTACTGTACCGGTTTAGGATCAGTTTCTTAAAAATGAAAACAGTACAACACCAAACTACTTAAAAACCTGATTGAACTCACTGGTTTGGTCTGATCTGGTGTGGTTCAACTGGTTATTCTGTTTTTTTTTTTTTAACACTCCTACTCCCTCTTACTACTTCCTTCTTTTGTAGCTATTTCCCCAAGGCGAGTGTTGGTTTGTTAGTCTTCCCTTATTATTTGTAAGTGTAATAAGGTGGCTCTTGAAGGTTGGTTTCTTTCCCTTCCCTCCATACTAGGCTAAGGGCTACCCTTTCTATTAGCTGGATGTGTCCATATCCTATCTTCTATATGCAACTAACCTAGGAGCTAGTCTAAACTAGGCAGCTCTGCATCATCAATAGCAGCATGAAGTGCCCTCGATCTCTTTGCTGGACCTATCCACTCTTTTATTCTATTCTAATTAGTAGACAATCTCGTGCAAGATCAAACACTCCCTATTAATGTTTGATGTTACCTAAAATTGTCTTCTAGCTTACCGTCATTCTCTAACTGGTAGTTGAATAAGGAACGATGTTGAATTTGCCCTCCATTCAAGACAAGCCTTCATCTTGAATATGAGCTCTACTATAAGCTAAACCAAGGCCGCTCTTCCTGCCTAACTGTAAGTGAAGTACCTTTCGTATGCTCTTCGCTCTTGTAGGCCAAATGCTTTTGTCCCATAGACCTATCGAACTAAGATGTCTACTATACCAATCTCTTTCCTAGGCTAGGTATCGAGAAGAGAGGGATTCATCTTCATATCTTAATGAGACTTGTAGCTCTCCAAGGTAGGTAGTTTTCTCTTCCCTCTATTTGCAAGTAATGGGATATAGTCCGACCTTTCCCTTTCATGGAGGTAAATAAATATCCTCAATATGCTATTCACGAAAGGAGGTATATAAAACACAAACCCACTACAAAAATGACATATTAATAGATACCTTTCAATCTTAACTCATCTATAGTGTAGGGCACACTTATCAAAGGTAGGAAATAGGAAAAGTTCACGTCTCGCATGAGATAGATGCAAGTAGACTTGATTTATTGGATATTATAGAGGTTCAATTAGCACCATGCTAAATCTCTCTATCATCTCCTTCTCATAGAGGGTATCACACCTGCATCTGGTTTTTCTGGGACTGAAGTTGTTCCAAATGCATTGACTTAACCAATGACTAGATAGTTTGCGAGTGATGAACCAATCTTGGAAAAAATGTCAGACTATAAGTGAGTTTAGAGACAAAAGTCGCAAGCCCTCGTAGAGTATTGTCTTTTATAAGACTCGAGTTTCTTAGTAGAACTAAAAAATAAAAAGAGTTTAAACTTGTTTGGCTTACTTTTCGCCATGCAAGGCTACTTACACAACAGATCTCTATCTAGATATCTCTAGATAAAGAGAGAAAGATGTTAAAGTAATTATCTGTATATGGCCGCCCCACAATTTGCCTTTTTTGGCCATTACTACTAGATGTTAGTGACTCAAATTGGTTTGAAGTTGATTTTGTATTCGAGTTATTGAGGACTAGAAATCTTATGGGCTCTTTATTTTTTTTTTCTTAGTTATGGATTCTCTTCAATGGGTTGGACTGGACTTGAAGGGCAGTGCTAAGATTGCTTGGGATAGCCTTTGTCTCTCATGTAGGGAAGGGGGCTTCCTTAGTATTATATATACTATGCCTTTTCGTTCCATTTGATTTTAAATTTTGGTCTATTCTGACTCGATTAAGCCATTTTGACCCTTATTATGTCCCGAATAGTTTTAATGGCACTTTTGTAATTTTTTTGAGTTTAGATGGCATTTAATTAACTGTAAAATCTAAAATACACTTGTCTAATTTTCATTTTTTTGTAACTTTAAATATGTTCCCAATTCTTCTCTCTCTTTTTTATTTTTTATTTTTTTAAAATATCATTAGTTTTAATAATTTCTTTTGTCTTGTACTTTTTTTTGTCTTTATTTTTCTTTTCAATTTAAGTTTGTGATTTTCTTAATATTATCTTTTGCACTAATATCTATATTTTTAAAAAATTTTAAATATATACTCATTTGATAAGTCATTAAATCTTCCATATATATATATATATATACATACTTACATGATGCACACTTACAACGTTTTCAAATTCTCACAATTTTTTTTTTATCTCATCTTATCTCATTATCACAATTTTATCAAATTCTCACATAAAATATAATAAATAATTTAATTTTTTAAATTTTGAAACAATAATCATATTTAAAAATAAAATTTTAATAATATTATAGTCAACTTTTATTCTAACTCATTTTATCTGAATTCTTTATCCAAATCGCACCTTACACATACATGTAATTTTCGATTAGTTCTCAATTTATATATATAAATATATCGTATCTCAAAATGGTACATCAAAAAATAGTGGTATTGAAATAATTCGTTCAAGTACTTAGACTGGAATTACTACCAAAATAAAGTTTATAACGTACTTAAAAGTCTATTGTTGTGAATGAAATTATAGTTTCTCTTCGAAACAGCCCATCTGCAAAATGTAGAATAAAACCCCGCCAATTATAATTAGACACGTAGGATAGTGGCCTAAATGCACACTAAAAAACACACACTTGATTAAAATCCTGCATGGACAGAGAAAAAAAAAAACCCCTTTATGTGAAGAGAAAACCTTCCAATGCAAGAATAGAAAAGCTTCCCCTGCGAACAGTCGACCTTCCTCTCTGAAACCCCTTCTCCAGATCTCGGCTTTCTGAATGACACAACCGTGAGAAACGTTCTGACGTCGCCATCACCAAGCTCTGTCGCCACCACTAGGATCGGTCGCTCCATAAAGCCCCAATCTCCCAATTCATAGTCTTTTATGAGTACAAGGTTTTAGACAATAAGCAGCAATTTCTTCGTAAATGAAATAAATATATTGAAAATCAATCAAAATATAGGAGGGGGACGGGGGGGCTTGGAGCCTTTGACAATCATTCCATATTAGTAAGTTCAATACATGATAATTAAAATTTATTTGAAAAAAGAAGTATAAGGGAGGGGTAATGGGATCACAGGGATGATTTGGTCTCATGGTTTCTTCATTTTTGAGATAGAGGTTGCCTTCATAGCCAAAAAGGACCATAACAGAGACAATTTACTTTTGGATTTTTAAAACATTCTTAGAGACTGCAAAGAATCTACTACAACATCAATAGATGATCCGAGCAGTGTAAATCTAAACTTCAACAATAACTAGAAGACTAATGTGGACAAATGCAGAAGATGTAAAATAGAAGACTTAAGTGGAGGGCTGTTATTTGACTAAGATCAACCCGACCGATAGTAATGTTTACTCATAAAATTAAGAGATAAAGCCAATGGTGATTAGGGGATACAGAAAATTGGAAGTGACATAAAATAAATAGGACACAACTGCTTCAAGGAACGATGAAAATCTCTATAAAGGAAGTGACATCTACAAACTAGGGATATTTACTCTCTAGAATAATCTTTACACGTAAAGTTATGTATATCTCCATCTTTACTTATATTTTATATATTTTATTTATTATTTATTTGATAGATGACCATTGGATAGTAATGTTGACCTCTGGTCCTATAAAAAAGAATTCTGCTTATATAGTTATTTTTGTGCATTTTTTATACATTTTATTGATATGATTGATCAAAATAATTATTTTATATTAAAAAGAGTGGTGCAAAGTAATTATATTAATGGAGTTTACAAAAAAAAAAAATGTAAAAATAACTGCATATAAAATTTTAGATAAAAAAATTGGGTGAACATATCATTAAGCTGACTTTTAGAGCTCAAATTTGATAATTGGAATAAATTGTAATTTGTTTGATTTACAATAAATGAGGAAAACGAGTATCATTATATGGAGTTATTTTTCTAGATGAGAAAAAAGCAGTAATTATCGCAAGGAAAAAATAAAAACAAAAAGTTGAGTAAGTGTTAAGAGTATTGTTATTGGATTAGCTAAAATTTTCTTTTAAAAAGTATAAATTTATATACATATAAAAAAAGTTGTCATATTTAGTTAAAAATAAGGAGAAAAAAGTGAGATAAGAGAATAAAAATATTCTGTCTTTAAAAATGAATAACAATCCTTCAAGATTTTTTATTTTTGGAGAGTTATTATTTACTTTTGAAGATAAAAAGTATTTTTATTTCGTTCTTTTATTTTATTTTCTTTATTTTTAATTAAATATGATAAAAATTTTTAATATGTGTGTAAATTAATAATTTTTTTTTTTTTAAAATTTGGATTAATTCAATGCCCTTTAAAATTTCATTGACCATGGTTAGCTTGGGGTAGCATATTTGGTTAACCACGGTTAGTTGCTAGGGTTAATACAATATTGGAAATAAAATACCCCCTTTTAACCCAAAAAATAGAGAGATACCTCAATGCTCTAAGCATAAATAAACGGAAATAGAGAAAAAGGAACTAGAAATCTTCTTTTTGATATCCGATGTTCTGAGGTTGTTCGTAACTTTGATTTATCGAACATTAGCTCCAATCCGGTACGTCTCGATCGTCGCTATTCTGATTATATAATCTCGAACTTCTCTGGGGGATCTTCTATAATTTTAACAGTGCCTCTATGAATTCTTGGAAGTTTCTTGGATGATTTATTGATCTATATTCTAGTTTCAAGTTTAGATTCGTAATCAGTATTTATGTATATTATCTGAGTTTTGACTTTTTGTCAATTGGGTATGTTGTAAACGCATTGTTGATTGGATTTTCGTTTCTGGGTAGGAATTTCGAAAGTTTTTGGTTTTCTTTCTGCTGCAGAGTCTGTTTGATATTATTTGGATACTAAAATTGATTGATATGATTTATAGTCCCTGTTGTTGCATGCAATGGTTTATTATAATCTGTTTTAGTCGTCTCATTTTGTATTCGTTATAAGTAACTGATCTTATAAGCTGGGATTATGACTTGCTGTTGTCAGTGTTAATTTGGATATTTTTTTCGTTTTCAATTGGTTTAATTAATCACTATTTCAGTGTTGCATTGATAGACAAGTCATTGGTATATTTTATGAGTACAATGAAAGAGAATTTATATATATATATATATAAAGTCTAATGAAAGGAATTGTTTGGTGCAGCTAAAAATGACATCAATGGTTGCTAAGGCTTGCAGTAGTAGTAGCTGTCAAGTGTCTGCTCCAGTTTCTGTCCAAGAAAAGGGAAGTAGGAATAAGAGGAAATTTCGGGCTGATCCACCTGTAGGCGACCAAAATAACATTATAACTTCGCCTCAAATTGAATGCCCAAGTTATGAATTTTCAACAGAGAAATTTGAAATCAGCACAGATCATGGGCAACCCAGTGCTTGTGACCACTGTAATGTTAACCAGAACCATTCTGATGGATTAAAACTTGATCTTGGATTGTCTAGTGCTATAGGCTCATCTGAGGTCAGGCCTAGCCATCCTAGAGAAGAAATAGAGGCAGACGAATTCCAAGATGCTGATTGGAGTGATATTACAGAAGCTCAGCTTGAAGAACTAGTTTTAAGCAATTTAGATGCCATTTTTAAGAGTGCAATTAAAAAAATTGTTGCTTATGATTACACAGAAGAAGTTGCTACTAAGGCTGTCCTAAGGTCTGGCCTTTGTTATGGGTGCAAAGATACGGTAACAAATATAGTGAACAATGCTTTGGCATTTCTTAGAAGCGGCCAAGAGATCGATCCCTCAAGAGAACACTATTTTGTGGATTTACAACAGCTGGAAAGGTATGTGCTGGCAGAACTGGTTTGTGTTCTTCGAGAAGTTAGGCCTTTCTTCAGCACTGGGGATGCAATGTGGTGCTTGTTGATTTGCGATATGAATGTGTCCCATGCTTGTGCAATGGACGGAGACCACTTGAGTAGTTTTGTGTGTGATGGGTCCTCAAGTAGTTCTCATATTTCCTCTCAACCCCAGTTTAAAACAGAAACCAAAAGCTTGGAATTGAATCTTCCAAGTCCTCTAAAACCATTTACTTGTTCTCATGGTACTGAATCCAATGCACCCACCGTTGCAGGTGTTCCCAACATTGCAAAACCAAAGAGTTCCGTTGTTCTCAAAGGGCTGGTGTCAGAAAATGAGGGAACAACTACAACATCTAATACTGTTGATAAATCCTTTGATGTGTCAGAAACATGTCAATCTCCTGCAGTGGAAGAAAAGTTTGGGGGAGGTAGGAAGGTGCATTCTAGTAGTACCAAGAGGGAATACATGCTCCGACAGAAGCCACATCATGCAGAGAAACAGTATCGTACATATGGATCTAAAGGGTCTTCAAGAGGAGGGAAGCTGAGCGGTTTTGGTGGTTTAATCTTGGATAAAAAATTGAAATCTCTTGCTGACTCTACCACTGCTAATCTTAAAAATGCTTCCTTAAAGATAAGTAAACCAATGGGGGTTGATGTGCCTCTAGACAATGATATCCATAGCCTCTCAACCAACTCTAGACCCTCTTCCTCAGTAGCTCCTAACCTGGAAAGTGATAATACCATTTCTGCACTGTCCGAGACCAATACCTTAACTGCATCACCTGCAATTAATTCTTTGCCTGCATTGCCTCCGGTTAATTCATCGCCTTCATTATCAGCTACTGATGCTGAGCTTTCTCTTTTGTTTCCTCCAAAGAGAAACTCTGCTTTGGGTCCCGTCAGCTGTAATGCTGAGCCACCTAATTGTAGTTATACTGGCATTCCATATGACAAGTCTCTGGGGCAGTGGGTTCCTCGGGACAGGAAGGATGAGGTGATTTTGAAACTGGTTCCAAGAGTTCAGGAACTACAAAATCAGCTCCAGGAGTGGACAGAATGGGCAAATCAGAAAGTTATGCAGGCTGCTCGTAGGCTTGGTAAGGACAAGGCTGAACTTAAGACACTGAGGCAGGAAAAAGAAGAAGTAGAACGGCTGAAGAAAGAGAAGCAGGCTCTGGAGGAAAACACTATGAAGAAGCTATCTGAGATGGAGAATGCTTTGGGCAAGGCTAGTGGGCAGGTCGAGCGAGCCAATGCAGCTGTCCGAAAGCTTGAGGTGGAGAATGCTGATCTGCGGAAAGAGATGGAAGTTGCTCAATTCCGTGCTGCAGAGTCAGCTGCAAGCTGTCAGGAGGTATCAAAGAGGGAGAAGAAGACACTGATGAAATTTCAGACATGGGAGAAGCAAAAAACCGTGTTTCAAGAGGAACTCATGACAGAAAAACGTAAAGTAAAACATCTGCTACAGGAATTGGAGCAAGCTAAAGATCTCGAGGAGCAATCTGAGGTATGCTTTATAAGTTCAATCGCCCCCCCTCCCCCCCTCTCCTTGTACCCATCCCCTTCAGTCATTGAGTGGATGACTGAGGCTATCAATGTGTGATGTGGGTGGCGAGAGGTTTCTCATTGCCAATGTATTGCACACGCTGGGTGCGATGGCATTAACTGTTGCATCTTTTAGATTTTCAAAAGTGGTTGTGGCACTGGATTATAATGAAATGGTGTGCTTCAGAACATCCATTTAGGTTGAACCTGACATGTGATTTTTTTTTTTTTATAAGTACCTGACATGGGAATATGACAAGTTTGATTCTTGGTCATGTCATCTCTTCGAGCCATGTCTTACGTGCAGTTTATTTTTCATTCCCAGTGCAAGTAAGCACACTTGACACCACTTTTCCTGCTTCCTTGAGAAGACAAATTACATTAGGTTTGCGGATAGATGGTACTGGTTCATGTGCTGTACATAGATAATAAAAACTGGAACACATGTAGACAAGTATAGATATATTAGGATAATCCTTATTCAGGGCCTGCATTAGGTTTCCTTTTAGGCAAAAGGTTTTAGGTTTTCCATTCATGGTAAAGGGTTTGTCAACCTGAAGGCAAATTGTAGCCTTGTTCTTAATACCACGGGTGGATTTAATTTTATTTTTATCTGTTTCTATAGATTGGAAAAAATCATGTTGAAATTTTTAAAAGGTGATCTTCTCTTTACTTGTCCTCTATGCATTGATTGACCTCCTGCATACTTGATTTTCCTCTTTTAGGGCTTTTCTTTACCATAATTAGGCTCTTGCTTAAGGCCTGTACATGGTACACATGTAGACCTTCATATGTTTTGGAACTCCCAACTCCCAAGGTTTTTCCATTCCTCTTTCTTTAGTACATCAGAAACATTTCCTGCCTGACAAGAACTTAGTTTTAGTACTAAAGAAACATCTGAAATGTTTCTTTAGTACATCAGAAACATCAGAAACATTGCAGAAGTATAATGTCATTGAGCCAGGATTTTGGTTCCACAAAACATCATGTTAATATTGTCAAAAACTAAGTTCTCGTCATGTTAATAATATTAAATTTTCCTTAGTTTTTGACATTGAGCCATCACCGAAAACATCATGTTAATAAGTGCAATTAAATTTTAGAGTGCACTTCTGTTGAAGATTGCAAAGTATACTGCATTTTGGTTCCGCAGAGGTGCCACTCGTAGTTTGCCGTGGTGCTTCTGAGATTATGGGTTTACCACTGGTTCCTTTCTCATTGAAAAAGAAAACAATTATCACAGGATAGGTGGAAACAGGAGGAGAAAGCAAAGGAAGAACTACTTATGCAAGCCAGTTCCATAAGAAAAGAGAGAGAAGAAATTGAAGCTTTGGCAAATTCGAAGGAGAATATGATTAAATCCAAAGCGGAAAAAAATCTGCAGAAATACAAAGACGATATTCATAAGCTTGAAAAAGAAATCTCCCAATTGAGACTGAAGACTGATTCTTCAAAAATTGCTGCACTCAAGAGGGGCATTGATGGAGGAGCCAACAGATCTATGGACTTGAAAAATAGCCCAGATCGCAAGGAGTCTTGGTCCCCTTACATCTCAGAAATTGTAGGGGATTTTCAGGACTACCCTGGGAAAGGTGTGAAACGTGAAAGGGAGTGCGTGATGTGCCTTTCAGAGGAGATGTCCGTGGTTTTTCTCCCCTGTGCTCATCAGGTGGTATGCACAACATGCAATGAGCTCCATGAGAAACAGGGGATGAAGGATTGCCCTTCTTGTAGGAGCCCCATACAGCGGCGAATATCTGTTCGTTACGCTCATTCTTAATTTTTTTTTTTCCCCAGAATCTGAGTTGAGTGTGCTGAATAAAGATTGTGGGACTCCTTTGAAATGAATAATTCATTTGAACGACCCCCTTTTAATAGTTGAGAAAATCAAGTTACCTTACTTTCCAGTGTTGATGAAGGTGTGTGTTCTCCCCCCTTTTCCTTTGTTTGTAGTTTTTACAATCTCTTCGAAAGTATGATGACCTGGATTCCAACTTTTGGTTCTCTTCATTGATTACTTAAGAAGTTGAAGATAAAAGTTGCCATTTTTTTTTATTACAGTATGTACAGATTTAAGGTATAAATTAGTATCTACATGTATATAATTTCTCTAGTACGTGTATATAATTTCTCTAGTTGAGCTTAATTTGCATCAATCTTCTATTGATTCATCACATTATGATCCTAGAATCTGTCACGTCTTCCTCTTCTATCACATTTTATCAAATTGCTTCAGAAGTATAGACATGGTAACATTATTATTATTATTTGTTCAGGCTTTGCAGGGGAGAAGTTTCTACAGCCGAGCCACTCCCACTGTGATCATGACCTGAAAATAATAATAATAAATAAATAGATAAAATATTGCTTGTTCAATATAGAGATATTGATTAACAAACCAAAACACCCTGATCAGATGTAGCCAAGATTTTTTTATTTTTTATTTTATTCCAATATATACATATAAGGTGGAATTTTGATACCTGTGCTCAAGGATAAGAAAGGAGAGAGCAGAGTTGCATATACCTTTTTTGTGTGCTTGAGTAAGCCACGTGGCACGATTTCTTTGGATTCATATTTCATAGTATATTCTCCCTCCCCAAATAGTAACGGTGCCCTTCAATTCATGCATTTGGAAGAAAATGAAAAAAGACTTTTTTAAAAAAAAAATATATATATATATATATTTTCATTTAATAACAATTGGTCCGGGATGCATAAAATACATCTTGATTTTTAGATCACACGCCACAAGCCGTCTTGACAACGATCACAATATCTATTTCATCTTAACAATAATTGAGAATATTCATTTACTATAAAATATAAAACTAATTTTTTCAATGTTATCTTAATTGACTTCCAATATTATCTTTCCAGCTCCAAGGAAAAATTAACTCATTTTTTGTCTGTATAATTGTTTATCTAATATAATAAATAATTTATTAATAAAAATGATTATATAAAAAAAAATTCACAAAATAATATGAATTGATGGACTATGTCATATCTACTTTATAGATAAAAAAAAAAATAAAACTTTATAATCAGAAATATAATATCATAAATTAATCAATTATTAAGACTTAAGAGATGTTCAAAAATTAAAACTATTAAAAATTAAAGCTTGTCATATATAAATGACAGGAAAATGTATTTTCACCACAATAGAAGAAGAAGACTCAAATTTTAGGGGTGTCAAATCGTGTTAATGGGTAGTGTTCGTGTCGTGTCAAGATATGTATATTATACTATATAGGTTAACCATAACTCGACCCATTAAGTTTATCGTGTCAAAATCTTAAACCTTAATACGATCCGTTAACATAACGTGTCGTATCATGTCAACCCGTTATGACTCATTAGTGAATATTATGAAATAAATTAGTACGACAAAATATGATACGTTTTAATCTATTTATGTAAATATATTGAATATGTCAAAAATTAATCCGTTTGGCTTAATTAAAATTAGCATAATTTTATATAAATACTAAAATTACAATATCTATAAAAATTATAATACTAACTACAAGTATAAATTATAATATAAATAATAAAAATATTGAAATTAACATTCTAATAATTTTACCTTTAAATGGAAGGGTATACTTGTAATTTTAACTTTTTTAACGTATCATAACGTGTCATAGCGGGTCAAAATAAGTTAATCTGTTATCAACTCGTTAATCAATCGTATCATAATAGATCAATTCGTTTTAGCTCGAAACTCTTTAAGATTAAATTTTAATTTATTATTATCATACCATATTCGTATTAAATCAATAGATGGTGGGTTATATTACACCCCTAGACTCAATAAGCAGGAAACGATATGGATGTTAAAAATTAAAATGCGTGCCGCCAGCCCATTCTGTTCTTAGCCGCACGGACAAATCGGACCATTCTTAATTATTATGACATGTCTCTGCCATGATGCCACCTGTCATTTTGATTGCTTTTTATAATAAATAATTATAATAAAGATGATAATAATGATCCACAAAGAGTTTCGGTTAGAAGCATGAGTTACAAGTGTAACCGTAATTTGATTTTGGTCCACTCATGTCACTCTTCATATATAGCTTTTCTTTCTGAGCTTTATTACCAAACAAAATCAAGAAAATTAAGGAACCGCCATTTTCGTTTTCAGAATAGCAAAGAAGCTCTGTATGCCGGCTGAATATCTCTGATCATACTGTTCTCTCTGCAACTCCTCGTAAGTTTGATTGCTCTTTCAACCATTTCACAATCAAATGGGCTTTATGGTCATCTGTTTCTCTCACTGTGTCGGCATGTGTTTCTTTTTATCTTCACGTATGCAAAACTAGCTATGGGGTTTTTTTTTTTGGGGGGGGGGGGGGGGGGGGGAGGATTTTCGTCTGTAGTCAGTCAGTTAAGCTAGCAAGCTGTTTCTGATATATATTGTGTTTGGAGCTGTTAGAAAGTTCACGTTCTTTGATCCTAATGTTCAGGCTTACTCTGTGTTGTGGTATCAGGATTCTAATATAAATATTTCATATGATAATTCTCACAATCTTAAGTCATTTAATCGCTAATAATCTCAAAATTTAGATTCATATAAAGAAATTTAAGATCTGATTATACAAGCAATGCTCTAACGAACGGCTTCATCCAGATTGAGCTGTAAATGAAGGTCATGTCGTCAACGGTGAAAGCTATGCTGGTAAGAAGTGCACCAGTCGTCTGCAAGCAGAGGCTGTTGCAGGGGAATAAGCATGTGGATCGCGTTCATCTTCTCAAACAAACCCTTCGCATTAGCCGAGTTGGGAACGCTCGCTGTCACAACATCCGGTATGCGAATATCGTCGCGAGTGGGCTGAAGAAAACTTCCCCGGCGGGACATGAGCCGTTATTCCAACCCTTATTCCGAGCGCAAGCAATTCTCACGCCGGTGTCGACAGACCCTACTCCGACTACCGAAAAGGTAATTAGGTCTATTTTACTCCACATGGTGTAGGTCCTGCAGGGCTCAGTACCATTTGTTTTGCGAATTAAAAATAATTTTTTTTTTTGTATTGATCGTTTGGACTAATTACGGTCATACTCCTATTCAGAATATATCAATGTTATGTTTTTAAAACTTCATATTTATGTGAAGAGGGACGCTGGGGACGGTCCGGTCCGGCTGTCTCTAGCGTATAAAGTAGTCTAACGTTAGTTTGGCTCCTTGATAATGAAAAATACATGAAAATAAAATAAAAAATATAATTAAATAAAAAAATAAAGATTATAAATATACTAAAAAAATAAAATGAACAAAACATAATAATAAACGCAATAAAAAAATAAAAACATAATAAAAAACACAATAAAAAAATAAAATGAAGATGAATTTAAGGAGATTCGGCCATGGAGCGAACGGAGCCGCCGCCGGTGGCGGTGGGCGACACTGCCCACGCCATCGGGACCGGCGGACTCAGCGACGTACGGGTCCGAAATGGGTTTAAGGCTGCCGGGGGCACACCGGAGCTCGCCGGAGCTCGCCGTCGTAGGGGTGAGGTCGCCTGAGTCCGCCGGTCCCGATGACGGGGGCGGTGTCGCCCACCGCCACCGGGGGCGGCGGGGCTGCTTTTGTTAGGGGGGGCAGCCCGTCTGCCCCCCAGGATTCCTCTTATGTGAATGCTTTTTTTTTTTGAATAAGAGACGGAGTTCCTTGCCATAGTGATTTTGGCCCAAATTTATAGGAGAAGCCTTCCTTTTAGCGCAGAAAAATCGTAGTTACAAGTTCAACAATTACAAAAGCCAGCAATATAACCAACTCCTGAAAGAGAAAAACCATCAAATAAAACCAAGAAATACATCAGAGTTCTCTCAAAATCTTACTGAAGGTAATCCTGCCTTATCCACACGAAATATTCCTTTAACCTGAATGGGAAGTCCGACCAAGTCCAACCAACAACACATCAACCCCTCGACACCCATTTTTGCCAAGCCATCCGCTAATGCATTTCCTTCTTGATACACATGTTGGACCGTGTAGTTTATCAAGGCTAACATCGATTTAAGCTCATCCCAAAAATATTCGAGGTACCACAGCCCACATCGATCCTCTTGCAACCAATTGACTACAGTCAGGGAGTCTATTAGGACAGATTCCTAAAATCAAGCTAAACACTCCAAGAATAAAAAATAGTAATCAGAGCAACATTACAAGCAAATTTAAATTCTAGAATCATGCTAATTTATTGTTGTAATTACTGTAAATATTCTCACAGCTAGTATTGCATAATTGTTGTAATCTTCCTTATTTAGATAGCTGTAAATTCTCTTGATTTTACCATACGAACTTCTATAAATTTAGTTCACAGATAATGAATAAAGTTGAGGAAAGTTTCCATTGCATCCTGCCCTGTGTTCTTCAATACTCTACATGGTATCAAAAGACCAAAACTCCAACAAGGCTACAAACTCCCTTCCCGAAATGTCTTCTTCTAGTTCAACTTCCACTTGAGTGAGACCCAAAGAAATACAATGTCGGATGCCAAAGACTAGCGCCAGCAATTCAACCTTATTGTTAGACCCAAAATTGATTTTAGTTGAAAAAACTAGGATAAGGTTACCTTGATCGTCTCAAATGGCTCCCCTCGCATCCAATTTTTTCAAGATTCCCAAACTGTAGCCATCAGTGTTGAGTTTACACCATTAGTGTTGAGTTTACACCATCAGTGTTGAGTTTTTGGTTCTAGGAATAATCGGCACTCCTAATTTTGATAAAGTAGCTTCATCCACGCTGTTCCAAGTCCCGGCATCTCTAAGTTTTGCATCTACCCAAACTATCTAGTAAATGATTTGTCTCCACAAGGCCTCTAGGGATTCCATCGTGCCTTCCATACGCTTTTTGCGCCTTCACAACCAAACTTGCGAGGTAATGATCGAAGGAATGAGGCCAAAAAGTTTACCTTGCGTCGATGAGTGTTTTGCCTTGCGAAACTAGCTAGAAATATGTTGTCTCCATGTCAAGAAAGGGCCAAACCGAATACCCAAGAAAATAGAGTCCTTCCTCCAAGTAGCTTTTGCTACATCCCCTGCTGCTAGAACATGTTCGAGATCTTCATAGGCTCCATTGGTACAACACTCACATTTTGATGTAATTGTAATGCCCACCTTCCGTAATTTATCATCCACAAGTAACCCATTCTAAAACGCTTGCCACATTATAATAGAGATTTTTTTTTTTGGGAGAGTTGAGTTTCATATCCATGAAGACCAAGATAAATCTAGACCCTTAGACCAAGTTTGCTCTAAGGAAGTTTTAATTGAAAAACATCCATTTGGACTACCCAACCAGATCAGCTTATCCAACCCACTCCTGGAATTGCCAAGATGAATTAACACTTCTTGGGCTTTGTCACGACCCAACAAATTCTCCAGCAGGTTTTCATTCCATCCATATTTCATTTTGTGAAATATTGGAGAGAAGTCACACTCAAGGGCACTTACTAGAGAAGGTTGAGTAATGTTGTCTGAGTTGTGACCCAATAGTTCTACTGGAGACCATCAATCCCACCACAAAGACACGTCTCCATCTTTTACTCGTCAGCGAGAATGATTTAGGCCCAGTTTGGTTATCAAACTCTCTTCAACTTACTTTATCTTATTATTACAACCTTTTCAAATTCTCATATACTTTTTCAAATTCTCATACAAAATATAATAAACAATTCAATTTTTTCAAATTCCAATACACTCATAATATTAAAAACTAATATTCTAACAATATTTTATTTAACTCAATTCAATTTAACTCAACCCGACATCCAAATGCACCCTTAGCACCTCCGATATATGGTGCATGACCATTCTCTAGAGCCCCGTACCCTTCATCGGGATAACCAGTGACACAAGTCCCTTTGATATATTCAACTCAAAAAAAGGAGGCCCAAAGAGAATTTTTCAGCAAACACTTTCCAAGCAAACTTCATGCGTAAGACTTTTCGAACCTCCAACAGATTCCTCAAACCCACACCCCCTTCTTTCATCGGCTTGCACAATTTGTCCAAAGCCACTCATTTCTTTTTTGACTTCCCATTTTCCATGCCCCAAAAAAAGGAGTTGAATCTTCTATTTAAAACCTCAATGATTGCTTTCGGGATGTGAACCGCAGATTAGTAAATGGACAATAATACTAGATAAAACATGCTTGAGTAGAATAAGACGTGCACCTTTGGACAACAGGCGACCCTTCCATCCTTCAACTTTTGCTTGAATACGATTCAGCAAATCACCGAAGTGTGTAATGAGAAGTCAACCCGAGACAATATGGGAGCGAATATTTACGGTTGTACAGTACTCCCATGCATGATTATTTCCCGTCCTGTACGTGAGTTAACTTCTGCCTGACTACACTTTTGACCTTCCAAGAGTTTCTATATTATCCTTATTCTTCAGATTTAAGTTGACAATTAATGTTCTTAACAGTAAGTTTTTAACCATGAAAAATTCTATTTGCAGTCGCTTGTAAACATATTTGAGAATAGTTCGCATTATTTCGTTTGAGAAAGTTAAGGAACAACATGATTGTATGTGAGAGAAGAGGGACCAAATGGAAACTCCTCACAGAACGATCGGATCGTTTAAAAACGTGTCAACGTGGCATGAAAAAATAATCACGCGACTGCAAATATGCAAGATTAATTCTTACAAACGCAACGTATGAAATAATTACATTTCAGAACGTGCTAGAATCCAGCATTCTCCACAACTCGCTAGTATTCGATCGTTTGCAGCGCGTGTTTCCTGATGGAAATGCATGCAATGATAGATGGTAGTACACATTGCCTCTTTATCTAGTACTGTAGAAGAAGATAGACTGCTAATTACTTAAGTTTCATATCTAGATTAGGGTCATGAGGTCTTGACCTCATTATGTACTGTCTATAATAAGTACAATTAGCATTTTGTTCTCTTTATATATATGTGTGTGTATATATATATATATATATATGCAGTTAGCAGTATATATGTATATAGTATTGCAAGCCTGAAATTGGTCATCTATTGGGTTTACACAGCGAGTATTTACTTTTGGCAAAGGGAATAGTGAAGGCAACAAGGGCATGAAATCCCTGGTAAGCTTTATTTATCTTCCTGCAGGCACATGAACTACGACCTGTTAATTATTTCTCCGGAACCCACTCATGTTTTATTCTTAATTGATGGTGTGTTTGGAAATCAAAGATTCAAAATAAAATGTACCAGTAAAAGGCACCTGTCATTTCTAATATGGCACCCTATTTTGCTTGGTGGGTTTGTTTCCTTTGACCAGATTTAAATATTGTAAGTACCGTCCTGCTTTTCCAATAGGAAAATGATAGTATATCCATTATTTTTGATATTTAATATATTTTAATTTTTTTAATTTAATGATTAAGATAGTATTTATTAATATATAAATATATATTTTAAAATTTTTTTTAAATATTTTAAAATAATAAAAAAATGAATAAAAACAAATAAACAAAAAATTATAAAAGAAAAATGATTTGTGCACCGTTCGGTGTGCACCGTTGGCCATTTTTTCTTTTTTTTTTTTGAAATTTAATGATTAAGTAAATATTATTTAATAATATTATATATATATTTTTATTTTTTAAAAATGTTTAAGTCTATTAAAAAAAATATATAAAAAAATGAAAAAAAAAAAAATTGCACTAACGCACTGCACTTACAGCGATGACTATAACACCGCCCATTAAAAAAATAATTGTGTTAGCGGTCCGCTGGAGCGGTAATGCTAGCACTCCCCTTTCCAAAATGACTATCAAAAGAAAAATTCTTATCTTCACACAACATATTATATATAATTTTTATTATTTATGAAATATGTGGTCATGTATAGATAATAAGTAAAAGAACTTAATTAATTTAGGAAGAATACAAAAAATGAATTTATTTTTAAAAAATATCACTTACAACCACTTTTATAATATTTTTACAACTTTGTGTGTACTTAAGTTTTTTTTTTAAAATTTTTTCATCATTTTCTTTTAGGTATTTTTTTAATATTCTTAATTATTAAAAAAAATTAAAAAAAATATAATTTTATTAATATTCACATTTTTAATCATTAAGTAAATTTAAAAAAATTATAAATAAGTAGTACAAGTATTATTTTCTTTTAAAAAAAATCTCATGTAGTACGGAAGATACGTGAATAACGAGTAGGAAGAGAGATGTTAAGGGTCGGTTGGGCTGTCTCCAGCATCAAAAGTAGTCCAATTGTCATTAGGCTGCTTTTTGATGATAATACAATAAAAAAAATATAATAAAATAAAAAAATACAATAAAAAATAAAATGAAGAAAACATAATAAAAAATATAATAAAAAATATATTAAAAAAATAAAAATACAATAAAAAAATAAAATAGAGATGAATTTAAGGGCATTCGGCCTTGGGCTGCAGCCTGCCATTTCTGGTGGCGGTGGGCGACACCGCTCACGGTAGGACCTATTTCGGATTTAAGCCTCCGTGGGGCACACCGAAAGTCGCCAGAGCTTGCTGTCAAAGGGGTAAGCTCGCTGGAGCCCGCCAGTCTCAATGGGGTGGGCGGTGTCGCCTATCGACATCGGAGGCGGCGGACTGCTTTTAGTAAGGGGGTAAGATATAGCTTGAATGTGTACCGAATGGTGTATTTCTTTTTTATTTTTTTAATTTATTTTTTATATATCTTTAAATATTTATAAAAAAATAATATATATATTATTATTAAAATAATTTACTTAATCACTAAGTAAAAAAAATAAAAAATAAAAAATAATAAAAATAAATAAATTTTACGGTATACTTTTTCTGGATACAAAGCATTTCTCATCAAAATATGGACTTGTGTGTCCTATGTATAGAGGATTTTATGGTGTTCGTGTGTTCAAAACTTTTCAGTTGGGAGGGAAGGGAGCAAACCTTGCAGAAATGGCGACCATTGGGTTATCTGTACCACCAGGACTTACTATATCAACGGAAGCATGCCAAGAATATCAGCTGAATGGAAAGAAGTTGCCAGCAAGTTTATGGGAGGAGATATTGGAAGGCTTGAAGACTGTGGAAAAGGACATGGGTGCTTCCCTTGGCGACCCTTCCAAGCCTCTTCTCCTCTCAGTCCGCTCTGGTGCTGCAGTAAGCTTTTTCCCACCTGAACATAGACCATAGATTATAGGGTAGCTAAAAGCCTAGATATTAATTATTTATGAAGTACGCTAACTGATTTGCTTCCTTTTATAAGTAGATTTCCATGCCCGGCATGATGGACACTGTCCTCAACCTTGGACTCAATGATGAAGTAGTTTCTGGTTTGGCATCAAAAAGTGGAGAGCGCTTTGCTTTTGACTCGTACAGACGTTTTCTTGACATGTTTGGAAATGTTGTAGGTGCTTCTTTCAGAGTTAGGTCTTTATTCTGGCTTTTGTTCACTCTGCTGTGCTTCGTTACCCTCTGCTTAGTGTCCTGTCTTCTACAATTTATTAGGCAATGTGAAGTCACGGAAAAATTAAAAGCACCAAATCAAAATTCAGAGTCTAAAGTCTAAACCAATGCAATTTTTTTTTTCTTCTTTATGATTGTGCGTCCGCTTAATTTTCATTTTTATTTTGCTAAACTTCTTAAAACCTCGTTGTCTTTAATTGGAGGTATTGGGAATTCCACACTCGCTATTTGAGGAGAAGTTAGAAAAGTTGAAGAATTCAAAAGGAATTAAACATGACACTGAGCTGACAGCCAGTGATCTCAAAGAGTTGGTGGAACAGTACAAGAATGTCTACCTTGAAACTAAGGGCGATAATTTTCCTTCAGGTACCAAGTACAACATCAAGAACTTTTTTTTATATTTCTATCTTTTCTTTTAATAAAAAAATCTTTGTGTTGATAAATAAAGAATGCATTGGACAACTTGGGCAAGAGTGTTCGTCCATTTCGATTCTAGGAGTGCAATAATGTACTCCAACCTCATCTCCTGTTGTCTGTATCTATCTGCAGATCCAAAACAGCAATTACAGTTGGCAGTTAGAGCAGTTTTTGATTCTTGGGATAGCCCAAGGGCCATAAAATACCGGAGCATCCATCAGATAACTGGATTAAAGGGAACTGCAGTAAACATTCAATGCATGGTGTTTGGGAACATGGGAAATACTTCAGGGACAGGTGTTCTATTTACTAGGAATCCAAGCACCGGTGAGAACAAGCTCTATGGGGAGTTTCTAGTCAATGCTCAGGTCTTTTATGCCAGTCCCATCCTGTGCTTACTTTAAACCTTTAACTTCTCTTTTTATGCACAGATCGGTAGACTATCTTTGTAATGATTTTGTAAGTGTAGCTGAATAATGGCTTTGAATAGGGAGAAGATGTCGTTGCTGGAATTAGGACGCCAGAAGACTTGGACACCATGAAAAGCTGCATGCCAGAAGCTTACAAGGAGCTTTTGGAGAACTGCGAAATTCTAGAGAGACATTACAAGGATATGATGGTAATATCATACATTTCCTTTGGAAGATGACTTTTTTTATTTTTATTTTTTATTATTACGTTGTTTCCTTGATTTCTGAGATAATAAAGGCATCCAAGCTGTCAAATGTGAAGCGCAAGTCTGTCATATTTTCCCTACATTTTAGTTGCTAAGAATATCTTTTCAAATATTGTGATTATTTTTATTGTACTTTATAACTTACTATATGGGTTTTCTCTGATAAATACAGGACATTGAATTCACAGTCCAAGAAAATAGGTTGTGGATGTTGCAATGCCGCTCTGGAAAACGTACTGGTAAAGGTGCAGTAAAGATAGCTGTGGACATGGTTAACGAAGGGCTTGTTGATATGCGCTTTGCAATTAAAATGGTGGAGCCACAGCATCTTGACCAACTTCTTCATCCACAGGTTTATCAAGTCTATAGTTCTACAGAGCTAGTTTATCTGCCTATACATGAACATTCTTAACTTCATCACACATAAAAATAAATGTTATTTGGTATTGGTTAATTGCCTTCGGAGGACTTTAAACACCAACTTCAAATAATGAAACCAATGGCTGCATGAAAATGAAGCATAGCTCAATCAGTTTAATTGATTAAGCTGGTTAGTGATTTCTGTTATATATTATTGGCGTTCATATGTTTGTACACAACATTGTGGTGCTAATTATTTTCCCTTTTTTCCTATGGTAAATATTCTCATATCTGTCCAATTATGCACCATGCACATCTCTATATATTTGGGCATTTATCTACATATAATCACTCTTCACAGGTATAATATAAAGCTCTTCCTGACTTCATTCACATGTTGTTGGACTAGTTTGAGGATCTAACTGCTTACAAAGACAAAGTGATCGCCAAGGGCTTGCCAGCATCTCCGGGAGCTGCAGTGGGACAGGTGGTGTTCGGAGCTGATGATGCTGAAGTATGGCATGCACAAGGAAAGAGTGCCATCTTGGTATTTTCATGAGTCTACTACTTTATTGGAACTGTTAGTTTGGCATAAGCTTAACAAATAACAATTCTCCCTATCTTGGAAAAAAATCCAGCCTATATGTTGGCTTAAGCTTACCAATGGAATGGCAGTGAAGCCTTTCTTATAATTTATGAGTAAAACAAGCACTCTGCATTAAAATCTGGATGCTTTGTTTGATATAGCTTCTTGTGTGGTTATGGGCCACTATGATAGTAGATTGAACGGATTGCATCACATAAGAAACAGGTATCATGATGATTTTGGTTTTTTTTTTTATCAGAACTCTGTTGGCGCTCACAATATCTTATGTCGCATGCATTTCAACTTCCTTTTCTCATTTCGTGGTTCAAAGCTGAATGTTTTCCATTATTTCACTTACCTAAAGGTGAGGACAGAGACCAGTCCAGAGGATGTTGGTGGGATGCATGCAGCTGCTGGGATCTTGACAGCTAGAGGTGGCATGACATCTCATGCAGCTGTTGTTGCACGTGGGTGGGGAAAGTGTTGTGTTTCCGGCTGTTCTGAAATCAGTGTAAATGACAATGAGAAGGTGGAATTTTTAAATCTTGTCTCCTCTTTACATGGATAGTTCTTTTTTAGAAAGAATTTTCCTTTTTTGACGGTAAATAACATAAGAAGGGAATGTACATAAATTGTCTGTATCAACACTGCAGCTTGTCGTGATTGGAGACAAAGTAATTCAGGAAGGAGACTGGCTCTCGCTCAATGGGTCCACAGGTGAAGTGATATTGGGGAAACAGCCACTCTCACCTCCAGCTTTAAGTGGCGACTTGGAGACCTTTATGTCTTGGGCTGATAAAATAAGGCGCATCAAGGTGCTGAATTTCCTTAAACTGCTATAAGCACTCTTATTTATCAGTGTTTGTTGGTAATCCTATAATCTAATTAAGCAGCATGATGCTGGAATAGGTTATGGCAAATGCTGATACACCTGACGATGCAGTAACGGCAAGAAACAATGGTGCCCAAGGGATTGGCCTCTGCAGGACAGAACACATGGTAACTATTTTTCTTGCACCATTGTCCTATTAACATGTTGATACGTACAGATATAAGATCCTTCTAGAAAAACCATGAACCACGCAATTTCCATTGGACTGCCAAACCTATCAATATATAGCTCTACAGATATGGAAAAAAAATACAGTATGTTCCTAAACAGCTGCTTGAGGGAGGAAATTTCAAAATCTGATATACTCTTCTATCTTATTGTAACCACGTAGTATTTATATTAGTATCCCGAATTCACAGCCAAGAGTTTTACTCTCTCAACAAAAATGTTGTCCTTCAACCATATATTACCTACAAGTTATAACCACCTCTTTCCTTTTCACATTTTCCTCATTTTTCCTTTTCACAAAGTGCTAGATTGCCATGGTAACACTGCTTTTCCTTGAAAATGTATTTGGAAACCAAAAATTAAAGTGGCTTTTTTCTGCTGGTTGGTTTCTCTAGTAAAGATATTAACCACCGACAATTTGAGAAAGAAAGGGCTCTTCATTATTGATTGGTGCTACATGTGCAAAAAAATAGCGAATCTATCAATCATCTCTTCCTTCATTGTGAGATGGTATCAGCCTTATGGAGTGAGATATTTAGTATGGTTGGGATTGCGTGGGTTATGCCATTGCACGTTGTGGATTTCTTGGCAAGTTGGAATGGCTCTATGGTTCGTGATAGCTATGCTGATTGCTGGAGGGTTGTCCCATTGTGTTTGTTTTGGTGCTTATGGTCTGAGAGAAATGGGAGGTGTTTTGACGATTGTGAACGTTCTTTGAGGGATTTTAGGGTCTTCTTTCGTAATTCTCTTAGTTTTTGGGTGCAAAATCTTGTAAGGGAAGGGGCTTCTTGTAATCTTTTGTTTTAATTTTTCTCTTCTTCTATGTACCTGGTCTTAGCTTTTTTCTATTAATGAAATCCATTTGATTACCTATCAAATTTTTTTTTTCTCTTCTTCTAGTTTGTATCTAGGTTTCCATCTTGTACACTCCTTGTGTACTTGGTTTTTACCTATTTACTGAAAAAAATTCTTATTACCTATCAAAAAAAATTCCTCCATGCATATTTCATATGAAAGGTAGGACAATGTACATTGTTAACAAATAACAGAAACTTAGCTTGCTCGCTATCACCTTTTATCTGTTAAGAGTATGACTGTAAATTTACTTTTTCCCCCCTCTTTTTCCACGCTTTGGGATGCTTCAGTTCTTTGCTTCAGATGAGAGGCTAAAGACTGTGAGGAAGATGATAATGGCAGTTACGACAGAACAGAGAAAGGAAGCACTGAATTCATTATTACCTTATCAAAGATCTGACTTTGAAGGAATTTTCCGTGCAATGGACGGTACTAATCTCTTCCACTGATTTAAACTTGGGAAGGATATGAAATTTCTACTTTTTGGACCAAGAAATTTGGCGAACTGCAATCTCAAATCCAATGGTGGAATAGACAGCTTTGTCAGTATTTTAGGCACTCAGTCTAAATACAAGTTTTTTTCGTTTTTTCTCATCAAAATTTTCTTTATGCAAGATTAGTTGTGGACTTTCAGGGCTTCCAGTAACAATACGACTGTTAGACCCTCCACTTCATGAGTTTCTTCCTGAAGGTGACCTACAACAGATTGTAGGTGAACTGACTGCAGAGACTGGAATAAATGAAGACGAAGTTTTTTCAAGAATTGAAAAGCTATCAGAAGTAAATCCCATGCTTGGTTTCCGTGGCTGCAGGTTCAGTGGCCTTCTAACAAGCTTTTATTACAAAAGTAAATATTACATCAGAAGTGAATCTCATGATTGTTCATATTTGGAGTTTGCTTGTCTGTCAACAGGCTAGGTATATCATACCCAGAACTCACCGAAATGCAGGCACGTGCAATATTTCAGGCTGCCGTCTCCATGAGCAACCAGGGTGTTAAAGTTTTTCCAGAGATAATGGTTCCCCTTGTAGGAACACCTCAGGTATAAATCTGTCCCTTCCTTTCTATTATTCATCTTTTTCAATGTTAATTCGTTTTGCTATGCCTAAAATGAGAGAAAAAGATGAACCATACACATGGTAAATTCTGAAGTCTGTTCTGTCTTTATCCCCTTTTCTTCTTCGAATATGTGCTAGTCATTTGAAGCAAGAAAACCAAGTTAGTGGATAAACTTCTCAACCAATATTGACCCTATAGTCATAAAGTTCAAAATGATGGGAATTCTTTTATGGTTTAGTGTATCAAACACCCAAAATTCCATCTTCTGAAAAAAAAAATGACATTTTCTTCGTAGGAACTAGGACATCAAGTGAGTTTAATACGAAGCGTTGCAAACAAGGTGTTCTCTGAGATGGGATCCTCCTTGAGCTATAAGGTGGGGACCATGATCGAAATCCCTAGAGCTGCTCTGGTTGCAGATGAGGTATGCAAATTGAATTTTACCTTACAGCTTTTTATGAATACTACTTAACTTTGCGCCTGTAGGAAGCCATTGAAAATTGAAACCTAGATGCAGGTACATGATATTCATTATTGCTAATTGACGTCCTGTATCGTTTAATCAATGATCACAGATTGCAAAGGAAGCAGAATTTTTCTCCTTTGGGACCAATGATCTTACACAGATGACCTTTGGTTATAGTAGAGATGATGTTGGCAAATTTCTCCCTATTTACATAGCTCAGGGCATCCTACAAAATGATCCCTTCGAGGTTAGTCTTCTTTTGAAGCTAGTCCATGGGCTATATAGATACATTGTACTTTCCAAGGGACAGAAGTTTCTGTCCTAAAGGAATGGAGAAGTGAGAGTATTGCTTGACAAACAATAGTCCAATTTTGTTGCTTGCAGGTACTTGATCAAAGAGGTGTCGGTCAACTCATCAAGATTGCCACAGAAAGGGGTCGTGCAGCTAGGCCCAGCTTAAAGGTAAATGGCAACTTTGTACAAGGTGCTTGTGCCGTTTGAAATATGTAGAGAGATATATGGCCTCTCCCGTTGATAGGACATTTGGGTTCATCGAGATGAGTTGAGTTTTTTTATAAATAGTAGTGAGTTGAGATGATGGAGTGAGTTTTGTGAGACCCACTTAAGATGAGTTTAGATGTATTCGAATGTTAAGATGAGTTTAGATATATTGATGGAAAGTTAAAAAAAAGTTGTAGATCTCACATGTAAAGCAGTGTTGAATTGAAAAAGGTTGTGGATCTCATATGTAAAGAGGTCTTGAGTTGAGTGATGTTTAATGATTTGGAAGTTGTGTATTTGGTTGTTAGGCTTGAATTAAATTTGAACTCAACTCAGAAGAACTCAACTACTTCCATGTTCCAAACATAGCCTAATGGAATCGTTAATCCCAGAGAAACCCAAAGACATGTACGTTTGGTTTATTTTATGGACCTAATATAGGGTGGTGATAAACAGGTTGGAATATGTGGAGAGCATGGTGGGGAACCGTCTTCCATTGCCTTCTTTGCAGAGGCTGGACTGGACTATGTTTCGTGTTCTCCTTTCAGGTTGGCTTGACTCACTCAGTACATGGAAATTTTCTATACTACTTCCATAAGTAGAACAAAGTTCTGATTTCAACTTCATCTACAGGGTTCCGATTGCTAGGCTTGCAGCTGCTCAAGTTGCTGTCTGAGATGCATGCTTGACTATTTCTACACGTGCTTTTTACTTTGTGCATTAACTACAATATATATATATATATACACACACATGTATCAATCACAGGAACTTACAATAACTACATTGGTGTACAATAAGGAGGCATAAGAAACGACTAAATCATCCTATAGGGGAAGGGAAGAGGGGTTCAGAATTTATTATTGACAGGAAAAGCTGTGATAAATTATTCTTCCGTTCAGAGAGATTTTAAAATAAATTTGTGTACACCTTCAAGAGATATAACTGTATCTGTGAATAACTCGTGAATTGTTACATATATCTATATATATATATATGTATATATATGGAATGAGTAGTACTGATGGAAAATTAGTCATAAACTGCTATTGAAACAGAAGCAAGAATGAGGAAGGGTGATGAAAACTCTTTTTTGCTGATTTTTTTTTCTTCAGTCCATAAAATTTTGTTTATTTTATATTTTAAACCGTAACCAGACTTGAGAATTGAGCTTGAACAGGATGTTTAGAATGAGTTACAAAAGTTGTACACAAGACATGAACACTAGCACAACTCGTCAGAGGGTTCTTCTCCAAACGCTTTCAAGTCGACTATGTCGACATAACATGTAGCCGAAAGATATGTTTTCATAACAATTTTGTTAATACCCTACGAGTGAACATGTAACGTCGACTATTCTCGACGGCTCAAACGTAAAGAGTCGTCTTTACAGTACATTTATACTCTTTATACAAACCGTCAGAGAGAGACTTCGCAGTTCTGTAGTGGCAGGCGGCCAAACCTGAGCTCTCGCTTCTTCCGCTCCAGAAACAAGCGCTCTCTCTCTCTCAGAGTCAAAAGCCATTCTTTCAGTCATTCTTTAGAAAATAAGGGAAGAAAGAAAAATGAGCATAGAGTGCTACGTGCTGGTGCACAACATCGCGAAGCGGCACAACGTGGGCACACTAGCTCGGAGTGCCACGGCCTTCGGTGTCTCCGAACTTGTCCTAGTTGGCCGCAGAGACTTCAACGCCTTCGGAAGCCACGGTTCCACCTCCCACCTCCGCTTCCGCCACTTCCATTCCCTCCCTGACGCCCGCCAATTCCTCAAGGTTCGCTTCCTTTTTAATCCGTCTTTATTTTGCTTCTTTTTGGGTTCGGAATGTGAAATTTTGAACTGGGTACTGTGTTTGAAGGAAAAAGATTGTGATATTTGTGGGGTGGAGATCACAGACACTGCTATGGCCGTCAATCAGCATCCTTTCAACAAGAGCACTGCTTTCCTACTCGGAAACGAGGTATCAAATTACTATGTTTACGCTTACCGATCAAGCTGCTTTTTTGAACTCTGGTTTTGCTGGTTTGTTTATGTCTGGTATTACTTTCCTTTGTCCGCTGGTCACTTACGAATTTGGGGCTTTCGATTAATTTTCTATTTCGTGATGGGATTTTCCTTCGAGTATGAATATCAAAATGCGTAGGGTTTATTGTAACATTTAGGTTGTGCTAAACCAATTCAATTGTTTGATGATCATATTCTTAAGCATTATTTTGCAGAATCTGTTTGCAGTCTTAGCATTAGCGATCCATTGCCATCTTTCTTTATGCAGAACCTCTCTTTTTCTTTTTTTGGTTGCAGGTCTTTATCATTAAGTGGTAAAGGCCTTGGGCTTAGGGGTATGCTCCCCCTAGGTCTAAAGTTCAAATTTCCTTAGGTGCGAACAATCTCTAGGAGCCATCGGATTAGAGGATTTTTTTTTCTTGAATTAACCGAGCTGCACTTGCGGAAAACTCTTTGCTGAGGGCCTAAGCACCCCCGAGATTAGTCGGGACGTTGTTCTGAACATCCGGTGCCAATAAAAAATGGGGGGTTTTATCATTAAAGTAGAGTTGAGAACTTGAGATATTTAATCTAGTCATAGAAGCTTTCCTTTGGAATTTGTGGATGAATCAAATTTGAGAACTAAAGGTCGTGTGGTTTGTCAGCCTGGTACCCATGGTGCCAAATAGGTGACAACTTAGGCACGCCACTGAGGGCTACCTGGGCATTTTTTTCAGTATTGCACTTAAGGTCCAAGAAGAAGCAACTACAATTTAGTTTGCAATGTTTGGGAATAGACATATTTTAAAGCTACTTTTTGTGATGTGTCTTTGTTTTTACTTCGTAGGGAACAGGGCTTTCTGCCAAAGAATGTGAAATATGTGACTTTTTTGTTTATATCCCACAATACGGGTTTGGTACTGCTTCATTGAATGTTACAGTAGCGGCTTCTATTGTATTGCATCATTTTGGAGGTAAACTTTCTTGACAATCATCATTGTATTTGGTAAATAAGTCATCTCTTATGGGGCATGCCCGAGGTCTGATATTACATGTACTCGTTCAATGTTTAAGCACACTGCATAACCAAGGAAATTTAGCTCAAATGGAATCTTCTCCTATCATAATAACAAGATGAGGGATGTGGTCGCAGATTCAAGAGCTACCCTGTATAAATTACCAATTAGGAAAAACGGCCATCCATATCCTTTTTTGGTCATTTACTCACAGTTCTGGTGCATCATCCTAATTGAACATTGGATGTTCCTTGCTTTCTTACCTGTTTGTTAAAATGGTTTCTTAACAAGAGGAACTTTCTTACTGTTGTGTGCCATAGGCCTAGTATATTAAAAAATGCACATTAAGTAGCACTGTGTGTTTCGGCTTTGCACAGTGGCTTCCTAAAAGGGAGGGGCACAATGAGAACCTTGGCCCTTACTATCGAATTCTTAACCATACGACTAGTGTAGTGTTGCTGTATGCTTCTGATCAATAGAACAGGAAGAGAGTTGCAGAAGCATAATATAGAACAGATATGCAGTGCAGGAAAGTTATAAAAATGGACCGCAGCTCTGTGGTGATCCTTAAGCAAGCAATGTTTTAACATTTATGGTTCAAATGGGGATGAGTGGTTCCTATGGGAATAAAGAGAAGTTCAAGACTAGCAATTTATAAAAAGCTTGCTAATTTAGAATGTGATAGTTTCTTTTACTGCTTATTCTACAGATTGCCATGGACTAATCAGCCCATATGTTTAGACAAGGAATCCATGTTAACTAAGAGCGACATGAAGAAGCATGAAATGCTTATATCCTTGGACAATATAGTTAATCACAAGATTTTATTTATGGAACATTTCCATTTCAAATGTAGCTTATGGGATGTCTCCTCTCTTCCTGGATACAGTTTTTTCCTTTAATGTCTAATTTGGCAACTCTAACATTTGGTTGCTGATGTTTGCATTAACATTTAATAGATGAGAAGTTCTTATTAACCCATCTTTGTTCTTTTATTTGTTATTATGTATAATTGATGAGAAATATTTTGTACTTGGACTTTGCCTACTTTTATGAATAAAATACTTTGATTACCGATAAAAAAAATAGATGAGAAATTTTTATTTTTCTCAGCAACTTGAAAGGACTTCAAGTTCCTTAATAGTTAACACAAATGTAACTGAAGCATTTTACCTCAAACAAAAAAGAAAGAGAGAATCGTTTGCATTCAGAGGATGTTACATTCCAATCAAGTGAGCAGTTGCTATTGCATCTAATTCCAAAAGATCAGTGTTATGTCTCAATAATTTATGATTCTGTTGCTTTCGATTGAAAAACAAATATTTTAGCATTAATATCCATCTTAAACAGAACTTGACTAACTTCTCTCACACATGGTTTTTTTCCAGTTTGGGCTGGCTTCCCCGAGAGAACCCGTGATGGGAACAAGTATGTTGTGGCTGAGAGACCCGTTAGACAGGGGAGGCGGAACTACTGTGCAGAAACAGCTGATAGCATAATTGAAGAGCGTAAATGTAGAAGGGAAAATGCTTCCAATGGTTTCTTTGATGAGAGCGGAAATAGCAATTCAGCTTCTAACCTTCTGGATGCGTTGTTCGGTGATGATTGATTCAAAAGGACTTAACTATTTGATAAGATTGGCATCATAAACTTAAAGCATCGAGAACAGTGTGGGTTGCTGTGGGTCTACATTGCCTTTCAATAGAAAGAAACAGCTCATGCGTAAGCAGTGACTCGAGAAAAGCTATTGCTATAGAATTATTTTAACTAATTGAGAGTGAGAGAAGCTTTTTGATGGATGGATGATGTTTGCAAATTGAACTGGAGACTTTAGATAAACTTTGATCCATTTTGGTTGGGATTAGCTGCCATGTAAGAGTATTGTAATGATCATATCTATGTTTTTTTATTTTTTTTTAACTTTTTTTTTAAACTTCCTTTCTGATACGTATGAGAAATTTGTTGATGATTCAATTCTCTTCTATCGTTGTCTCGTGTCGTGTATAGATGTTATTTTAGAAGTCCTGTCCCGATCTTCCTCCACCTACCATTTTGACTTATTTACATTACATGGAAAAGACACAAAAGGAAACCAAACTTCCTTCCACAAGCATCCATGGGCATAAAGAAGAAAAGTTGGCTTTACGGTGATAGCCCGGAATTCAACTAACCTGTTTCAAGACGGCAATCAGCCTCAAAGTCCGCGACCTACGCACCAACTATCTATCCACATATAAGAACAGGGATTGACCGTATAGGACTTTCGGTATTAATATATGAAACTGAAAAAATTTATAGATTTAACTTGTCTTATAAATTGATTTATTAAAAGAGAATTGTTTATTCTTTATAAATCTTATTCACAAATAACGTGACATTATTCTTTAACATTCTTTCTCATGTGCAGTTCAGTATTATTCTAGTTTTTATCACGAGATAAATAATATAAGCTGCTTTTCGTATTGTGGTAAGTTCTGATATCATGAATATATTCATGAACCTAACTCATCTTATAAAATCGGTTCAATAAGAGAGGATTGTTTATTGCTTATAAACATGTCTAAAATCTTATCTATAAGTAATATGAGATTATTCCTCAACAAAAACATAGATTAAAATCCATTAAAATTCTCTGGAAAAAGATAGACATATGAAGTGAAGTGAGATTTTACAACATTTACTACACGTTTGGTTTTATCCAGAAAATCATGGAAATTGGATCTTTACATATATTTAACTTCAGATTTATTCTTGCCAATCTATTCCTTCTTAGAAATATTATGACGTCAAAACACTCCATGTCTTAGACTAAATGATGTCATCTATTTTTAAGTGAAATTAATAATATCCTTTTAGAGATGTGCACAAGCAATAGATTTCATATATCTACCATTCTTCCACTGTCCACTTTAGCGTTTGGACTGTACAGAATCCTAATACCTTAATTCCTACTATAAGATCAACTTCAGAAAAGTTCATTACAGCCAAATCCCTGCCTGAAATCTATCTCAGAATCATACTATTCAGGGTCAAACTCAAAATTTTACTGGTAATGGCAGCAGTTGGTGTAGCTTTTTGCCTTTCTGGTGTGTTTTGGAAAGCAAACCTCAACATTTTGCGCCATTGTCAACGTTCCCCCCACTTTGGAGCAGGTGGAATCTTTCTTTGTCCCTACAATTACTTTCTTCTCTGTACCAATATTACTTTTTCAGCAGTTCCACCTTCTCTTAACAAAAGGCTAATGTCCAATTAAAGTTACTTGGGTGCTCTCTTATTATTAATCGTGATTGAGGGTCAGAACTTTGTTGGAACTTCATATCAAAACGAATAATGGTTTTTGAGAACTTTTGCAATAACCATTTATCCAATTCTTCAAGTTTCCTTAGAAGGAAACTCAGGCAAATCTGCTCAAGGATACGGCGGCTATTATGGAAGCGCTCGAGGCCGAAAGTTGTCATCAAGAGGCTTGGAAAACTGAGCTCTAAACTTCAGTCTAAACAGCAACAAGGCACCAAAAATTCTACAATTCGTATGAATGGCCACTTGGGTCATTCTGTATCTGAAAGGCCAATCCGAGCAGCCACATTCAATGTTGCCATGTTCTCCCTGGCACCTGCTGTTCCAAAGGCTGAGGAACAAGCTAGCTTTGATCATGAAGATGAAGACTTTACATTTTCTCAGGCAAAATCCATGAGCAGTCCCAAGAGTATATTGAAGCAATCTCCCAGTCATGCCACCCTGAGTAGTCCTGAACATGTTTCAAAGCAAAAGAAGGTTACAAGACTAAAGTTAAAGGTCTCTATTAATCTCCCTGATAATGAGATCTCTTTAGCAAATACCAAATTGCTTAGTGCTATGGAACATGGCATAGAGGAAACCTCAAACATGACTCCTAGAAGAGTTCATAGAAGTGGGGTCCCAGCAAGGTCTCCAGTGTGTTTTCCATCCAGTATGATTATCGGTCAAAGTGATGACTGCTTCGGAAGCAGTAGAAGCATTTTGGAAGTACTCAGAGAGGTGGATGCTGATATATTGGCCCTGCAAGATGTGAAGGCAGAGGAGGGGAAAGGTATGGGGCCTCTATCTAATTTGGCAGCTGCCTTGGGGATGAAATATGTGTTTGCTGAGAGCTGGGCTCCAGAGTATGGTAATGCAGTCTTATCAAAATGGCCAATTAAGAGGTGGAAAGTCCAGAAAATTGCTAATGATGATGATTTTAGGTACTTTTTATTTTCCTTCTGCTGTTAGCACAATTAGCCTACTTTTATTACTCTATAGTATTCTGCTTGAGAATTCTATTATGCCATTCTTGTTTTTCCTAGAACAGAAAGCCATCAGAATTGTGGTGCTAAAACATTTATGTAATATCAAAATATTAGCAGGCTATATACACTAAATTCCATGTGAATCTAGTTGGCATCTGATATGCAAAACCCAACCGCTCATTAAGTACTAGAATGAGTAGTTTGTAACTGGAAAGATGTTGGAAAAAGGGCTGTCTATCCTGTAATATGTTTAATCTTGAATTCAGGAACTTGATAAAGGTCACAATTGAAGTGCCATGGATTGGAGAAGTTGACTTCTACTGCACCCAACTTGATCATTTAGATGAGAACTGGAGAATGAAGCAGATAAACTCAATTATGCAATCAACTGATCGTCCCCACATATTGGCAGGGGGTATTAATTCTCTGAATGTATCTGATTATTCATCAGAGAGATGGACAGACATCGTCAAGGTAAAATTGCTGCATAAAGGGTCTCTTGTTCAAATGCTTGCTAACTACAAAGCTGCCAACATTTGCAGAAAATATCGTTATCCCTCTGATGTTAAGACTATATATGTATTTAATCTAATGCTAACCCAATACTTGGCCAATATATATATATATATATATATATGACTTGCAGTATTATGAGAAGATTGGAAAGCCTACACCAAAGGTAGAGGTGATGAAGTTTTTGAAGGGGAAAGGATACAACGATGCAAAGGACTTTGCTGGAGAATGCGAGCCAGTGGTCATCGTTGCCAAAGGCCAAAGTACTTGACCTTGACATCTTAGCTCAATCTGGCTGAGTTTCTAAATTTTTAATCATTTTCTCTTTCCTAAACAAATTCTGATTTGATTGTGAACTTTTGCCTGAGCAGATGTGCAGGGGACATGCAAATATGGAACCCGAGTGGATTACATTTTGACATCTCCAAATTCACCATACAAATTTGTTCCGGGTTCATACTCGGTCATATCATCCAAGGGTACTTCTGATCACCACATTGTAAAGGTTGACATAAAGAAAGCAGTGGAGAAGAGTGTTCCAGAGAATGCCATTAGACAAGGGAGGAAGATAAAACAGAAGGTTGTAAGAGTTTCAAACCAGTGCTCTTCAACAGCTATTTGGAGGCTAAAGGCTTGGCCACTCTGAGTGTGGTATCATTCCTGCTGGTAGGAGTCCTGTAAATACTACATTTTCCATCACAAAAATACTTATTTATTTGTAGCATGAATAAAAGTAAGTTTGTGGTATGAATGATCATGCTAACTCTATGTTGGATATGAGTGAAAGCAATCTAAAGGGGGGTTAACCTGTAACCCTTTTTCAGTACCTATGGTCTTGTTCAATTATTTGATTAGTTTAGTCGTTAAATATTCATTTTGTGTTGTATTTTTGCTAAGGTTAGGTTACACAGTAGACTAGACTATGCAAAATATTTGATAATGCAAATAACGTCATCCGAATCAAACTAGACTTGATTAAACAAAGACTCCAAATTCGAAAGAGCATAGAACAAGTAACTCCAAATGATGAAAGACTCCAAAAGTTTATAGAACACTACAAATTATGGATTGCTTTATTAGTTGACCTAATCCGCATCACATATTAGGGAATCACATATGATATGATTTAGCAATATATAGAGAAACCCATAAGGCATAATTCAAGTCATGTGAAGATCAATTACTTGCTATCTTAATTGGTTAGTAAACGTCTCCTAGCTAGCTACTAGAAATATTAATGCAAATTGCGTCCTTTGTATCTTGGTTATTAATGCAAGTAAGCATCCATCTAATTCATCAGCAAGTGTGACAACTTCTTCCTTTTTTGTAGTCCTGAAAATAATTTTTGAGGGAAATCATTACTTTCCCATATGGTTGAAACCCTAATAATGATGTTCGATATATCTTGCAACCCGAAAAATCACTTCCCTCCACACCAAAAACAACCAGAATTAAAAACCCACTAGAAATCACTGCATATTTTTTCCACCACCGTACTCAACACAGTCCAAACCGAACCCAGGATAAACATAAAATCCGACATGAGATTTCTAGAGTTCTTATCATGTTTGAAAATGATGCTAGATTTTCGAAGGGAAATAAATCTTTTAAGTTTTCAATACCGTCTGAAAGCTCTGAACGGTATTGAATGCAAAAACGTCAATGCAGCTGTGCAGTACTGACGATCTTTCTTCAAAACTTAACCTAAAAAGTTGAAAAAAGAAACATTCCGAAGAATGTTATGCAAGAACCTACCCAGAATCTACCATGCAAAACCACACCCAACTAATAAAATCAGTAAGACGAATTTGCTAAATAGACCAAGTATTTCTCGGGAAAGAAACTCAGGGATGGACTAAATAGTAAATACACACCTAAACACAGATCCTAACCACTACCTGAGTGCTAGAGCCACACAACACCACGCTATTATTAATTAGGAGTGACAATATGTTATACGATCTGTGAATTCAGTATAAATACAACACAATAATAATATATTAGGGTTTAGTATTAATAGGTTTGGGTCAAAACAGGTTGATCCATTAAAACACGATTACATAACGCGTTGATAGTAGGTCAACCGACTTTGACCTATTATGACACGTTAAGAAAGTTAAAGTTACAATTATACCCTTATATCTAAAAATAAAATTGTTAGAATTTTAATTTTGATATTTTTATTATTTAGATTGTAATTTTGGATTTGTAATTAATTTATAATTTTTATATAATTGTGATTTTAATATTTATATAAAATTATGCTAAATTTAATAAAGCCAAACGAGTTAATTTTAAGCATATTCAATCCATTTACATAAACAGGTTATAATAAGTCGTATTGTGGCGTGTTAACCTATTTATAATATTCATTGCTGGGTCCAAATGAGTTGATACGACATGACGTGTTATATTATTGGGTCGTGTTAGGGTTAACCTGTATATATTATATATATGCTTTGACATAATACAAATACCACATGTTGACATGATTTGACACTCCTAACATTAATTGGGGATTCAAACCACCATAAATTCTAGGGACAAACTACGTATTACAAACGCTAGACAAACAATTGGTGTGGCATTAACCTCTATTTGTTTTTTTAAAATAGAAGAAAATAAAAACGAGAGGGGTTTCACTTTCGTGCAAAAGCTTATTTTCGCTTTTGATTTGTAATATGCCATCGTTGTCATGCATTTCGTCCCCCCTCGTCCCTGAGCTCATCATCATCTGGGTCACCTCGTTCTACTTGAGGTCTTCCTACATTTTGAACCAAATCGGGCTTTGGGTCAATCTGGTTTGGGTTCGTTAGCGTCGTGATGTCGATGTGGGTCTCTTCTTGGGGTAAGCTTCAAAAACCCATATTCATCAATCTCTTTCTCTTCGTGCTGTCGACGTGGGTCTCTCTCTCTCTCTCTCTCTCTCTATATATATATATTTCTTGACAATGTCTGCAAACTTTTTAGGTTAGTTTCACATTCACGCTCTAGGTTATGCATTTTAGTGATTTTATTTCTATTTGCTGGTATTGGTTTCTTTCACTAGCTGTATGACATTCTTTTTATATGGGTGTAACTTTATATTTTATGTGGGATCCAGTACTCTGTTTGGTTGTCGAGAAAATGCTCTTTTGAGGGGCCACTATAATAATTGAAAATGAAAATGATCAAACCTTTGAGGGGCCTACATCAAGCAAACCACCCCCCTTTTCTTTTGCGGAGCCAAACCTTTGAGTTTGTTTAAACAAGTCCATGTTACAATCTCTCTCAATCTGGTTCTCTTAGTTACTTTTCTAGTATAATTATGAAATTATTAGCCCATTTCGAATATAAATTGCATTTTGCATTTTGAAATTTTGGATTGTATATATACATTCATCTAATGTGGCACTTGGCTAAAAAAATAAGTATTTTTCATATTCACTAACAATATCTTAGTCTTCATGTGTGGCAGTGTGATTATTTCTATTTGTTGAGTTTTGAGATAGAAGCTTACAAGATCAAAGAAAGATATCTTTCATAAGGTAGTGATTGCTTTTTGAGGACTGAAACTGGAGGTAGGAGATGTGAGAGAGATACCTTTCTCTTCAAATTTTAATTCTTGTATTGTGTCTACAGAACCTAATTGATCAATATCGATATTAGTCGAACTTCAATTTTGCAAGCACGCGCATACTTGTTCATTGCCCATGATCTTTCGTAATCAAAGCATTCTCAGTAACTGGTAATTTTTTATCCTTTGGAACAATTCGATGAATTTAAAAAATGTCTTTTGGAGATCACAACAATGACCATAGAAGTAACCGTTAGACTAATAATGGATTAAATGTTGTTGATGAGCAACAACCTATTCAAGACAGTCTAGTTTTTTATAGTAGTGGAACCCAGAATCAAAAACAGTGATTGGAACTCAAGAAAGTGTATTCTTAACCCATTTTCACATTTTAATAGTAATGTTTACATGATATTAATATTTGAATTTTATTCCTAACAGATATAATGTGGGTTGAATGGCTTACAACCTGTGCAACATGAGTTGGACGGATCACAACAATTGCAACTTGGGTTGGATGGATTAGTGCCCAATCTAATTCCTCGGGATTGAATGTAATTTTGTGTGTTGAATATTTCCTTAGGATTGAATGTTTTTTTCGAAAGTATTTCAGAGAGTTGAAAAGGACTAAATGTTATAATTGTGCATTGAAGAATTTAAAGACATTGTAATGCATTGAATGTTATCATTGTGTATTAAATGGATGATAGGGCATTTGTATGAATTTTTATAGGTACATCCAAATATTTGTTTGGATAAGTGCATGGGGATTAAATGTTATAATTGCGCATTGAATGAATTTCAAGACATTGTAATGCATTGAATGTTATCATTGTGTATTAAATGGATGATAGGGCATTTGTATGAAATTTTATAGGTACATCCAAATATTTGTTTGGATAAGTGCATGGGTCCCAGACTTTTCTTTGGATAAGTGCATATTCCAAATTTGCATTTCTTGTTTCGAATGTCGAGATTGCATGTCTTGTTTTCTGCAGGAAACATGTCTCGACGCCGGTTAGAGCACTTTGAGAAAGACATTTGCTTGTAATGTTCACTTTCTTTTTTTTTTCACTATTAATTTATCCATCCACTCTCATAGTTAATTGCTTTAGAAAAATATAAAATGCACCCAACATTTAGCATCTGTTTGATCACTTGGAAATAGAAGATTTTGCTATGTCAAACCACTCTTTTTAAAAATATTGAGAATTTTCAAGCTACCTATTTGAATTGCAAATTAAAGTGTGCATCGTCTGCACCCATGCTCCCTTAACCATAGTTGTAACAGAGTCAACAGCTGCTCCAAATTGGCTAGTTTTTGGACAAAGAAGCTATCCTTAACCATATATTAATTCACACAACAATAAGTCTGGAAAACAAATTGCAACCAACTTCCATCACACACTTAACCATATTCACACAACAATAAAGATGGAATCAACAAGAAATGCAAATTTTGCCACCAAGGACACTTAAACCATATTGACACAACAATAGGATAATTGCAACCAAGGCAATTTGAGCTTCCTCTTCACAGGAAACTACGAATTTACATCATAAAAAAAAAATCTAGTTGTGCTTACAACTAAACTAAATAAGTTAAATTACAAAGTAAGTAGGTAACAACAAAAAAATAAATATAGTAGTCCAACACACTTGGAATAGTGTGTGAATGCCTTATTTCAGCTTGTTGCTCAAAAACCACTGGCTGCTTCTTGAGAACCTTTTCATTTAACGTAGATCACACCATCACTCGATTGTCGATCTCATCCATGCTCTTACGTAGCTTGATCTCCCTCTTCATGATCTCATCCCCGTCTGAAGTAGCCTCTTCTCCCTCTTATAAAATGATTATAATCACATGCTAGAACAATTCTAACTCACATCTTTCAAATCTATATCATCTAAATAAAATGTCCAGAATTGGGCTTTTACTTATCAAAAAATTATTTGTCTAGACAAACATTAAGAGTTAAAACTGATATGTTATAATTTCTTTTTTATAAAATAAGCAGTGTGCCTCTCAGCACTTCAAGCTCTCTAAAGCACACACAAAAAACTGTATTACCATTGTTACGCTTATATTAAATGCTTCTCACATGCTTGGCATATGCTTAACTTCAAGCTTTTCGCAAAGCTAGCTGTGAAGATTTGACTACCATAGTGATCATTTTTCAGAAAAAAAAAAAAAAAAAATTTGCCTACATTATATGACGCATGCAGGCACAATACAAAAGTAGTTAATACCCAAATGATCTAAAGAAAGGGTAGCAAGAATTGGCAACTTTAATTTTAGAGAATAAATAAAAATAAAAGAGGGAAACAATATTGCTATTGACAATTATAAAAAATAAAAAGCAAATAATAGAGTCCGTCACCTTTATCTCTTAATAATATAAAGGAGTTGTAGGGCATGTTTAAGTATGGAAGAAGACACAAAAAGGTTCAAAGATATAGGTGAAGAGGTTTGGTTGTATGCTTATTCCACTTGCCCATTCATGAATCTAATCCACTAACCAGCCAACCAACCAATATTGCAGTTAGTGTCATTCGATCAAGGCCTAGGGCCATATTGGTATTATCCTTTAATTTGGACACACGATTGACGCATGCTTGTTTCCAAAGCTTGGGTTTCTAGTGGTTTTGCATCTACTCCTCTCATTATCACATTGTTTATTATCCTCTAATGATCATCAGGCTATTTAATAAAGAAACCAAATAATAAAACACTTCTTTGCTCACTATGTTACATGCATTGTAAAATGATTATAATCAATAGAAGTATCATGATTCGATTTGGCTGATTTTACTTCTTGATTTTAGTTATGTGGGACATAATCTGGAAAGGTATTAGAGAAATAAAAATAGTTAAAAAAAAGTCATGCATAAATGATTTTACATGCATTAGGTGAAACTCAAACAATGTGGGTCACTAGAGTGTCTCTACACTTATCGTGCTTTCATCCATTCTTCATGTAGTAAACAACAGCCCAGTTCAGTTAACCCAACATTGATAACAATTCACCAACAGAAACAAGAAAATGAACCTTATTCTTGCCAAGTGATTTATAAGCAGACCTTTCCTTATGCTTGACAAGTTAAATTGTGGATTCTTGTACATAAGGCAAGAAAATCATGTCCAGCAATATGCAGCTTTGTGAAGTAGTGAGGAGAAACTTTCAAAATAGATATTTACGAGGAGAAACCAAGCCACTGAGATCAACAATCTAAAAAAAGCAATGATATTTTACTCACTTAATTCCCTTGATCTTGAACCAGGCTTCAGCACAGTTCTTATGGGCTGCACCCAAATCATCTTTATAGGAACAACCCAAATTGTCCTACAATTACTTATTTCTTTAGCCAAATGTACCTTGACTTCGGGGACTCTAGTCTCAATCTCCACCACCACCGAGCAATCTAAGATTGGGCTTTGAGATTTCTATCTAGTCTTTTGAGTGGGTGGGCGGAGAGGGGCAGAAGGGGTGTTTTGAAAATCTGTGCGAGAGGGGGGTGGTTTTTATGGGGAGTAGAGCTAGGGATCCCCGCCACGCCCTCGCAGCTGATGTGGCAATAGCCACATCAACCGCTTATTTAAAAAAAAAAAGAAAAGAAAAGAAAAGAAAAGAAAGGGAAATCAGATATTGAAACAGGATCGAGGGAGGGAACGTTCAGCCATTCCATTCGAATCTCACGGGAAAACAGAGCCATCTTCGCCCAGCTCATCCCAGCCTCTCCGTGTTTGGTCGCCGTGCGTGGTCTTAGTGTCAGAACCCCTAAGAGAGTAGCCCAAGGTCGAGCCCTGACTCAGGCCTTGGAAGGCCAGGATAGTTCCCTGGCTAGCCTGCAGGCATGCCTTGGCTTAGGCCTTGACACGCAGCAGGGGCCCGGCGAGGCTACTGGCCATGCACAGTGCGTGCGCACAGCCCGGCGTGTGCCTAGGCGCGCCCCACAGCGCATTCACCTGCGCACACGCGTGCGCATGCATCTGCGCCCCACAGCCCCACTTAGCGAGGTTAGTGGCGTGTCTCCACAGGCACGCCATCCAGCGCGCGGCACCAGCCCGCGCCTTGCAGAGCAGGCCAGTGGCATGCACACCATGCATGCCATCCAGCGCGCGGCACCAGCCCGCGCCTTGCAGAGCAGGCCAGTGGCATGCACACCATGCATGCCATCCAGCGCGCGGCACCAGCCCGCGCCATGCAGCCCGCGCCCAGACCATCAGCTTGGGCCATGCATGCACACCACCCCGGCACTCAGCCCGGGCCATGCAGGACCACCGCCCGAGCACCTTGACTGGGCAGCACCCGAGCGCCGTGGCTTGACCCTGTGCCTACCATCAGGACCATGCATGGCACATGGCCATGAGCACCACCAGTTGGCCCTGCACAGAGCCATGCCCGCGCACCACTAGGCGCCATGCAGCGAGACAGCACGAGACAAGACTGACCGTGGATGAAGCATGACACAAGCCCACCTTGGGCCACTTAGACCCCACGGCCACTATGCTAATGGCGCCTCCCTCCATCTTATTTTTATGTTATTTTATTATTTAATTGCTTTGGTTAATTTGGTAATTAGCTAGTTTTAATAAGGGACCTTTTGGGGGTTTCCAATTTGTTAGACTCTATAAATAGGACCTTTAGGCTTTCATTTTACAGCTTTTGACAATTGGAGAATTAGACTTTTGCTCTTGGAAAAGAGTTAGGCCGGCCACAAGCCTTGTGGTTTGGATTTCGGTGCTTAGCACTTGGGCTTCCCTAGGGTGCAATTCGTGAATCCCTTTGGAAGAGGATCATCGTGCAATTCGTGAATCGGTGATCCACATCTATCCTTTTATGTGTTTTTCATTTTTAGTTATAAAAATCTTGAGGTAATTCATAAATAGTGTTTCGGTGTTTGGTGTGAGTTGTGTGAGTGATTTTCATGTTTTTGTGTTCTTGAGTGATTTTGTGTTTGTGAGGCCAAATCCACACCACTTGTGGATTTGAGAATTTGTGTGTGTGTCCATAGAGGAATTCGAAATCCTCCCCCATAGGGAGATTCGGATTGTTCTTGTGAGTGAGAGTGAGTGTGTGTTGATTGAAGGAAGTGTTGGAGACTTGATGCATGTGTGTGTGCCGAATTCCCTTGGTGACTTGAAGGAGTTTGCTTGTTCATCAATTGTCTTTTGTTCAATCATCATTTGGTTGTTCAATTGAGCAAATTGGTGTTCATTGTGCCCCATAAGCCATATTCGGCCATCCCTAACCCTAAACAAACCCCACTTGCCTAAACCCCAAACTAGCCTAGCCGAACTCACCAAAACACCCTTTGGCCGTGAACTCCATAGCCTCCCCTCTAGCCAATTAACCCCACATTCCATCTTAACCCCACTCAATCCTAGCCTCACTTAACCCTTTCCCTCACCTATATCTCCATTCCCAAGCATTAGAGTCAACTCGGTCGTTGGAGGGAACCAATCTTGCAAGGAGGAACCCTTCGGGTGATCGGGACAAGACCGAGGTCTCTATCACTTAGTCTCTAGTCGTTGTCGCCGTCCCGATATTGATCTCGCCGGTTGGTTTCACTTCCATATTTGTGTTTTTGCTTCCATCTGTTGGTTTTGACTTCCATTTTTTTGTTTTTGCTTCTAGGTTTTGGATTTTTCTTCGTTATTTGCCTCCCAACGTCTTGCATTAGTGCTTGCTTTTTTTTTTTTTCACAGTGCTAAAATCCAGCAGTAAGGAAAGACCTGATTTTTGGCAGGCTCGGAGACCAGAAAGAGCTTCTTTGCCGGTGGTATGAACTATAGGAGTAAAAATATGCTTTTGAAATTTGTTGTGTTTTTTCTGTTTTGTTTTCCTTTTATTTTATACAAATGAATGATGTAGGTTCTTTTGAAATTTTTATTGATCATAAAAATAGGCAATATCCCAAGTATACACAGAATGATATTGAGGAGTTGGTTTACTGTTATATTGCTCTCAACTCAGCTGAGATTCACGACATTATTGGAGATGCATTTCTCAGTCTACTGTTGTTTTGCCAAAATGTGCTAATTAGAGGAAACAAATGCAAACAACTTGTTTCATCTTGAGCTTGAATATGGAAATTGTCAAGAATTGAATTGTACCAAGGATTTGGAATGTAAACCGGTAAACAAATCAAATGAGATAGGAGAAACAAAGCTAGGGTTTCGGGAGAGAAACTTTCCTCTTTTTATTTCTATCGAAAGCTGAAGTTGCTGTTTACAAAAGGAGTAAAGCAATATTTATATGTGCTGCTTATTACAAATAACAAAGGGTAAAATGTAACTGTACATACAGAAATATGACAAAGAAATATTACAAAGAATAAAGTTGTACATTCATCTATAGTTCTAATAGTCCCCCTTAAAATGGAGTGTATATATTAAGTACACCCATCTTGCTAAGTAAGAACTGAAACTGTTGAGATCCAAGAGCTTTGGTAAAAATATCACTAAGTTGAGAATGAGAAGCAACATGAAGAGTTTTTATCATGTTGGACTGCAACTTTTCTCTCACAATATGACAATCTATCTCGATGTGTTTCGTCCTTTCATGAAACACAGGATTAGCAGCGATATGAAGAGCTGTTTTACTATCACAAAACAGGGGAGCTGGCTGTGAATGAGTGATCTGAAAATCTTTCAACAATATAACCAACCAAGATAGTTCACAAGTTGTAGAAGCCATAGACCGATATTCAGCTTCAGCTGAAGATTTAGAGATTGTTTGTTGCTTTTTAGACTTCCAAGAGATTAAAGAATCTCCAAGAAACACACAAAAACCTGTAATTGACCTTCTGGTATCCACACACCTAGCCCAATCAGAATCACAAAATGCTTTCAAGTGAAAATCAGACGCGGTAGGAAAAAATAATCCCTGTCCAGCTGCACCCTTCAAATATCTCAAAACTCTATGTAATGCATTCAAATGTGAGTTCCTCGGTTTATCCATGAATTGGCTAAGAACTTGGACAGAAAAGGAAATATTTGGGCGTGAAATAGTAAGGTAGATCAGCCGCCTAGTCAACCTTCTATATGTAAAAGGATCTTCTAAAAGATCATCATCTGATTTGGAGAACTTGGCATTTTGTTCCATAGGAAATGCCACTCGTTTGGTAGCCAGGAAACCAGAATCTTGTAAAATATCTAAAGCATATTTCCTTTGGCATAAAGTAATTCCTTTGGAAGGCCTACAACTTCCATTCCAAGGAAATACTTTAAAGTACCCAAGTCTTTAATTTTAAACTTGCTGTCCAGAAATGTTTTCAATGCATAAATTGAGTTCAAATCATTGCTAGCTAGTATGATATCATCAATTTAAACTAACAATGCAATTAAAGAACTATTTTCTGAATTGACAAACAAAGAATGATCGGATTTGGCTTGCTGAAAACCAAATTCAGAAAGGGCAGTGGACAGCTTGGAAAACCATTGTCTAGAAGCTTGCCGAAGCCCATAAAGGGACTTTTGTAGCTTACAAACTCTAGAGTTCCCCTTCTTTGCAAATCCAGGTGGAATGGTCATGTAGACTTCTTCATACAAGTTTCCATGTAAAAATGCATTATTTACATCCAGTTGATGTAAATGCCAATTTTTGGCAGCAGCTATAGCCAACAAACATCTTACTATTGTCATTGCCTCTTGCCATTCAGGAATTTTAATGGCTTGGGAGAATGTGTGAGGTTCTGAAATAGATGAAATAATGAGGGCAAAATGTTTGTGAGATGTGGAAATTTTATCATAAGAAAGAACATGAAAAAATGGAAATTTAATACCTGTAGACTTGTCTTTCAAGGAAGTAGATTGAGATGAAGAATGAGAGGCTAGCTTGCAATGAAAATCCTGCAAATATCTTGGTGGTTTTCTTGTTCTTGTGGATTCTCGAATGGGAACAATAGAATTTTGAGAAGTAGGTGCTGAAGAACTGGAAACAGGTGTTGAAGGAGGTAAATCTGGTGGAGATGAATCTGGTGGAGGTAAATCTGGTAGAGGTGAATTTGATGGAGATAAATCTGGTGGAGATGAATTTGGTGAAACATTTGTTGAATCTTGTGGTGAGTGTGTAGGAGAACAAAACAAAGAATCTAGAAAATTAGTGGCAGATTTGGGAAATACAAATGAAGGACCAGATTTGGTAGAGAGAGAAAGGAAGAAAATGGAAAAATATGTTCATGAAACACTACATCCCGAGATATGAAAGTTTTGTGTGTTTCAAGATCATATAATTTGTATCCTTTCACAGCAAAAGGATAACCAATGAAAATACATTTTCTTGCTCTTGGATCAAATTTTGATCTATCACGAGTTAAGGTGGATGCAAAAGAAAGGCAACCAAAGACTTTGAGATGATTATAAGAATGAGGTTTAGAATACAAAATCTCATAAGGAGATTTGTGTGACAGAAGTGGAGTAGGTGTAAGATTGATTAAATGCACAGCAGTAAGGACACAGTCCCCCCAGAATTTTAATGGCAAAGAAGCCTGAAATCTTAGGGAACGAACAACATTAAGTAAATATTGATGTTTCCTTTCAACTACTCCATTTTGTTGTGGTTTTTTAACACAACTTTTTTGGTGTACGCACCTTGAGAAGAGAATAATTCAAGCATGTGAAATTCAGTTCTATTATTAGTTCTAATTCTCTTAATTTAAGAATTAAACTGAGTTTGGACTAATTTGAAGAAGGATTGTAAGTAAGGTTTAGTTTGAGATTTGTGTTGTAGAAGATATACCCAAGTGGTTTTAGAATAATCATCTACAATTGTGAGGAAGAATTTTGAACCATCTAAAGCAGGAACAGAAAAAGGACCCCACAAGTCATAATGAATAAGTTCAAAATTAAAACTTGAAACGGATTCACTAATAGGAAAAGGAAGACATTTTTGTTTAGCTACTGGACAGATTGTACAAACACAAGAATCCATAGATTTTGGTACATGTAAATATGACAGACAATTAGAAAGAGACTTCAATCTAGAAAAGGGAATGTGACCTAACCTATAATGCCACAAATGAAAATTGTGACTTATTGGAAAAGAAGAAATAGAATAACCAACCAAAGAGCTTTGCTGTAAATGATCAAGTTTAGCCTTCTCCTCAGCCATTCTAGTCGTTTTCCATATAAACAGATCCTGAATAAAGCAAAATTTAGAAACAAACACAAGACAACATGAGGAATCATGAGTTAATTTGCTAGCAAAAATTAAATTGAAGGAAAAAGATGGAACACAAAGTACATTATACAATGTGAGATTATACATTATATATTCATCTATATTTCTAATAGAAATGATATATTTGTCCTCTTATTATTAATGTGAGAATTTTCCTTTACCTTTATGCTGTTTGTTCTTTCCTTAGTCATGCATGTTCTAATTCCCCCCTTTGATGAACATTTATTACAGATCAAGGAAATTAGCAATAAGATAGTTTTCTGTTTCCTAATATCCCCTCCACTAGGGGATTTGCTTGCACTGCACTTTTTATCTCCTTACTTTTGCCCCACAAGAAGGAATACAACCCAAAAATAATCAGAATCATGCCTAGAATGTTGCAATAATAATTCAAAACAAAGTGAGGTTTTGCTGTATAAAATTAATTAATAAACATAGGGTGAGGAGATTTGATCAAATGTCACACGTGATGATTGCTGATCATATATATCAAAAGAAAATACTCATATACATTCCGAGTTTGATCTCTTCACCAAGTATGATTACTTCTGATAAAGCCACAAAATTGAATGAAAGCGGGTTGAACATTGCAGGATAAGTGGGGCCTCTCAATGAAATTACCCATGTAATTATTCAGTTGATCTGTGTAGATGCTAGACAAAAAGGTTGCTGGAATTTTCGATGTTATATTTGTCTCAAACTGATCTTTTATTGTTTTGCTAAATTCTAGGTTCTTAATTAAAGGTTTGGTCTTGTCTTTTTATTATTATTAGTATTGGTTGTGGGAGGCAATGCATTTTTGGACCAATTTATAGGGAACAATGCACATGCATCCCCTCATGGTTAAGTTGAAGGCTCTAGAGTTGATTGCTTTCCAGATTTGAACAATGCACAATGCACATGAATATGAGTCTTTTATTTATATTTTTAAAATGAAAAAATGATTTAATGTGTTGTTTATTATTTATTAAATAGTGAGAAGGAGAAGATACCCAAGCCGTGGATAGGGGAGATACATCCATCATGGACAGTTGCAGGAATTTATTTGGCCCTTCAGAAATGGATCTTTCTAATGTTAGACGCATTCAGGTACAATGGGTAATATCCAAGAGCGTAGTGTAGTTTTTTTTTTTCATTCAGTTTTTTTTTTAACATCTTTCACTTATGTTTGATTTTCAGCAAAATATTATAGGAAGAACGGCTTTAGACATTGCTGAAACCCAGTCTAGAGAAATAACGATGCATAGTCAAGAAAGTGTAAGTGGATTCTATCTTTTTTTCCAAGTTTAATATTAATATCTTTTAGGAGATTAATATTTTATGGATGGATTTATTATTTACAAGTGCAATTTGGGTTAGATGGATCACAACCACTGTACTTTGAGTTAGATGGATCACAACCGATATACTTTAAAGTGGATGGATCACAACCAAAAGAATGATGACTCTCGTTTGATAGATGGGTTCCTAGTGATATTTTTTTGTATGTCGAATGCATTCCAACCCATTTTTGTGTATTGAATGTATTTGAGGCAAATTTGTTGTGGATTGGGTATTTTGGACATGTATTGAACTAAGTTATTTGAGGCAACTTTGTTGTCTATTTTTTTGGCATACACATTGGGCAGGTTTGAGACAAAGTTGTCTCTATTTTTTGTAAGTAATAGTTGTGTAATACAAGTTGTGCATAAGATTGAGGTCATTTTGGAAATTTTGTCGTGTTTTGTTGATGATTTTTAAAAGATGATTTGAGTTTTTGGATTTATATTATGCTTTTGGATTGTGCTTTTTGGTTATTGATCATGAAACCATGTCAGGATCGAACATTTGTTATCACTTCATGGAAATTCATGTAAATCTTTACTTTTAAAATTATTATCAAATTCGATATTAGTTTTTTAAAGGGTTCAAAAAACTTAAGAGAGAGATGGGGATTGAGATACAGGATAATTAAATTCTTTAATTGTGCTTTTTGACAGTCATTTAACGATCTTTTTCCTGATCTAAATAGATTTAAACATAACGGAAGGAACGAAAGTTTGAAGATTACAACTTTATATCTCCTCTAATTCGATTGGGACAACTGATTCTAGAATTCACATCTTTACAAACTATCACTCCATGCACCTACACTACCATATATATAGTTAGCCTTAATCATATATATATAGTTTACAACTTAAAAAGCATATAATAATATATGCACACACATTTGATATTTGCACTGGTTCCCTTTATTGAAAAAGCTTCTTCCACTTGTGTTTTAATACGAAAAATGATATAAATATATGCACAGACATTTGATATTTGCATCGGATCCCTTTACTGAGAAAGCTTCCATATTCCACTACAAGAATAGGCACCAACACAACATTGTTTATAGCCATGCAAAATAACATTGCATTTTCTACAAAACGGCTCCAAAATGCTCAATGGCTAATACAAATGTACAAGTCCAATACATAAACACATAACTAAACACCTTATTTTAGCTTCTTGTGCGTTAAGCACCAACTAATTTTAGCTTCTTCTTGACCTCTTGATGTTTCTTTAAGAGTTCATTCATTCTTTCACGAAGTTAGAACTCAGTGACTTCATTGCTATACACCCATTTGAAAAACTTGTAATATGGCAATCCCTGATCATTTATTTCATAAGAACTATTAGAAACTTAATATATCATTATATATGAAAAATGTTTTAGACAACAAATAAAAACAAATAAGTTTTTCAAGTGGCCCTTTGACCACTACTACACCTAATAGTTTTCAAAGCAATTTATGTTTTTTTAAAAAAAAAAAAATCTAATTAACCATTTAATTCAAGAAAATGTGTCTGTCTACAATTGACGCCATTTAGATGTACATTCCCAAGCTACCACAATGTAGTTACGGAAACTAACTTATAATGCAGCAAAGGATAATAAAGCTCAGTGCTAAATAATGTTAAGAACAAAAGGCCTAGAATATATGAACAATGAACTCAAAAGCTCAGATTCTAGCCAATTGTAACTCAAAAAATAATATGAGGTGAATTTATCTTTTACTCAAAAACTCAAATTGGGTGAAAACTCAAAAATTCCAAAGCAACTCTGAAAATGACTTCAGCTTTTGAGTTTAACAATTGTAACTCAAAAGCAACTTTCTTTGTGAACGAAATAGGTAAAATCTCAATTCTATACAAATTGTAACTCAAAAGCTCCCGATTCCTCAAAAGCATAATTTGTATTGCCTAGAGTTAACTCTATGAACATACCTTGATTGTTGAGGTTATTAAAAAAATGACTTCAGCTAGTAGAGAGAAACCAATAAATGAGTAAGGATCAAAATAAGCCAATAGATCTTAACCAACGAAAACAACAAAAACAAATTTGTCTAAACACTTACAAAATCACAAAAATATTCATCGCTTTCATTTTCTTCCCAGAAACAACGAAGAGATTCCTAGAAATAGGGTTGGGCTTGGTTCCTTGGGTTAGGGTTAGGTTCACGGGAAGAGAAAAAGCAGAGTTCGTGGGGAACTCGAGGGATTGCAGCGGTTCACTAGAGGGAGAGGGGGGGACGACGAGTGAACTTTGTGGAGAAGATAGAGACGGGAGCTTCATTTTCTCAGGGATTAAGGATTGGGTGATGAAGAGAAACGAAATTGAAGCAGATGGGAAGTGGCGACAGACTCGAACGATATCGTTCTAGTAAATGGTCCACGTAGGATGCGAAGCCGCGGCGGGGTTATGCCCGCGATTTTGTATAGATTTTTCCTTTTATGGGAGATGGAGCAGAGAGGGGGGGAGAGGGAGGGAAGGGTTAGGATTTCAAAAACTTGAGGAAAAAAGGAATTGAAGGGTTAGGGTTTCACGACTTCCAGGAGGAGGGAGAAGGCAATTCTGGTTCGAGGGGGAGGGGGAGGGGGAGGGGAAGGGGGAGGGTAACTCTAGTTCGAGAGCAGCTCGAGAGAGTGAAGGCTCCGCACAAAAGTGAAACCCCTCTCATTTTTTATTTTATTTATATAAATAGCGGCTGATATGGCTTAAAACCACGTTAACTGTTTGTCTAGCATTTGCAATCGACCATTTGTACCTAGAATTCCTGTTCAAAGTACTTACCAACACTTCAAAGTTTCCCCCATATCTCTATCAAGAAACTCAAAGGCCCAACACATGGATGAATAGACTCTCGTGAGACATAATAATTAGAAGGAAAAGGCAATAAATTGGCAAAATTTAGTTGAGTTCTGAAAGTCTGAAATAGGAATATATATATATATATATATATTAGTTAATGATGTAACGTGCAAGATATGTCTGTCTAGATGTGTGAAAAAATTCTGAAAATAATAGTTATAAATAGTAAATAAATTAAAATGTGTTGTAAATAAGATAATATAGAATAGCATAAAAACTTAATATAAAAATCTGAAATTGATTTAATTCAATAATAATGGGTTAATGAAAAGTAACATATAAAAATATGTTTTTTAAAAAAAATAATAATTGAGAAACAGTTATTGGTATTCAAATGAATGAATAATTTGTAAATGGGCTATCTTTCGAAATGATATATTTTTCATATTTAAAATCTGAGACTTAAAATTTGAAGCCCAATTTGAATGGAAGTCCAACCGAAAGACCAGCCTCATTTACCTAAACGGCACTGTTTTGGTCGTAGGGGAGTGCGAACCTTATGTTTTTCTTTAGTTTCATTTGATAAAGTAGATTGAATCATATTAAGGCGTTCAGAATAAAATTGAACCACTTAATATTTAGTGTGAAAATTTAAATATTAATATGATATCTAATCTTTCAAATATAATTATATATATATATATATATATATCTAAGTTTATAAAAATATTTGGTGAAAACATTCGATTAATAAAAATAGACTTAATCATATTCAATATCAAATTTTTACTAAACTAATACTATAATTTACTCATAATTTAATGGTAAGTAATTTAATTACTTAAAATCCCTAAATATATTCTCTAAAAAAATTAGACTAAGATATTAATTTAATAAAATTAGAGTCAATTTAAAATATTAAGCCCAGCTCAACTTTAAATAAAATAATCAAACCCACATGAGTTGAAGCCGAATTGAAATCAATTCACTTAACCATGGCAGTGCCCAGAGAGAGAGAGCAAACATGATCTTAAGTGCCTAAAGTTTATGGCGGTGGAAGAAGAAAATAAAAAACAATCAGATGGACAAAACCGAAAACAGATTAGTACATATGGATAAATTCGGCAGATCAAAAAAGCACTATTACATTTTTTTAAAATGAATAATTATTTTCCATTCTATTGAATCAAATGAGAAATATATAAGGGAATTTCATCCATTGTTACAATTGAATCACGAATAGAAAGATAAATTTTTGCCGGTAATTGGGCCAAGTGTTACCATTTCTCTTAACACAAGAAACATCTCATTTAGCAAAACCAAAAAGTAATTGCGAGCCTCATTCATAATCATGCTTGCGCTGTTCCATGCTTTGTTGCCCTTTGAGAGTGCCTTGATCATTTGAAGGGAGTCACTTTCTACAATAACCTTGGAAAGGCCTAGCTAGAGAGCAAACTAAACTGCTTGTAATGCTCCCACTGCCTCAGCAAGAAAAGAGTCCGAAAAAAGGGGCTTACCGGTCCCTTATAATAACTTCTACCCCTATGAGTCCGTTGATCTTGTTAATAGTCCCATTCCAATTTACCTTGAACCAATTATGAGGGGTAGCCTTCCAAGTGTTTGTGGATGTGCGAGGTGACTTTCAATGTGGAGTTCTCGACGTCACCATATCAGAAAGTTGGGAGATGACAGATTGAGCTTCTCCAATAATCGTGGATGGGGAAGAGAACTCATCCTTGAATATCAAGCAATTCCTTCTCCACCATAGTTTGCATGCCACCACACCGAACTCTTGAATTTTCTAGTGATTCATCGAGTTGAGAATGGCTTCAAAAAGGAGAAGCATGGACTGTTAGGGTAGAGATGATTTTTGCAGCCTTTTGGAACATAGGCTCCATACTACTCAAGATGCATCACAACTCCATAACACATGCACTATACCCTTTTAAGTCTTTGTGACATATAGGATAGATAGGATCATCCATTATCTTCCTTTTGTATAGATTAACTCTGGTGGGAAGAGATTCCAGGCAGGCCCTCCATAAAAACATTTTGTTAGTAGGGGTAACCTGGAGTTGCCAAGGGTGCTGCCACACCTCATTAAAGAAGTGGCTACTCGAGCCTTGCGTCTGAGTGTTCTCAACTAGTTTGCATTGCAGGTGGTATGCACTACAAACATTAAAGAAACTATCCTTGGTGCCTAACCAAATAAGTTTATCTTGGCTACTAAGGCTGCTGAGAGGGGTCTTTAAGGTAGTGGAAGCTTCTACAGGTTCAAATATTTCCCTTACCAAATTAGAGTTCCCTTGTTTCAGGGTAGGATCGATTAGTTTGGCTACACAACCATTACTCCAAGGACGCTTATAGGGATCACACAGTGCAAAGGAGGATTAGCTTTGGCCAACCATTTGTCCTGCCAAATGCGAACAGCCTCACCATTGCCCACTCTCCATATGGATTCAGATTCCACTAGTGTCCTTGCTGAAAGAAAGCTCCTCCATATAAATGAAGACTTTGACCCCAATTTTGCTTGTTGGAAGTTAGTCTTGGAGTAGTATTTTGCTTTCATGACTCTTGCTGCCAAGGATTCGGGGTGGTGGATGAGTCTCCAACACTGTTTGGCTAACATTGTTATGTTAGATGCTTCTAATTCTTGAAACCCCATACCTCATTCTAGCTTGGATCTTCCCATCCATTTCCAAGTAATCTAGTGAATCATTTGCTCTTTCTCTTGTTGACCCCATCAAAAGTGTTGGATAGCACTATTTATCTTCCTGAGCAAAGTGTTAGGAAGTTTGAAGACACTTATGAAGTATGTTGGCAAAGCCTGGACCACGACTTTGATGAAAACTTTCTTCCTTGCTTGACATAAGATTTTGGCTTTGTGGTTGTTGATTTGCATCCTTACATTATCAAGAATGTTTTTGAAAAATTTGGTTGTATTTTTTCCAACCATAGAGGGCAAGCCCATGTATTTTTCATAGCTCATGGATGATCTCATTCCTGACAAGGATAGGATATACTGCTGGGCAATTCTTAGGGTATTTACTATGGAACATTATAGAGGTCTTTTCAAGCTTGAGTCTTTAGCCAGAGGCTTGCTCATATGTTCTCAAGAGACTAAGAGTTCTACCCCACTCTAGAGCATTGGCTTTGCAAAATAATAGTGAATCATCAACAAAGAACAAGCGGGATACTTTGAGCTATCCTTTAGCAACAAGAACACCATGTATTAGGCCTTGGACTTCAACTTGATTGATAAGGTTGCTTAGGGCCTCTGCACACATGATAAAGAGATAGGGGGATAATGAGTCCCCTTGGCAAATTCCTCTTGAGGGAGTGAAGGACTGTTGAGGCTTACAATTAACAAGAATCTCATATGTGACTGTTTCTATACACTACATTACTAGTTCCACCCATTACTCACAAAAATCGATTTTATATAACATAACTCTTAAAAATGGCCACTCTATGCAATTATAAGCTTTGCTCATGTTAAGCTTTAATGCCATATAGTCTTCTTTACCTGACATTTTGCATTTATTTTGCATTTCATGGTATCCAATGCTTCAAATGCAACAATAATGTTATTCGAAATAAGCCTATTAGGGACAAAAGCAGATTGTGTGCGTGAAATGATATGAGGGAGTATGGATTTCAGCCTGTTTGCCACTACCTTAGAAACAAGCTTATAAAAGACGTTACATAATGAGGTAGGCTTGAATTCAGATAACTGGGTGGGGCTCTTCTTCTTGGGAATTAGTGAAATGAAGGTATTGTTGATCTCTGTAATGATGCCTCTAGAGTTCAGTACCTGCAAAACGCCTTCACAGATTTGAGATTTGAGAATGGGCCAATATTTTTGGTAAAATGCTGTAAGGAACCCATCAGGTCCTAGGGAACTCAAACCTTCCATTTGAAATAGTGCATCCTCCACTTCTTGAGAAGTGTAAGGTCTTGATAGCATACTGTTATGAGCATCAGTTACTCAAGCTTCCAAACTTGATAGGCATTTTAGAATGTTGGAAGGAACAGAGGTGGAGAAGAGGTCCATGTGGAACTGCTGGAACATCCCACAAATTTGGTCTCAAAATGCACCTTGTTCCCCTCATCATTGATTAACTTTTTGACAAAGTTTGCTTTCCTCCTTTCTGAAGCATACTTATGGAAGAATTTAGTGTTTCTATCCCCCTCCCTCAACCACTTCTGTTTTGCACGTTGCCTCCATCTTGTGTTGTCCTCTTCCAGAAGTTTGTTTATCTGTTGCTACACTTGCTTGATGGGATATGTCAAGTGACCTTTATTAGCTTTTTGTAATTCTGCAAGAAGAGATAGTTGGACAGTAACATCTTCCTGTTGGCTGCTTGATGAGGCTTCTTCCACTGTTGTAATTTCAGGCTACAAAACTGAAGTCCCATATTAGCATAGCTAAGTTTGTTAGTTGCCATTCTTGGGTATGCTCATGCTTCTTCAATCACCATGTAACAGTCTTTTCTCATTGCCCAAGTTGCCTCAAACTCGAAAGAGAGGCACCTTCTTGCCTTATGGGAGAGCTGCTTGTTTAGACTGATTTGAATTGGACAAGGATTAGAGTTGAAAGCAAGTAAGGTGAACATTCTCAAGTTGGGAAATGATTTTGACTAGGAGGCATTGCATAATGCATGGTCTAGCCTTTATTTAATAAACACTCTTCCATGCCTTCCATTTGCCCATGTAAAATTTTGTCCAATGTACCCCATGTCACAGAGACCACAGTCATCAAGAGTAGTTCTAAATTTTTCTATTTGCTTATATGATCACAATGAGCCTTCAAACTTCTCACCAAAGTTTAAAAGCTTGTTAAAGTCACCCATATAGAGCTAGCCACATGGATGATTAGGTTTAAGAGCCTACAATAAAGATTAACTCTCCATTCTCTTTGTCGTGATGGGACTCCCGTAAAAGCCAGTTTGTTGCCAATCTGGACTCCTGTTAACACCCTTGACCATTAGGGAGATATGGCTTTGAGTGTATGAGTAGAGAGTTGTCTGATGGTCCTCATTCCAGAGAAATGCCAATCCACCACTTGACCCTCTATTGTTGACCGAAAAACTGAGATCAAACTTCAGTATTTTGCGTATCGCTTCATTCTAGGTTGCAAACGCTTTGTTTCCATTAATAAAACAAAGGATGGGATCTTTTTTTGCACCATTTGATGCAAGTCAAGGACTGTCTGGGGGTTCTCATGCCCTCGACAGTTCCAGCTGAGGCCACTCATTAGGTATGATGGGGCTGTTTAATAGCCTCCACCTTGAGTTCATTACTAGAATCCAATTGTTTAGTTCCATCGAATCTTTGGAGTTTGCTTCTTCGATAGGCATCACGGTTAAGAATAGGACTTGTTACTCTTTTGTTCTTGTTAGGTAGACTTGAGGATATTCCTTCAACTTCAGAGGTCAGGTTCTCGAAGCAGAGGTTGCGAGCTCGTCTTTTCCAAGAATCAATTTTTTTGGCATGTTGCAGAGCCGAAATCTTCTCGTTGATAAATTGATTCAGAAAATTTATTTGCTTTATGAGTTCATTTGGATCAAAATATGTCTGAGAAGGTCTCTGACCTTTACTAGCATCAAATTGGGGCTCAATGATGCCAGTATCCCCTTGGCAAGGCCAGTAGCCTCCACTCCTATCATATCAGTAGGTTACTCACTTGGTGAAAGGTTGCAGCACCTTTAGGCTCCAGTTTTATTGCCCTTTCCATTTTAGGAAGTTCCATGGGGACAACTTGGTTCCCAATGCTTTGTCTGCTTTGCTCGATGACAACTTTTCCTTGACCTAAAACTAGGTCCTCGCCCTCTGACAACCTTTCCTCCTTGGACTTTCCAATGTCTTTCTCAACTTCATTCCTAACCTAGGTCTCCCCTATCCCTAATTGAGTTTTACTTGGTCCCTCTCTCAGGGTCCCTTCTCCATACTTCTTGAACTAGATATCACTTTTATTTGCAGTAGGAGCACTCAACCACGCTCCATATTGGTATTTGAGATTACTATGATACTAGTTTGAGCACAAACCTTGAGTGTGTTTTAATACACCACACTTAAAGCAAAATGAAGGCAGCCTCTCATACTTGAATGAGACCCAAGATTTCTTGTCATTTACTGTGAGAAAGGTACCCTTAGGAAGAGGTTTGGTGATGCCTACTTCGATGCATATATGTAAGAACTTATCCAAGCAATTTCCACATTCATTAGCATACACGTCCACCACCTTCCTTACGTGACTGCCCAACTGCCCAACTGAGCTCCAATATCTTTGTTCATGCAATTAAAAGGAACATCATAGGCCTAAAGCCAGAAGACCTCTTTGTTGAAGGGATTTCATTAATGGACAAAGAACCATTGAACTGATGCACACATAATAGTCATCTATCGAAAGACCACGGCCTGCCTTTAACCACCCTTGTCGTGTCCTGTTCATTATGGAACTCTATAAGGAATTTATTGGCGCCTATCTCAGCGAACTGGAGCCAACTTTCGCACCGCCAAACTTTTGTCATTTTGTGTTTTGAAATGCATCCGTGTTTACATTTTTGTTAACAAAAATCATCACTAAGAGGCAAAAAGGGTTGGGCTTAGCAACACTTGATAAGGAGGAAGATAGGAGGACCACCCCCTCCTTTTCTTTCTCTGTTAAATTGAACTTCTCCCATTGTCTAGATAACTCCTCCACCATAGTCAAAGTTGTTGGAACAAAGATTTTGCCTTGGAGACACACTTTAAGCTAGAGAGAAAACCTCGCTAGAGGAGGATCGAGTTTTCAGCATTATTACATTTTGGACTGAGGAAAGATAAAATTGGAAAATGATAAATACAAAAATCTAAACTTGGAATACCAAAAAAGCACTATTGCTTTTTGGATTGAGGCTTTTAATATAAAATATTTACACATCATCATATAGGAAAAATGATAAGTAGACCGAAAAAGTATACGAATTAGGTTGTTTCTCTTCAAAATTTGTGTTTTTTTTTTTAAATACATAAAAATGCATTGTAATTTTTTTTTTTAAGATAGCACTATCGTACAATTATTCCATGAATTTTTGGTGGCCCTAACATTGTCCAATCATATATGGTCGCAATGTTTGACAATCGAAGCGGGTACAAGATTAATGACGAACTTACGTTAGTGTTTGAGCTAAAAAAAAAAGAAAGAATCGAATTTGTAGATAGAGAAGAGTTCAACGTATTACATTGGTGTCAATATTGATATGCTTAATTTGGTCTCATGAGACATCTTGAAGCAACAACTAGATGAGATATTTCTAAGCTTTTAATTGTCACTGTGTATCTAAAGTTGAGGCAAGGCGGATGGAGAACTGCACGCTTTAATAGTTTATAAGAGCATTAGTAATGATCTAACCATTGCCAAGTCCAAATTGAAATTGAAGCTTGGCCTTTTAGCTATAATCCACATGGTTTGGATAAATACTTTACATTGGTCTAGCCATTTCAAAGTCCAAATAAAAATATAATATTATATATTTTAATATAAATATTTTAAAATTTTGCAAATTCACTTAATATATTAAATATTAATTTTAGTAAAAAATTATTTTTTCTAAACTTTGAAAATACACTTAATGTATTAAATATTAATTTTAGTAAACAATAATTTTTTTGTATCTTTTTTAATTATTTCTTCTCTCAACCTAATTATTCAAGAATTAAAGATAGAGGCACTCACAATATTTTTTTATTTTTATTTTTCAAATACACATATATTAATTATTAACTTTAGTTTTTTTGTCAAAAAAAACTTATTAACATTAGTCAACAATAAAATTAATTTTTGTAACTATTTCTTCCCTCAACCTAATTATTCAAAAAAAGAATCATGCACCCTTGAAATTCTCATCCTATGAGAAACACTCATACATCAAAATAAGAATTCCCGTATTTTTTAACCTAGTTTGTCATTTTTGAAACCACTCACCCTATGCCCTTCATCATCTTATGTCATTTTTTAAATCACTCATCGTATGGCCTTCACCATCCATCAAAACACTCATCCTATGGCCTTCATCATCCATGAAATCTGTGTGCCTAAATAAATTATCCTTAGAAATATAAGCTTGTTTGAAACAATACAGTCTAAGTCTTGTTTGAAACACTTACAAATATACATTCAATTACATCAACACAATTATAGAAATATAACCATCAAGCTTGTTTGAAACACTTACAAAACAGTCCCTTTGAAACAGTCCACAGAAACAAATTCAAGTAGCCCTAAGAAACAATCCATAGAAATAAATTTAACTATAGAAACAAAACAATCCAAGTCCTTAGAAATAGAAGCTTGTTTGAAACACTTACAAAATATAACTATCAAGTAGACTACAAGAACTAGACTTACTATATATAGAAAAAAGTTTTTAAATTCTGTTGCTAAAGGCTGGAATCGAGAGAGCCAGGACCCTAGAATAAAATTAATAAGTTGTGTCAATAAAATTAATGAGTATTGCATCATGACCAATCAGTATATTAAAGTCAAAGCTGAATGTATGCTTCAAGTTTTAAAAAAAAATGATGACACAAAAAACTCGTATGCATTACAAGATTTGATTAAGGGTATTCATGTTAAACTTTAGCACAAGCTTTGATTATACTTATTTCATGCAAATTAAAAAGCATGCAGAAGTAGAACATAATAAATGATAAAAAAAAAAAAAAATGAAGTAGAACATAGCACAGGTTTAAATTTTAGTTTGGAGCATTTTCAACTTGTGATTTTTAAACATTTTCAAGCAGGGAATAGCACGTGTCTCACACCTTTCTGCTTCCGCACCAAAAGATAATAACCAGTGTCTTTGAATATGTGGTATTGGGACCAATGTTTTGAATACTGTACCGGTAGGCGAATCGGTCAAAGTACTGGAACGAAATATTTCAATATCGGTATCGTTTCATTAACTGTGTCGAAATAGTCTATACATAAATAAATTATATATAAATACATATATAAATTATATTTCAAAATAATAGTTAATATATGAATAAATTATATATAAATATAAATATATGTAATTAGTCTAGTCTGAATTGAAATTAAAAAAAAAAAAAAGCAAACTCTTTCAAACAGTAGACTTTTCAACAAGAGAAGGGGAGTGGTGACCCCTATAAAACGAAAAAAAAAAAGGTGAAATTCCGAAATCCAATACGGCCGAAACACAGGCCTGTATTTTAGCCGGTATGGCCGAAATATTGGCCAGTACGAAACAACCCATTTTTTATACTAGACAATTGACCAGTACGGTACAAAATTTAAAATACTGATTTGGACCACAACATATGCGATCAACAATAGTTCTTGGTCCATTTAAAACTAGGTTGCAAATAATTTTCTCCACCCTAACCTAAGACACAAGTGATTCATTTCTAGGCCCATTTTAATATGGAACCTAAATTTGATGACTTAAACCAATCTTTTAGGGAGGGAAAGTTTGTTAAATGATAAAATATATATATATATATATATCAGAAATTTTCCCAAAAAAATGGGTATGACCCTTTTCATATAAGTAGTCAAGGATTTTATTGAACAAAAGACAGTCCAAGTACATATGACATATTCAAGATAAACACTTAACTAGAAATAAATGGTACGTTAGCAACACTAACCAAATCTAAAGGTCAAAAAATGCACGAAGGAATTATTCATAAATTAGTGTTAAACACATTAAGTTAACAATTTCTCCAGAATAGCTATTCAAAACAGTGATAAAGTTACATCTTCCATACTTCTGGACCAAAAGAAAAATTCTTTGAACCAAAAAATAGAAAACCAAAATGTTGGCATTTGCATAAATATGGATAACAAATCTATGACATTACATCTCCTTCTCTCATTAAGAGATTATTTAGAGATGCCTTTAATATATAAAAGAATATCCTTTTTTGTTATAAAAACAAACCCATTGGTCAATAACTCAAAATGAAGTAGAAAAAAATATTACAGAAATAATGACAACTAATAACGAAAATTGAAGAACAAAGCATTGAATAACCTACAACTTGTATTGGAAAAATAGCAGAAAAAAGGTTGTCAACCAAACAATATGCCAAATGACGATTCAATATATGAATATTCAAACTTGGATGGATATATCACAATTGGTTTCCCAAGAATCCTGATGATTTGGCTAGATTGGCTACAAGCCCTAGACTCATGCACGCAGGAAGATCCATACAAATCAGAGGGGATCGATGTGTTAAAAAAAAAAAAGCCAAAACCAGAGAGCACATCAATGATTAGCAAATAACTTCGCCAAATCGAGAAAGTCCTGCACCAGGTAGGGTTTCCTTTGTGCAATTCGAGAAGGATAATTGCTTCTTCTCCTAGAATATTCACCAGTGAAGAAATGGTCTCATCCCACTCTACAAATCCCTGCAACGAATTTATTAGTTGGCCGAAGGTATTTCGATCGATGAAGAGAAAATGCAAGGCGGAAGCCACAACTTCATACATACAACAAAATTATACTAGAAATAAATTCATGGAACTTTATGTGATAGCTTAAATTGTAAAATTATTAATTTTATTATAAAATAAATTTAATATATCATATCATAAATCTATGTGAATTCAATTTTATAAAATGTATTTATAGAATTTCTCAAATTATATAAGTTTACATGATTTTTCATATTGAATTCCTCCCGTATTTGACTTGTAATTTGTTTTACCATAAAAAGGGCACTACAAGAAATTTGGCCTATTGTAGCAATTTTTTAATTGTTACAAATAAACTCGCTACAACAAGTGATTATTTGCAACGATAAAAATTGCCGCATACTTTAATTTCAAATTGCAATTAAGAGGCAGGTGTGAGATCCCGGATTTACGTGTATTTTTACATATTATTTTATTCTCGGTATTAATTATTTTAATTTATTTTAATAATATTATTGGTTGTGTTTTATTTGTTTAAAATATTTATTTGAGCTATTCGTTAGTAAGTATTAGTTTTACGTTGTTTTATATTTATATTGAGTTACGTTATTTTTATTATTTACTTTAATGTGAAGTAATTGTTTTAATAATTGGAATTAAATTTCTTTATTTTATTATGTGAGTTTATTTGATATGCTTTTGTTATATTAATTATCATTTTTTAATTAAATTGTGCTTGAGTTTAATTTATTTTATTGATAGGTTTTAAATATTTTATTTTATTGATATTAAATTGTAGTATTTTCAGCTGGCTTTTATTTAATTTATTGTGTTTTTTTTTCTAGTTGGATTCTATTTCTTTTCCCTTCTCTTTTTCCTTTTCCTTTCTTCTTTTGCTTTCTTCTTTTTCTTTTCTTTTCTTTTTCTCTTTTTCTTTCCCCTGCTTTCTTTCCTCTGTCGCGCGACCCTCCCCTATTTCCCTCTCTCCCGCCCGTTCTTCCTCTTTTCGCCCAGCGCCGCTGTGCGTTGCCTGTGACCATCACCGCCCCTTCCATTTTCTTCCCCACCTACCGGCGACCACTCCTCTCCATTCTCAGCCCAATCCATGCTATCGTTTACCCCTACGCCGACCTCAAAGCCGCGGCCTCTATGTACTCCAGCACTGCCATTGATCCACCACCGGCCACCATCTCTTCACCACTTCACCATCGACCCCTCAGCTACCTAACTCACCATTCCTCAGCCCCAATCCACCACCCTTGTAGCCCATTGATCAACATCTCTATTTTAAGCTTTTTGGCCTCTAACTGCCGCCCACGCCGCCACCCACGGCCAACCACTACTACCAATTACTTCACCAATACCTCTAAGTCTTTTCCTAGCAATCTCAAGTCTTCGTTTATTCCCGTTCAAAAATTGAATTTTTGAGACCCACGGCCATAGTCGGTTTTGTACTGTTACGTTGCTTTACCGCCGTCGATTGCATCTCGAAGATGCTTCAAAAGTTATATTATAGCGCTGTAAGTATTTTCCAAATGAATTTTTAAGATTTAAATATATTTTTGCATTAATATCTATGTGTTGGATGATGTTGGTATTTGTTAGTTGATTGAGTTTATTGAATATTAGATATTTTGTACATAGTGATATGCATTGTGAAATTGCACGGTCGTTCATGTGTATATATGATATTTGAGATTTTTACGTGAAATTTGAGTTATGGTATATTAAAATGATTTGTTTGAAGAGTTTTATAAGTGAGAAACGGTATTATTGGGTTTATGGATTTTAATGATTTTGACTGAGTCATAGCGGGGACGGCAATACGTAACGCCCGTTATGATCAGTAGGTGTGTAAGTCATAATGGGGACAGCGATACGTAACGCTCATTATGATTGATAGTGTGTGGATGACATAATGGTGACGGCGATACGTAACACCCATTATGGTCATTGTGTGTGTAAGTCATAATGGGGACGGCGATACGTAATGCCTATTATGATTGATAGTATGTGGATGACATAATGGGGACGGCGATACGTAACGCCCATTATGGTTATTAGGTGTGTATATCATATGGGGGACGGCGATACGTAACGCCCGGTATGAAATAAGTATGTATGAATCATAATGGGGACGGCAATACATAACGCCCATTATGATTGGCGATGCGTGTATGTCATATCGGGGACGACGATACGTAATGCCCGGTATGATTGGATTTACGGATATTATTTTCTGGGAAATGATGGATAATTTTTATTGGAATTTTATTGTGATTAAAATGTAATTTTAGCGTGTGTAGTTATTTTATTTATTTTGAGAAAGATGATTTTAAACTTCATGCATATGGTGTCATGTTTATGTGTATTATTGTTGTATGAGTATATTTTATATCTTGTGGTTTGGTTGGGTTGTACTTACCTGCGATGCCATCTTGGCGTCGTAGATTTTGAATGTAGATGTCGATGAGGCTAAGCCTGAGGAGGCGGCTTCGTTGTTGAAATATTTATTTATAATTTGTTATATTCGAACGTATTTTTCCATTTTTATAAATATGTATTTTTATGATTTATCTTTCCGATGACTGTATTAAAACTCCTGTTGGAGAATTTATGCTAAATTGATTTGTAAAATAAATCTAAAAATTCTGGTACTTAGTTAATGATTTAATTTATCCGCTGCTTTTATTTATGCATGTTACGTGTTCACACACTTAGCACTTGACGTTGGGAGTGCGTGACCCATGTTGTCAGCATCCCGATGTCTCGATTCCTGTGTTTATTTTAAGGAAAATTTTGGGGCGTCACAGCAGGGGTCCCCTGAATTCATTTTTATAGCGATTTATGAGCAATGGTGACCAAAAAAATCGACACAATAGGAAATAAAGACTTGCGGCGGCGGCAACAATCGTTGGTATTGTGTTTTAAAGGACCAGATGCATGAAATATATTGTTTTTTCCCTCTCATCCCTTCCCTCTATTTTAGAAACCCGACTGCCAAACCCCATATATTCCCTTCTTCAATATCCATTTTCGCTTCCAGTTTCTATTGCAAAAGCTCACATATAAATCTCATCACATTTTCACCATCAATCTTCTCTCTCTATTTGTCTATTTTTCCATTGAATTTATTGAGGCTGGTTTTTAGGATTTATCCTCTATTTCATTCCTTACTTCTCTTGAAACCCTCGAATCATCAATGTGGTTTGAGTCATTTGACGCCCATCAATCCCACTGAATCGAGGCCAGTTTTGATTGCAAATTTTGTTCTTTCATTATTTGAGCATTGCATTTTGGAGTCACTTCATTTCCTTGTTATGGCTTTGATTTCAGCTTTATTGGAGATTTTGTGAAGACCCACAATGTTGGATATGCTCAACAAGATCATGCTCTTCATAGCGCCTCTTTGGCTGGCGATTATTGTTGGGCTTTTGGTTGGTTGGGCATGGAAGCCCAAATGGGCTAAGAATTTGACCAATTGTTCTATGTCCAAGGATGCTTCGCCGGTGTCACCGACTGCATTGTCATCTACATGTTTCACTTCGTTTTCAAGATTGAACTCCCTAAGGTTTTAGCTGCCTATATGGGTTTTTCGAGAAAATGGTTCAAGAAATGGTCGGACAGCTTCTAAATTTGGGTTTTTTTTAGAAAGTTTGTTTTCTCTATGCTCATTTTTTTCTAAAAGCATAAATATTTGTTGTGTCTTAGTTTTTATAGGAAAGCAGCTTCCTAATGGAATTGAGTCACCTTACTCTGACCCTAGTACCAATCCTTCACAACCACGATCCTGCAAAAGAGCTCTCCTCCATAATTTATAATCAGCATCTCTAGTATACCTTTCAATAAAACTTCTACATGGTCCAGGTCCATTGTTGAGTTCTTGCCTTCTCATTTGATTTCAGTCTCCTAGGATTGCAGCCATTTTGGCCTTGAATTTTACATAGGCATGTTGAGATCTGCATTCCAAAACCCCTAGATCAAGAATGTTATGGCACATTATGCCAGTCCCCAACACATCTAACATGTGCTACATTTTTTTATTCCCCATCAGATTTGCTACCTTGATACTCACATAAACCCAACGTGCTCAGTGTGCCATTTTTTTTTTCTTCTCATGGAGACAATATATTCTGGTGTAAGATTATTTTATAATGCATCCGGTAAATGATGTATACATTATGCATATGAAAAATACATTCTGATTTATGCTAATGAGTTAGTTATTATAATTTGCCATCAAAGAATTCTGCTCATTTCTATGTTATATTTATTTACAAATGCCTCATTTAATAATTTAGTTCATCAGTCTTTGTTGCATGAAATGTATTGAACTTCCATGAAGTGCAAAGAAGTCTCCTTATGCGACGATTACGTACCTTACAAATAATAATTGTGGTGATTGCCATTTCTTTTGCGGCGAAATACATGGGAATTAGTTACGATTGTTAATTCCACCAATGTGTTATCTCGACTTTTTTCAAGCCCATTTAGAATGACATTTGCGGCACCTATAACACATTTGTTGCATTTATGTAGCGCTGCAGATAACTCACCTTATGCGACGTTTTGAGAAAACGCCCCATCAACGCAAGACCAAAAATTCTATGGCGTCCAACGTGAGTAGATGTGAAAAACGCCGCATACATGCAGTTGCGGCGAGTTAGGGAGCTTTCGTGGATTCTAAGCGCTGAAAAAAAAATTCTTATATCTTGTAGTGGGATCAAAATTAAGGAGTATTAAGGAACTAGTTTTTATCTTTTATTACTCCTTCGTGAAAAGACAAACAATTTAGGTACCTCTTTTTCTTTGGGCCTCGAATATATTAATTAATTATTTAAATGAGTAATGTTATATATTATATGTTCATTTTATTTTATCTTATTATATAAGATGTGATATATTTATTATTATTGAATAATAACAGTTAATAAAAGATCATCTAATAATAATCCTGATAAATATCATGTCATATCTTAGAAAATGATACGTGATAGCTAGCTAGTATAGAATTTTCGCTAATAGTAATTGCATGTAGTCTACATGACAACGGAGGCAGGACTACTAATCCCCTGGCCGTTTATTCTAATGAACATACGGAGTCATGATTATGAATTTTTTGGTATATATAGTTATTTTTGTATATTATTTGTACAATTTTTAATGATCAAGTGATTGACTAAGATTGTTATTTTAATTGTAACTAATTATATTAATAGAATGCTTAAAGAGTATACAAAAATGACTGTATACAAAAAATTTACATGGACTCTCCTCCAGCCGTTAATATTGTAACGAACGTATAAGTCCGTAGATCTTGACGCCAGTAAGCATATATATGTCATGCGAACCTTAAAACAGAAAACATTAATATAATAAGACAACAAGCAGGTATAAAGATTTTGGGGAAGAAATCACACAAATCACAACTTAATAATATTATATATAACAACTAATTGACGCCCATGCAAACATACATATATCAAACCTTAATAAAAGCAATGAATTACGAGTAGTAGTAAACAAGCCATAATGGAAACAAAGGGAAAGCTCAAATTAACCACACTCTAATTAACCTTCTTTAGGTTTTCTTCAAGCTTGCTAGTAAATAATTTACTTCTCCTCTTCGATCGGTGCCATGCATCACCACCAGATCATGAGTTGGAATTAATCCTTTGAAGACTGGCTCGAATTATCATTAGGGTATCCGATTCCATGGCGATTGTTAGGAAAGAACATGAAAACCCCACTGGAAGCCGCCCCAACAACTGGAGGCAGCACCATGAGCAAAGTTTTCTCGGTGGAATCTTTGACCGGATAGAAGCACCCCACAGTATTTTGATCCAAAAGAACAACCACCCCAAACACAATCAACGAAAAGAAGGCATGCACGAAGTCCGCAAACCGAAGCTTATACGCCGACAAGTCCACGTTGTTAGACTCCGGCGAGGGCCAAATACCCTTCTTTGTTACAATCCCGTAGTGGGTGTTGCCGTCATCTCCAACGTAACTGTCGGTGAAGGTGGAAAAGAAGCAAGACAAACCGCTCAAACCAACAAGAATGGCTGTGAGGTACTTGTTGACGGTATGGCAGTGGCCATAGTTGGATAAGAGAGGGCTGAGAAACTGATACATGAAGACAGTGCCTGTCGGGAGGAGCTTGATGAGGTTGCCAAGACCTGATAATGTAAGGTCCTTAATGGAGTTGTTGGGTGCAGCAGCCATGGATGAAGATCGATTCTTGGGAATATTGAGTGGAAGATCAAGTGCGTTTGTTTTGTGTTATGGGTCCTTGACAACTTCTTGGGATTATATTTATAATAATAGATATATAGCAAGACGAGACAGATCAAATATTGCTTCTACGTAAAATGCATATGGAAGCTGTTGATATATCGTTTGGATTGCATTGCTTTTACTTTTGGAAAGAGTAGGGCATCGTCCCGGCCAATCCAAGCTTTGCATAGGATTCAGTTTGCTTATACGTTTATAGACACTCCATCCAAGACAACTCATCAGGTGCATGTTGGCAATTAAAAGCCATGCGAGTTGCGTCCATTAGCTAACTCTAAATACCAATTATATATCTTGATGATGATCAATATTGAATTAGTGGCTGCTCATTTTTTTGGCTATTAAACAGTCGGAAATCGGGCTAGTCTAATTTAGGGTATTTAGGGTCGGCTCAATATACATTAAGGCTTAAAGCAAGTAATTCATAATTATATATAATATAATAAAATATAAATTATTATATAAAAATAAATGAGATTTTATTAAAATTTATAATTAAATTTTTTTTGAATTTATACTTAATATAGCATTTTGTATAAAATGAGGCCTTAACGTTAATTTTGTGCCTCAATTTAACATAATTTTTTAAAAATAAAAATATAAATATAAACAATTCATTATATTAATTATTAAAATTATTTTAAAATATAAATAATTCATTGTATTAAATATTAAATTTAGTATTATGGGGCCTTGCACATATTGAAAAGTATATTTATTTAAATTTTATTTGATGAGATGATTTTTTATTTTTTTCAAAAAAGTAGAAAGAAAAAATTTTATCACTTTTATTTTTGAAGGCCTTAATAGGTGGGGGTCTTAGACAATGTCTTAAATGACCTAAGCATTGAGCCGGCCTAGTCTAATCATACGTATTGATATGATCATATACTATTCTATTGACCTATATTATTCTATCGGTTATTAAACAATGAAATTAGTAGAAAAAAATATTTTATTTCCAACTAGACATATACTATTTTGGACCACATAGGTTGGTGGTGAAAAGCCGAATTTCTTATAGTGAATTAAGTGTGCATGGGAAAACCATGTTTCATGTAAATCGATTTGACCATCAACAAAAGAATTATAATGATCTTGACGACAGAGCACACAGAGAGATCAGAGAGAGGTTGCTCAATATTATATATTATATATATATATACACTGATCGGTACATTACATGAGTTAATTAAGCTCGATCCTCGTGACGTTTTTACTCACTATTCGATGGATTGCTTGAAAAACAATTAAGAGAAGTTCCAACTTGAAAGCTAGCTAGTAAGGACGAAAGACGAAAGTATACGTATGTTCATGCCATATTTCAGTTATGGTTAATTTATTTATCTTTCTTTACGAAACTCCCAGTAGGTTTCTGGACATAAAAAAGAAACTTAATTTAATCTTTAACTCTAATTGTATTATGTTAAAAAATATGCCTTACCAATTCATTAACATCAAGATCTGAATGAATATTAAATATCTCGCAAGCCACGTGAAAACAAGCATATGTGCATGTTTTGTCAAAGTTTTGGGGCATTCGATGTCACCACATATGCATGCATATATAATATGGACGTAATTAGAGCTTGATCTTTGGAATATATACTACTTATAACTACTAATTCAATTCTAAATATTACCATCGAAATGATAGCTTAATTGATACGAATTGGGATTTTATGACTTCAAAGTATGAAGTTTGAGTCTGAAGAACGTAAGTCAATCATTTATGATAGTAAATTAAGTTGATCTTTAGGCCATGATGAGATGGGGCTTTGAACTAGTGGATATATAGTTGTCGCTTCCATCTCCCAAAAAAACTCCATTTGGAATATAATGGGTACAATATTATTTTGAAAAAATTTTGTTGCAAATAATTTTGTGTAGTAATATATATACTCATTTAACGTGATTGATTAAATTAATTTATAAATTAAAAATAATTAATAGACATATATTGATGTATAAATTAATGCACAAAATTACTTGTATATGGTTTGTTTTGGTGGGCCTTTGAATGGTTGAGAAAAAAGCGATGTTGGATGGTAAAATGATTTGCACAAGGTGTAAGTACAAGTTTTCAGCGGAATCATTAGGACGGGTCTAATTTGCATATATATGGGTAATGCTAGTCTGTCAGCTCCACGGATTTTAGGCAAAATATTTTTCTATTTTTTTTTATTAATTATTATTTTAATTTTTTGATTATTTTAAAATATTTTGAAAAACTATAAAAAAAAATATTAATATATTAAATAAAAAAAATTAAAATACATGATATATCAAAATAAATCAACAAACTATCATTTTGCATATCTCGAACGTATTGGGGCTAAACTTGCCTAGTCCTTTCTTAGACAAGTGCACGCACGTCTTCCAAATGGTTGCACGCCTTTCGAAATAAGGTAAAAACATCGATCACGTACGTCATTCTAAATTTTACGTCAAAATATTGGACGTCACTTTTCCCAACAACCCAACTCAAAGGATCGTTCATTCGCAAATCAAAAATGTTTTTGGCTTCGTTTGATTCTTGAAAGAGCACTTTGGATTTCAAATCGCTAATGTTACTCAATTCAAAAATTATATATATATATATATATATATAGAAAAGAAAAACTCAATAACTCTTTACATAAGAGACTCTCAATATTTTTTATTTTTTATAAATACATTTAAATTCATGATCATAACATCTAAATATATTTAAATTCATTTTAAATAAGACTTACAAAATTTACTCAATTATCTAAATTCACAATTATTTATAAAGAATTCAAAACTAATATTAACTCAACTAATCAACTAATCAACGTCTAAACATAACTTTAGTCATGAATAAATTTTATAAAAGTAAATTAACAAATTAACATTACTTAGAGTGGTATATTAAATTATAAATATATTTTTATTATAAAATAAATCTAATGTATACAAATTTATATCATTTTGTGAATTTCCTTTTATAACATCGGTTTATATTTATAGTATTTTTCTTCACAAAATCATATCAAAAATTTTATTTATCATCTCTCTACACTAAACTTTATATTTTTCTCCTATTAAATTTGTAGTATATAGATGATGACTAGAAAAATTCAATAAATTTAAGAAGAATAAAGCTAATTTAAAAAAAATAATAATGTGTGCTGTATATTGATGATGAGTAACAGAAGTCAAAACATATATTATAAAGAAAAATTCTACTCGGTTCGAAGCCTAACCGGATCATAAAAATGGGTTCTTTCTTATGTGTTTTAACCGTGAGCTTCAGCCCATGTTCACAGGGCCCACTTGTCAAGTTTTATTGGATCCTTTTTTTGGACCCTATATATGCCACTACTCTGTCGTTTTACAAAAGTTTTAGTTAGAGACTCCACTCGTTCGGCCGCCTCTATATATAATATATATAGCACGTCACCCTTCACACACTTAACTATGTGCTGTACACGCACGCTTAGAAGAAAAAAAAAAAAAAAAAAACTGTGCGCCGTAGATTATGAATTTTTTTATTCTTTTTTTTAGGGCGTTTCTGGGCCGATTAATATCCCAAACCCTTGTCAATTTGTCATCCTTTTGTCCCCTATGATTATCAGGATCTCCAAAGAGATGACTGTAATTTGCAAAGATGAGACTTCAATTCTTTAAACTATATTAGTGGCATAATCGGTTTAGTTTGGTCTGACTTTATATATATTTTAAAACTAAATCAGTTTAAGTGGGTTTTGAAAATTTTGAGAACTGAAAAATCAACGGATTAATTTAGAGAATTAAGACTTTGAATTTTTTAATTTCGGTTCGGTTCGGTTCGGTTCAATTCATTTAGATGTTATATGTATGATTTAGTTTTAGGTTTTTTTGTTAGGCTAGTTGATTTTTATGATCCGAATGAAGAATTATTTTGTAGCCCAAATATGATAAAAGTCCAAAACATCATTTTCAACATAAGACACCATGCATATAACAATTAACCAAATAAATGCTAAAAGCAATTAGTCAAAATATACTAATTAGTTTAATTAAAACATGCATTTAATGATGCTTTAAAAACCTATTAAATGGACTTCAAAGTATATAAAATAAAATTATATAATAACTGCTTACCAGCTGCTTAGCTTTTAAAAATGTACTTACCAATATTATAGTATACATTGTACTCATATCATATTAAGTATGTAACTTAAATGTAAAGAAAAATATAAACAAGTTGATAACTTAATATTAATATTCATACTTAAGAGTAAGTTTATATCAAGTAAGTACAAATAATAAGATTAAAATTCTATGTTATATTAATTTTATAATATATATCATATAAAAATTTAAAATATATATTTTAGTTCTGCCCAATTCAATTTTCAAGTCATGAAAATCCGAACCAAACCGATTTCTAATCGATTTTGATTCTCAGAGATTGAAACCGACTAAGTCGATATTTAACCAAGGGTAAAACTTCAATCCGAATGTTTTTAAATTGAGGATTTGCAGCCAACTAATCCTCTAATACCATGTAAATACTATCTCAAAATATAAGTTAAATCCGCATGCACCAAATCTTGATCTAATTGCTGAGAACTCTCGCAAAGGATTGGTTGGAAAATTGAAGGTTTTCTCTTTCTCTTTTGGGTTCTCAGCAATTAGATCAAGATTTGGTGCATGCAGGTCTAGCTTGTGCTTTGAGAGAGTGCTTACTTGGCATCAGGGGATTGACTGGCTGCAAATTCTCAATTTGAATACATTCGGACTGAAGCTTTACTCTTTAACGAAACAAAACATTTGGTTTGATTTGATTTTTTTTTTTTTAATTTTTTTCATTTCTTCTTAGAATCCTAATCCATACCGTGTAAGGTGCTTTCGAGTAGGTTTGGACTTCGTCATTTGAACTTTTCCTTTTAGAAAAATGCTAAAGGCAAACGGCTAATGCAAACAACATGCAATCAATTCCATGTCAATGTGATATTCCTTAGACAAATTTACCAAATTGACGCACAAGTCCCATCAAGGTAAATTGACGCACAAGTCCCATCAAATTTTCTTCAAACTACCCCTAGCCTGTGAATTTTGTCGACAAAGACTCAGAGCTACAAATTTCTTTTTTCTAATCTTCAAAGCTGCATAACTTGGTACCACACTAATTCAATAAAATTAACCCACAACCATACACCGTACACGGCAAATGATGAGTTTTATTTTATATGAGCTAGATATAAGCGGACAAAGATGGTGAAAATTATTCAATTCCTAAACGAGACCCACCTACGGCACAAAAGAGCAGACCAACCTACATATATTTAAACTCATTTATTTAAAATTGAAATTAGGAAAGAAGAAAAAAGTTGCAGAGATGGGCAATGGCAGACGTTGAATGAATATAAGAAATGCCAAAAGTCGCAAAGAAAGAACCCAAGGGAGATAGGCCCCTTCTTTAGGTTATTCATACGAACATGAACCCACAAGATTCAAACAAAATGAAGCAAAAAACCCAAACCCAAAAGGTAGAAGAATAAAAAATAAAAATAAAAAGAGAAAGAGAGAGAGATCTTTAAGACGAATTATTTGAGAAAGAGAAAGATTTCTCGTTGAAGAAAAACTTTGCTTTGCTCTTTTTTTGTTTTTATGTTTTTCGATTTTCATTATTCCATGTATGTAGCCGTTTACTTCCCGCTTGCACGTTCCGTTTGTCCCTAACAAAAGTGTTCCCTTTAATAAGGTATCTTAAAATTTTTAACATTTTACTTTCTGCAAACTTTGGAGAATCTTATTTCTATTATTAGGAGACGTTACGGAAGTACACTTACAAAATAACTTAATATGTATATTTATTAAACAAAGATTTTATAATCTGCAGGGACGGCCTGATGTACATTGAGGCCTTAGGCGAAAAATTAAATGGGAGATTTTATGTTATATTTATTATTATATTAAACATTAAATTGATTTATTTTAGTTTTTTAAATTCTAAGAAGAAAAACTACTTAACAAAGATGTCTAATATTCTATGAATATTCAATAATATCTCAATATATGAATGAATGCGAGTAAATTTAATTTAAAAAACTTAATATATGGAACAATTGAAACAAAAAAGCGATAATACAAGTAAAAAATGACAATGATTAAAAAAATAAGATTAAACAAACTGAGGATAGATTAAGTAAGTTTATAATCATTTTAAATAAACTGGGGATAGATTTAGTAAGTATATGATCTTTTTCTCCCACATTTGGATCATTAATTGACTTTTCTCTTCACCTACATGCTTAGCGAGTCACCATCTATTTATTTTGCGTGTAATTCATTTTTCTTTATATAATATAAATTTCTCTCTCTTTTAAATTTTGTGCCATTTTTTTCTCAAAGGTAAGAAGTTGAACTTAGGTATTAGGCAATTGCCTAAATCACCCAAGCCCATGAGTCAAACTGATAATTTGATTTTACATACTAAATTCTATCAATTTATAAATTTATAATTTGATGTAAACCATGCCTGTCGAGAGGAGCCTTACAAATTTATAATTCTGTGTTTGTAAATTGGCACAAATACAAACATTTTTTTATAATTTGACTTAACATAGCAGTTTGCATGAACAAGGTGGATGGTCTTAATAAAGATAGGCCTTTTCAGGTACGAATTGAGTTGGGGTTTGAGGGAAGAATGCAAGATTCTTGTCAAGGAGAGTTGGGTCAGTTTGAGGGGATCTCAGTCAGGGATACCTGCAGTGATAAGAGCTCTCCATAGATGCAAATCTGCATTGTTGCAATGGAATAAAAAGGATGCAGTAAACAATAAGGCTCTGAGAATTAAGAAGCTAGAAGAAATCTCAAAGTTGCAAGCTGCTAACACAGGTGACTTAACTGGTAGATTAAACTAATATTAAACGAAGTTGATAAACTGTTAGAGGAAGATAATATCAAGGGGAAATAAATGGCAGAACAAAAGCAACTCAAAGATGGTGACCAGAACACTAAGTTTTTTCATGCATGTTCAAACTAGAGAAGAAAAATTAATGCTATCAAGGTCATGAAATAGGAGATAGATCTGTGACAGCAAAGTTGGCAGAGATTGCAAGTTTATTTCAACAATTTTATAAGATATGTTTGCTACCTCAAAACCTGCTAATTATGAAGAATGCCTCAGTCCTCTAGACTTGAAGATTAGAAAAGAGATGAATGGGCTATTAACTAGGGAGTTCTCAGCTGAGAAAGGTAAAGTAGCACTTTTTCAGATGAATCACTCAAGTTCACCAGGGGCTAGAAGGTTTTCAGGCTTTTATCAGCATCACTAGGAAACAGTTGGTGAAGATGTGGTGGGAGTTGTTCTGACTATTTTGAATGCTAATGGAGAAATTGAACAGTTGAATAAAACTCACGTGGTTCTTATACCTAAGAAGAAAATTGTTGCTCCAAAGGTCACTATTTTAGACCTATTTCATCATGTAAGGTCATCTACAAGATTGTTTCTAAAATTCTAGCCAATAGGTTGAAATTAGTTCTTCAAGATGTTATATCCCTTACTCAAAATGCCTTTGTCCCATGCAAGTTAATTTTAGATAATGTCATTGTTGCTTATGAAGCTTTACATACAATGAATACTAGGTTGAAAGGAAAATCTGGTTTTGTGGTCTTAATGTTTGACATGAGCAAGACTTATAATAGGATGAAGTAGTGTTTTTTAGAAGCTGTAGTGGTTAAAATGGGGCTTTATCTTATTGGATAAGACTAGTTATGAAGTGCATTCAACTCAGTGACATATTCTATTCTTATCAATGGAGCTCCTCAAACATCCTTTAAAGCTTCAAGGAATATTAGGCAAGGAGATCCTTCTCTCCTTACCTTTTAATCATGTGTTCAAAGGCTTTAAGTGCTCTACTCAATCAAGCTAAGGAATCAAAGGCCATATTTGGTATTCCTATTGCTAATGGACAGATTTCAATTAACCATTTATTTTTTGCAAATGATAGCTTATTGTTTTGTAGAGCTAATGATATGGAATAGAGGAGATTATTATAGATTATTAGTCTTTATGGAGCTGATTCTGGTCAGAGGCTAAATAAAGACAAAACTTCTATTTGTTTCAGCAAGAACACTAATGAGGCTACTAGAAGATATATCTTAAGTATTGGTGGGGTTAGAGCTACTAATTCATATGAGAAGTACCTTGGTCTTTTTGCTATCATTAGTAAGGCTAAGAGGAAATCTTTTTGTGAGATAGTGGACACGATGAGAAGAAAAATCAGCAATTGAAAAACCAAATTCCTTTCTCAAGCTGGCAAATAGATTTTATTGAAAGCTATGGTTGATTGAGAGGCTTGAGCAGGAGGAATTAAAAGAGTTTGTTGTGACATCAAAGAAGATATGGTAGAGAAGGAACTTATTTATCTTCCAAGAGAGATAAAGTTAAATTGAGATGGTGTCCTCCACCAATAAGAATCTATTGTTGGGTTTACTTCTTTTGGAGTCCCACATCGGTGGAATTTGATAAGGAGGCAAGCCCATGTGATTATAAAATGGGGTTTAGCCTCCTTGGTTTAACACACCAGTCCGAAACTTATCTAATAACTTTTCACTTTAGTAAAATTCTTTTGTTGTTCTTTTTGTATGTAAAAAAGAAGAGAGGTGAAAGTTAAAATTTTATTAGTGGATAAGTTTTTGTGGGTGTCGTTGGGGTGAAGAGAAAAATTATGTGATTGTAATAATTTTCACATAGTGGATTTTCTTCTCTGGATCTGGTGATTTTTCTCTTGTTTTGAGAGTTTTCTACGTAAATTCTTGTGTTGTGTTTATGTCTCTATTTTTCTTGATATTTTGTCAAAAGTAGATCCTGGTGAGGGAAATTTGGGAGGCCCGGATTCCCAACAAGTGGTATCAGAGCCACTAGATTTTTTGGCAGGGTGGAGCTTTGGTGTGGTAATGTGGATAAATATGGTCTAAGGAGGTTCTGTCTAGGAGATTGAAAATTTTAAGTGTGTCCGTTATGACCCTCCAATTTTTCCTGGGAATCTTGACGTTCTGTTTAGGAAATATCAGTCTTCCTTGAGAACTTACTTATCAGGTACTATTCATTTCTACGGTAAAATTCATCGAGACAATGTCAAGAATGGAGGTAGAGAAATTTGATGGGAAAATCAATTTTGATTTGTAACAAGTGCAAGTCAAGGATATTTTGATTCTATCAGGATTACACAAAGGTAGACCAACCCATGAAATCAGCAATTTGCTAGCGGTGTGGACAACCTAAGCACGTCAAGAAAAGTTGTCAACAAGAGGTGGAGCCGGTTCGGCAAGTGGTTCTAAATCAGTAAATGGAGATACTGGTATTGATGCTAACATTGTGTCTCTCTCTATGGAAAAAAAGACATGTACATCCTTATGGCATGCTGCTAATCCCAAAGTTGACATGATAGAGGATATGTTACTGTTAGCTGTTCCATAAGTTTGCACACGGGCATTGGTTTGACATTGATGCAGGGTGTGTGGTGAAAATTCATGTCGATGGCTGATGAATTTTCAGAAAAACCAAATGTGGGAGTTGCACCATAATTTTTCAGCAAGGTTATTTTCGACATGAGCCGAAGTGAAATGTTTAGAATTAGTTTATTCTGAGTGAGTATGCTTTTATGGTGGAGCATGATAGAGGAAGGTATGAAGATCCTCATTGCGGTGGAGCATGACTATGGGATCAGCCAAAGTCACAAGGTGGAGATTGTTGGGTTTTCTCCTTTTGGAGTTTCATATCGGTGGGATTTGATGAAGGGGCAAGCTCATGTGATTATAAAATGGGGTCTAGGTCCTTGGTTTAATACACTAGTCAGAAACTTATCTAGTAACTTTTGACTTTAGTAAAATTCCTCTGTTGTTCTTTTTGTATATAAAAAAGAAGAGAGGTAAAAGTTAAAATTTTACTAGTGGAGAAGTTTTTGGGGTGAGGAAAAAAATTGTGTGATTATAATAATTTTTATATAGTTGATTTTCTTTTCTGGGTCTAGTGGTTTTTCTCTTGTTTTGGGAGTTTTTCACGTAAATTCTTGTGTTGTGTTTATTTCTCTATTTTTCTTGATATTCTGTCAAAAGTAGATTCTGGTGGGGGAAATTTGGGAGGTCCAGATTCCCAACATTTATAAGGTCAATTGGGATGCTACAACTAATTCTATGGAAGGTAAGGTGGGTATGAGAATTATTATTATGCGAGATTCTGAAAGTATGATCATTGCATCAAGAAGTTTATCCAAAAGGATGACCACTGTTCCTTTCATAGCAGAATGTCAAGGAGCTTTACAATTTATTGAGTTTGCTAACGAGAAATCATGTTGGAAGGGGATGCAGTGTAGGTGGTTTAGTGCCTTAAATCTCACAATTTGGATCATTCAAGTGCAGTGCCTATAATTTGAGATGCTAAATCTGTTTTGCTTAAGTTTGAACTATGTGAGATTGTTCGTATTAAAAGAGAGGCTAACTTAGTTGTTCATGTATTAGCTAAACATGGTTTAGAGAGTGGAGAGGATGAGGTTAGACTTGAACATTGCCACCCTTGTATCCTACATTTTTATTTGATTGATGAATGGAACTGCAGTATGTTCTTTAAAAAAAGAAAAACTAAACCAAGTGTCAAAAAGAAAAAGAAAATTGCAAAATTCTCAAACTTTGTTTTCCTTCTTTTTTTTTTTTTTTTGAGAAAAGGGTAAACTTCATTAAACCTCAGATGAAGTTAGCTATGACAAGTTGTCTAAATTTTCATTCAGATCAGTTACATTTTGATGGCTCTAAGAGTCTCCTTTGCTAACATATGAGCAAGACCATTACCTGACCTTTTAACGTATAAAACCTTCCAACTAGTTAAACATGATAATCTAGATTTGATATCACTTAGTACCATGCCAACTCTATCTCATCTTGCTATTGGTTTCTCTAGAGCTTTTACAATGACTTGAGAATCACACTCTAAGATTACAGATTGAAAATTTTGTCGAATAGCCCAGTCTACTGCTAGTAAAGCTCCCTGTGCTTCTGCTAAGAGAGGATCCATCAAGCTCAGCCTTAAGAGTTTTCCCTTACCTCAGTAGCTGTAAATTCTAAGATTAAAAATCTGTTCATATCATTAGTTGCTTTCTTTGAACATGTCGCATGCATTCATCGATTTTGTCTGGATGTGAAGTAGCGAATAATTCCTGATAGTATTGCCCAAAGGTTGCTGAAATTTCTTCTATGCTGTATACCTCAATGCCATCATATTTCACTAGTTTCTAAATTCCATTGTTCTTTCTTCTCTGATTAGCAGGTCTATGGAAAAATCTAGTGTTTCTATCTCCACCTTTGAGCCATGACTATTTAACATTTTGTTTCGATTTTACATTGTCTGCTTCTAACAGGACTTCTAATTCTTTTTTTAGCTGCTTCACTTCATCCGATAAGTGGCAACATTCCTAGTTTGCAGCGGAGTTAGTTTCTTGATCTTTTCCTGAGCAAGCTTTCTTTCCTTATCAAGAACTTGTGTTTGCCAGTGAATTAATGAATCTCTGCATTTAAGAAGTTTATAGGGAACACTTTGCATTGTATGACATTGAGTCCAGCAATTGTGTACAATTTATTTGTACCGATCCCTTAATTCCCATTTGGCTTCATATCTGAATATTTTAGTACGACCCCTTCTGTCATTGTCTCTTCAATTCCTTCCATTTCCCATATTAATCATCAAAAAGCAATGATCAGATGCTTGAGCTACTAGAGTGAGTATTCCGTTTTCAAAGAAGTACCTAAGCCAAGCCATATTTCCAAAAGCTCGATCCAATCTTTTTTTTTTTTTTTTGTAAATTGGGACTCTGTTCTTCCGTTATTTCAAGTAAATTTCATCCCCTCATATCCAAGGTCGCTCAATCCACACTGTTCCACTGTTTCCCTAAAATTTTCCATTTGTTGATAGGATCTTGATGTTGCTCCTTGCTTTCCATTTTGGTGTAAAATCTCATTAAAATTCCCAAAACAAATCCAAGGCCTTTCATTGTCTAGTTTTAGGATTGTTAACAACTTCCATGAGTTTTCTCTCAGAGGAGTATATGGACGTCCATAAAAACCAGTTACCAGCAATGGTTTGAGAATAAGATTCTAACTCAATATCATCATAACTATGCCATAAGAAAGCAAGACCCCCAATAGTTTTAAACTGAACCCATCCCAATAGCTTCTAGATTTGAGCCATTATTTTTTGAAAAGTTTCACGGTTCAATCCTTTCTCTGTTAAAACTTTCGTTATATGAGGCAGTTTATACTGCAAATTCCATGTTCCTTAGCATTAGAAATATGAAAAATAGAAGATTCTTCAATAGAAAGATCAAGTTTTTCTAGAACTCGCATCAATTCTTCTTCCACTGACATATCAAAGCAGTAAACTCTCGAGCAAGAGATTAAACCCTTTGCTCTAAGTAAAGTTGCCGCCTTTCTTTTATGGAGAAAAGAAGGACTCCAACAAGTAGACACGTTTTATTTGAACAAATTCTGAGGGACCAATATCCAATGCCCACTTTAAATTTGTCCCTAACTACAAATATAACTACTTTATTTTGTTGGTAACCATGATGATTTTCATGTAAAAGGGCTAAGCAACCGAAACCAGAAGAAAGGTTTTCGGAAATTGACTGGACACTCTATGAGGTGTACTTTCGTAAATTTATCTTGGACATATCTGTTTTATTATCTCAATGTTAAATGAATAAATAGATAACGATGTTCTAGAACTAACATCGCATTGTATGCAATAGAAATTATAGAACTCCTAATTACAGCTCTCTCTCAAATGAGTGATTTTTATGCACCAAAAACATTACAAAATAAGATGCCTATGTTATATGTATTATATGTTGATTTTTTTTTTTAAGAAATAAAGTGACTCTTTGAATTATAATTCTTCTAAATTAGTTAGTTATAATCAACGTTTTTAATTTTTATTTAATAAATAAATAAGTGACTATTAATAAATTTATAATTTAAAAAAAAACATTTTAAAAATAATTAAAAATTACAATTTGTATTAGGAACATGCCAAAGATGTTCAGGCCAGTTGAGAATAATTGTGATCTCAATTTATCTTAAATTAATTATTAATGTAACCAATTATTTTTTTAATATTCTATAAAAAAAAACTAAATCTGTCTTAACATATATATCTCAATTTATTTATATTTAAACACATTTAAAGGAAGCTATAAAATACTATTATTCACATATCAATTCAAACATCTTAATCATCTCATCATCTAAATGTAATACGCTTTATTTAATTGTTGGACTCAACTTAATTATCTCAAAATAATTATTGATAATACTCATTAATTTTTCAATTTTCTACAAAAATAATTAAATCTATTACAACTTATTTCAAAAATTTCAATTTAAAAGGTTAAATCATCTCAATATAAAAAAGTTAAAACCATTTTAATGAAATCTACAAAATATTATTTTTAGAATCCAACTAATTTATCTTAATATCTACATGCAGTCTTAAGTTTTGTCTAATAATGAGTTGAAATGAGATAAAATAAGTTTATATAAATATAATATAGTATTAAAATATTATTTTTAATATTTATATTATTTTAAAATTTGAATTCCTTTTATTATATTTGATATGAAATTTTAAAAAAATTATAATAATAAAATAAGGTAAAATAATTTTTATGTCATACCGGACTTAAAACTTTCTTTGTAAAAAATTTTTTTAAAAAAATTATAAGGAGAAAATGTGGTATGAGAGCTTCTCTATTATTTTCATCAAAATAAATTATTAAATTTGGATGAAAATAAATTTGATAATTTATTATTTAAAAATTAAATAAAAATTATTTTTATGTTATTTTTTGTATTTTTTATTAAAATATGATTAAAATTTTTTAATATGTATATAAATTTATATTTTTTTATTAAAATCTGGTAATTTATTTTAATGAGATTAATAAATATGCTCTGATTGTTGCAGTTCGAGCTTTTGAGGGGACGGGTTATATAATGTTAATACAATGCCGACCCGAATCACAATAAAGGAAAAGAATAATAATTATTATCCCATCGTGGTCCCTACCTAAAATGAATAATATGCACGGAAAGAGGTAAACGGACAACTAACCTCTGACAGACAAACACCGTTAGTCACTTTACTTTATAAAATGACGGGGAACACTGGGTCAGGCTCAGCAAGGCCTGACCAACCACGGAATCACGAATACATGTGAGGAGCAAAAGATTAACGGTGCTCCGTCAGAACGGGAGATGGCGAGGAAGCCCCACACACAAACATACGTACAAAAAACAGAGACCCAGTCAGTGATTCAGTCGGGTCAGCCCACTCAAATGTGTCAGCTGGGGCAGCTCATCCTTTCACGCGTTGTAAATACAAATTATAAAAGGGAGAGGCTGGGAATCGGTTCGACTGTCCCAGCATCTAAGGTAGTATAATATTAGTTGGATTGTTTTATGATAAAAAATATATTAAAATAAAATAAAAAATATAATTAAATAAAAAATAAATATTAAAAATATAATAGAAAAATAAAATAAACAAAACATAATAAAAAATACAATAAAAAACATAATAAAAATATAATAAAAAACATAATAAAAAAATAAAATGAAGATGAATTTAAGGGAATTCGGCCATGGAGAAAACGGAGCCGCCCCCGGTGGCGGTGGGCGACACCGCCCACGCCATCGAGACCGGCGGACTCAGGTGACCTCACCCCTACGACGGCGAGCTCCGGCGAGCTCCGGTGTGCCCCCGACAGCCTTCAACCCGTTTCGGACCCCAGGAGGGGGGCAGCCCCCCAGGAATTCTCATTATAAAATTCAAAATTATTTAATTTAAAAATTCTATCCCAAAAAATTAACAAAATAAATTCAGATATAACATATGAATCTGTATCAATTATGGATTTATTTTAGGTCTGATTTATTTTAAGAGATAAAATTAAGAATTAAATTTGTTTTTAAATTTATTATTATATATTTTTTTAAATTTTTATATAAAATATAATAAAAATATAATTTTTTAAATTTTAAAACTACTTTTTCAAATTTTAAAATAAAATTAATATTAAAAAAATATATTATAATAATATATTATTATTTATTTCATTTTTATTTCATTTTCTTTCATAATATATCATCTCTAAAAATAAATCAGATTTCAATTATAATTTAATGTAAATACTTTGAGAATGAATTTTATAAAAATAGATTTATAAAATAGAGTAATGTGATGTAATATATTAAATTGTAGAAATATTTTTATTATAAAAAAAATAAATTACATTAATTTTTAAAATTTTTAAAATTTTTTTAGTTGTAATTATATTAATATAATATTTTTAAAACAGAATTAAAGAATTTGTGAAACTAAATATATATTTAAATTAGAAAACTCGATCGATCAAACGAAGCCACTTTCGTTAACCCAACCCAACCCCAGCTCAAACCAACCCACTAGCCCCCCTTTTTTCTCGTCCCCCACCCTATATATTCCCATTTCCCTGCTTGCTCGACCTACAACAAAAACTGTGTGTTCAGCAGAGCAGCGGCCGAGACAAACAATTTCCCCCTCCCTCCCTCCCTCCCTCCCTCTTTCTCTTTCTTTCTTTGCTCGCTTTTGAGGGTTCTAAACCATGGGGACGGAGGTTTTACGACCTCAGGACTGTCTGATCGGACGAATCAGAGACCATCATCCGGTGGTTTTTCATCGCCGGAAAAGTAATTATGGAAACGCTAACACTAGTTATGTCTCTAACTCTAGATCTACCCGTAAACCGGCTGTCCGGCCGGAGAAACAAGAACAGAGAAGACGGTTCGTTATGAGCCAGTCGGAGCCCTCGGTCTCGAAGAGATCGAGCTCCTCCGACGATTCGAAGTTGGAGAAGAGGAGTCTCTCGATGGAAAAGGTGACGATTTTGAGGAGAGGGGAATCGATGGACTCAAAGCTCAAGAGCGAGGCCCTGCGGAAGGAAGACGATGCTCAGGTTCTCCTGGGGACTCAGAGGCTGGGTTCGGAACTTGGAACCGTGCCGATACAGATCCGGATCTTGGATCCGAGGTCGCCACCGATGAACGGAAAGTGCGACGTGTACGCTGGGTCGGCGTTCGCGGTCTCACCGGCACCGAGTTCGCTTCCTTTGCCGTCCTTCTCTAAGAAAAAGTATGTCTCCACACTCGTCGATGACTCCGCCACTCGAGATCTGAGGCGATTGCTCAAGCTCAGCTTGTAAGGTCCATTTCCCAGGCGATGAACCAGTAACCAGAATCGGACACTCGGATAAGATTTCGATCCAACGAATGATCTGTCTTTATGCCGCTGCTTTGGTCTCCGCTTTGTTGATCTCGAATTTTAGGATCTTAAATCATCCGTGATTTTTTTTTTAAAACGGAAGGTTAATCTGAAAATCGGAGAATTACGGGGACGAATTAGATAATATTCTCTCTTTGGGTAGTAAATCATAGAAATATGGGTAATGTAGCGTTGTAATATTGAAAAACATATCTCAAAAAAAGAAAAAAAAATTAGAAGTGAAAGGGGAGGGTTTGATTTGTAATATGGGAAAATAAGATGGGTTAAGAAGCTAAAAATAGGTTGTGAATTTATGTATCTGCTGTGATGTTGAATTTGTGAGGAATTATGTTCCCTTCTTGCATTGTAAAATACAATAAACATTAGGGGATGACTTTTAACTTAAGAGATGCAATCTGTTCTTAGTTATCTGTTGTAATTCTGGGTTTGGTTCTCTCCTTCTGTTGTAATGTTATGGCATGTAAATATAATGTAATGAATTGTATTCCGATATCGTCTTCCTTCTGTAGTTCTTTTTTCTTTTTTCGCAAAATCTTGTGTTCAATTCATTAACAGCGTGGAATTCGATGTGGGTGGAAATGTCGGAGACGTTTGAGAGATGGCTATCCCAAAAAGGACGTTCTTTCTCGTGACATTTATTTATTTATTTATGATTTTTTTTAAAAAGTAGTTGTTACTTGTTACCGTGTTTATGTTATCTTTATTCTTGTACGATTACAACAACGCGTACATGGCTTTTCTGGCGGGGAATGAAAAGGCGACCGTTTACCTAAACTTCGTCTCTACCATCCTCTGTGGCGTGTGGTACCATATGACAGCCATACCTTTCGGCCCTAACCAGCGTCTAGTCATTGATGCTTTTTTCTGCTTTTCTTTTTTTTTTTTTTTAAAAATAAAAGTATAAAATAAACACCAATTAGATACATAAATTTCTGATTATTTAAATTTAAAAGTCGAGTTTAATCTCGACCGAAAAGATGAGTTTAATTTTGAGTTTAGTTATTTAGATTTAAAAAATAATTATAATAAAATTTGAAAATTCTTTGATCTATGCATTTCCAAATTTTCGTGTTTGTATCTAATTTATACGATGACAAGAAATGAATTAAATATGAGAACTAATGGTACTTGACGATCTGAAATGAGAAATGATGAAAGAAAACTTTACACAACTTACATCTTTGAGAAATAATATAAGAATAAAAATGACAAATCACATATTAATTAAGTTTAAGTGTGTAATGTAAGGTTTCAATATAGAATTTCAACACACCTACAAAAGAGATAGATGATACCTAGAAATAATTTTATTTGCAAGTCTTCACATCACAAACAATTTACGTGACAAATTTTTATTTAGAAGATAAATTTTAAAATTTGAGTCTTGCAAATATTAAATTATATCTTGTGAATAGTGTGTGGTGTAAAGGATTTTAAATAACACTATTAGGAAACTTAAGAGTTCCAATTTTATTATTAGTATTATTATTTTGATATTTTTAGATGCTCGTTTAGTTTGGATATGTTTTTGTTTAATATTTTTTTAAATAATACTATTCAAAAACTCATAGTTTCAATTTTAGATAACTTTAGAAAAAATATTTGAGATTACATCTCATCTCCTATCATATGTAAAAACAAAAGAGGCAAAAGATTGAATTGACCACACCTGATATTTTTCACCTATAACATGCTCAAATCTTAATGATGGAGTAAATTGTAACTTACTTTCCAACTTGGAAGTCAAAGTGAGAACTTTAAGAACTTGGTGGCTAAAATGAGATTATCTTTAGATTATATTGTGGATTCCAAACTTCCCTTCAAAGTATTACTTGGAAATTGACAGACGATATTTTCTACTTCTTCCTCTGGTGATCATCTACAGCGTTGAAGACTTCTCATCAAATTGTTTTACACCAACTAGCAATAATTAAATAAATAAGAATATTATTGTTGGCACCACTATCCTTTTGCGTATCTTCAGAACAAATCTATTTGAGATACTGATTTTACAGTAACTTGGATTAGTTCTACTTTATTTGCATGAAATTATCAGTGTTTATTTACTACACATTACAGATTTACTCCCTAATCTTATTTTCGTCAAATATAATTTTATCAGTATTAATGATTTTATACAAAATACTAATTTATTTGTAAATTCGTTTTTTGCTATACACAACACATTACTTATGTATAAAGACTTCTACGCTTGCTAACATAAGATTTTAAACTTTTTTTTTTTTGTTTATAAGGTTAGATTTGGATATTGAGTTGAGATGAAAGTTGAATAAATTATTTTAAAAATATTATTATTGTTTTAGAATTTTAAAAAATTAATTTTTTTATACATTTTATATAAAAATTATAATGATGAGGTGAATTAAATTGAAAACCAACCTTAATCCAGATTGAGTTAATTCTAACTGACTCTAAAATAAGTAATATATTTATACAAAATAATACAACACATGATAAAATTATATATAATTATCATCCAATTATTTAGCTTGGTCTAAATTTGACCACTGAAAAATAAATATAATAATTTGATGAATTGATATCAACTTTGAATCATATATATTCTTTTACAAAATGCACAAAAAGCACAACTCTAAATCATCACAATATCTTTCTACAGCTATGACTTCAAGTAATATCCAATTAATCTTCTTTTAAAAAAAAATTAAATTATCTCGATTTATTTCATAATTTTATCTTTTTAAAATTTCGAAGCTTCTGCTCAATCTCTCCCTTCTCCCTCCCTCCTTTTCCTTCTTCTTCTCCACTCATTCTCTCTCGCTTCCTTCTTTCTATGTTTTTACTTTGTTTTCTTTTCTTCTGTCTGGTTTTTTCTTATCTTTTTTTCTTAGTTTTCTATCATTTCGTATCCCCTCATCCCCTCTTCTCCCTCCCCTTCTGTTTTTGTTTTCCCAATTTCTTTGTTTCGTTTTCTGATTTTGTGGTTTGCAGGATCAATTGGCTCATTTTTGGGCCTTTGGAGTGTCTACGACGTTTTGGCAAATCAAAGCCCTATGATTTATGGAACACCTAACACACCCCATCGAAGACTTCTTAGGGCATTGATTTCTCAGTCGAGGAAGATCCGCACTGATTGAAGCAGCACTTGCACTCTCCGAAACTAGAGATTGCTCCCAATGCGCCACCTTTAGGGGGGTTCGGCTACCACGCGTGGTGTCGCAGGGTTCAGGCCATTAGACATTCCACACCTGTCCATCCGTTATTCTCTAGAGGCGACGTGTGTATCCCATGCGCATCTCATAATCGCGATTTTCTTGTGTATTTTTATATTTTTTTGGGTTGAAAATCGAATCTTTGTGTTTCCGATTTATCCATTTGTCTTTACTTTTTATTTATAATTTTGTTTAATAAAAAAATAAATTGTCTCTAGGACCTCTGGTCCATAGAATGTTTCCTCCATAAATTTTTTGTTCAAAGGGGTTTGTTTAGTTTGTTGTTTACTCTATTTTGAATAGAGTTGGGTTGTCTCTCAAACAGTGATCTGGAGAGATTTGTAATCAGGACTAGACTATGTCAGTCACTTTTAGTGTACTGGAGAACTACAAATTATCATTAATTGGCTTATAATATTTGTTTCAAGTTCGGATGTATGCTCGTTTATTAATTGAATGTAGTTTACTTTCTTTAAAAAAAAAACTTTTTGAAATTCCTACACAATATATAATAAACATTTTATATTTTACAAATTTTAAAATAAAAATATTATTAAAAAATTATCTTATAATAATATTTTATTCAATTTTTAATAAAATATATCTTCTGAACCAACTAAACGATGTCCCGTATTTGACGGTGTCCCTTGACTCAATCAAGGAAGACGGGCTAGGAATTATGATTCTTTTGTTATCTTCCTATTATTTCCCCCCGTATTCATTCGAGCCTTATAAAATAAATGCAATAAAACTTTTTGAGCAGTGCCATAGAGAAACTTCCATTACGCACACGTAATGCACGAAATGTACGCATGGGACTAAAAAAAGAATTAAAACTGTAAAACACTCTGCATTCCCTTCTCCATGAAGAAAAGCCTTCTTTTATATATTTTTTTAACATTCTTAATGATTAAGAAAAAATTTAAAAAGTATATAATTTTATTAATAATTCATTCCTTAATCATTAAGTAAAAATATATTTTTAAAAAAAATTTTAAATTAAAAAATAATAATAAATAAAGTATAACTCTATCATTATTCCTGCACAATATGAAGGCAAAGAAATCACTTAATTAAGGGTAAAATCGACATTTCATTATTGGTGTGTTTCATGCCTAATGGCCGGCATGCTTTCTAACATTTTTTAAATTTGTTTGAGAAATGTTTTGGGTTTCGTAGTTGTGATTCCTTTGCACTCCCATGAATTCTTTTTTAATATGAAAGAAAATAAAAAAATTTATTTTTTATTTGCACATATTTTTTTATTATTTGTGTACAAAAATAAATAAATTATAAAAAAATATAAAATAGATTATAACTCAGAGTACACGAAAGGATTCAAATGAAGTGATCTCATATCATTGCCCAACTTTTTTTTATATGAAACACCTCACACCTACCTATTATCTCTCTAATTTAATTTTAGCAAACTTTGATTTTAAAAAGAAAAAGGTCCCATCAGCGATCAGCCTGTACCAGACAGGACCGATCTAAGTGGCAATGCAATGTATGCAGCAAGGCAATTGGTGCCACTCCTGTTTGTATGTAAATGAATGCACGTTCTTGAGGAGTTCTTGTCTCCTACTATTTTTGGCCCTTGTTTGCGAGTATCTTTCTTTGCCACCTATCGAATCTCTTTGTGCTATTATTGACCCGTCTTTCATTCTTTATAACTAAGATCTCCTACATCATAATCAGATTTTGGATAATTCTTAAATCCCTGTCCAACTCATTATTGAAATTTTGCATAGAAAGTATTACATGTACAGATATTACATATTATATTAGGCTACGTTAATTTATAAATTTATTGTTATATAATTATTTCGTAGTTAAAATATTTCTACAACAAAATGCTACAAACAGTTTTAAAATGTGCAAGGTGAGGACTGTATTTAATTTAATTACGCGTACGAATGATATGGCGCTTCAATCTTATTTTTATATAATATAATTTAATTAAAACTGTTTATTGAAGTATTGATTCGAATTAGCATGATGTCTTATATAAGTAAAGACAAGATTATCACGCATCCTTGTGGAGACCAGTTTCCTAAGCATTGAGCAAAGTTTTGGTCGGCTGTACATGTTTTACATAATGCCAGGCCGAAACAACCCTACGCCTATATAATCCAGAATTGTCCCACCAAACATGCCAGACAAGTCAAGGAATTAATCTTGGAATCAATTAGCTGCCAAAGTCCAGAGATCATTCATGCACCATACCAAAACTACTTAAATTAAACTTTGTATACACTAATAATTTCAACTTATGGTCGGATCTGACTCAAGAGATCAATATATATGACTTTACTATCCCAAGTTTGAACAAAGCAAATTAGTTGTTATTCACGTGTTATTGTCCTCGGATTATGATTTTTAAATGTTTGGCCACCAGGTATTATTTTTATTTTTATTTTAAACGGAAATAATATATGTAAAATGAAATCCATCTTATATACATGTAAAATAAAACTAACACGTGTATATAAATATTAAGACTCGTACATGTGAAATGAAATCCAAACCAAGGAGTCTCAATTCGCCAACAAGAAACTGAAAACAATGTTTTGAATACTGTACCGATATCGGTACCGGTCAAGTCACTGAAACGAAATATTTCGGTACTGATACCGTTTTGAAATGATTTATACATAAATAAATTATATATATAAATATAATTATAAATTATATTTCAAAATAATAGTCAATATATAAATAAATTATATAGATAAATATATATGTAATTAATTTAGTCTAAATTGAGATTAAAACATAGTAAAAAATTAAAAAAAAAAACCTAGAAGGCCGAAATGTCCGTACATTTTTCGGCCGATTTCGGCCGAAAAATCGGCCGAAACGAAATCTTATTTTTTTTTTTGTACCGGCCGACCGGCAGATACGAAAAATTCCGGCAGTACCGGCCGGTACGGCACGGTATTTAAAACACTGACTGAAAATGCTTAAAATAAAGTTGTAAGCCATTTCATTTCACGACATGTAATAGCGATTGAGAGATATTTAGGTTTAACAAATGAATGAGATAATGTAACTTGCTTATTTGATTTCCAAGCAACAAGAGAATTACTAATAAAAATATAAAAATTAGTAATCAATCTTCTAATATCAGTAATCAATCTTCTAGTCTTAGGACAACTAGTCCAATCTGAGTCACATATTGCTTTTAGTTGAAAAGAGGAGGACCTAGAAAAAAAAAATCTTGGTTAGGATTTAACTTCACACATCTGAGCACACTGTTGGCTGCATCAAGATAGGACTAACATGGCTTGTCTAGGAGCTGACTTAGTGTATTTACATCATAAGAGACATTTGGTCTAGTTATTGTCAAGTAAATGAGATGACCAATAAGCCTTCTATATGAACTGGGATCAACCAACAAATCAGTATCAACCTTGCACAGCTTGCAATTTTGATCCATAGGGGACTGAACAAGTTTAGATGTCAATAAACTTGAATTTGAGAGAAGTCCTAAAGCATACTTGCACTGACAAAGAGATATACCAGTAAATGATGTAGCAACTTCAAATCCTAGGAAATATTTGAGATTTCTTAAATCTTTAAACTTGAATTTAGAGTCAAGAAAATACTTGAGTGTAGAAACAGAAGAAGGATCATTCCTAGCAATTACCATATCATCCACATCTTACTTTGATTGTATAAATCCATAAACAAGTAAGGTAGTAAAAAATTAAAAAATCATTATCTAGAGGCTTGTTTTAATCTATATAGGGACTTATTAAGTGTACAAACTTGTTAACATTAGGCTGTGAAAAGTAAGGAGGTCACATCATATACACCTCTTTATGTAAATCTCCATGAAAAAAATGCATTATTGACATTAAGTTGCTATAAACACCAATTTTGAGAGGCAATTAGAGCAAACAAACACTGTATTGAGTTTTTTTACAGGTGAAAATGTATAAAAATAAAAAATCTCCTCTTGTTAAGTATAGCCTTTAGCTAGTAATCCAACCTTGTATCGCTCCAAAGATCCATTTGACCTCAATTTGTACTTATAAAACCATTTACATCCAATGTGATGTTTTCCAGGAGGAAGATCAGTTGAGGTCCAAATATTATTTGATTCAAAAGTAAAAATCTCAGCTTGCATAGCTTCTTTTCAATGAGAAACTTTAATGGCTTGGGAAAATGTTTTGGGTTTAGAGTGAAAGAAAATAGCTAAGGTGAATGTTAAATGTGAAGGAGAGAGAGTAGAATAAGAGATACAAGAAGAGAGGATATTGTATACCTTTGAGTACAAAAATGGTACCATCATCCATGAAAGATTGGTGGAGTGAATGTTGAAATGAGACCAAACTACAATAGTAATCTTACAAGTATTGAGGTTACTTATGAGACCTTCATGACCTTCAAAGGTTATGTGAAGAAATTAAAGGATTTGAAGAATTACTTGGATGAAAAGTAGAATCATTTGCATGCGTATGAGAAGTTGTAAAAGCAAGAGGTGGAGTTGAAATAGGAGTATGAAGAACAAGAATAGGTATTGAAAGTTTGGAAGGGCTAGAATGAATGATTAATCTGAATTTTTAGATTAAAAAGGAAAGATATTTTCATTAAAGTTGACATCTCTGCAAATATGAAAAGTACGATGGAGAATGCTATAAACTTTGTAAACTTTCACACCAATGGGACAACTAAGGAATATACAAGGCTGAGCTCGAGGACCCAATTTGGTATTATGTGTTAGAACAAAAGCATAATTGAGGCAGTCAAAAGTTTTCAAGTAGTGGTAAGACAGTTTAAAAAAATCCATACCAGACCAAACCAAACTCGATACTGAACTAAACCCACTGGTTCGACCTAGTTCGGTCCGATTTACCTATTCACCATTATTTTTACATTTATAACTAGAACAAAATTACCATTTGGTAATTGAATTGAAATATTAATGGAGGAAGGAACAAATGTGAACAAATGAAGGATGCTGATCATATGATCAGTTGAACCCGTGTAAAAAATCCAGGAATTAATGAGGGATTCCATATGAACATCTCTATTAAGGGAAGATATACATGAATATGAAAGAAGTGAACAATTTATACCTGAAAATGATGGAACATTGTAACTTGAAGTATTATCAGGTGATGAAACAATACCTACATGATTATCAGATGGTTGATTTTGTGGAATAATGGGTGAATTATGACAAAAAGATTGATATTGAAGCATTGAAATGAGTTGTTGACACTACTCCTACAAAAAAGGCATAATTGGACCATAAGTGGTTGTAGAACCATCAATGAAAACTTGATTGACTAAGTGAGGTCCAGATACTTGCTTGGTCTTGGTGAGTTTGAAACCAGGTACCCATGAATTCGATAACACTTGTCAACTGTGTGACCCTGAATCCCATAGTGGCTACAAGACTTAATGTAAAGTGTGGATGAGGAATTTGGATACAGATTATGGGATCCTAAAGCAAAGAAGGTCATCAAGAGCAGGGACGTTGTATTTCATGAAAATTAGTTACATGACAACGTTATAGGATCAGAAGAAACAACTCCAAGTGCTCGAGAACCAGCCTCTAGTTCACCACCACTTCAGTCTGCCTCAAACACTGAAGATGGGTAGGAAGGTTCCCTAGAAGAAGAAGAGGAAGCTGGCAATAAAGGAACAAACATTGAGCATGGAGAGCAGTTACCTCCTCCATCAGAACCTGCACAGTTCGCAGGTGATCCTTCAATAAATGAGCTTCAACTAGATAGATCATCTAGAGGACGATTGTTGATTCCGTCTCGAAGATATCCAACATCGGATTATATTCTTTTTACAGATGAGAGGAAGCCAAAGAAACTCCAAGAGGTAATTTCTTATCCAGATAGCGACAGATGGATGCAGGCTATACAGGATGAAATGAATTCATTACAGAAGAATGAAACTTATGAGCTAGTGAAACTTCCAAAGGATAAGTGAGCACTAAGAAATAAATGGTTGTTCAAGCTGCATAATGATGGCAAGCAAGTGAAGTACAAAACTCGCTTGGTCGTCAAAGGATTCCAACAGAAGAAAGGAATTGACTTTGATGAGGTATTCTCACCTATTGTAAAAATGATTTCAATTCGAGTAGTACTCAGATTGGTTGTAAGTCTTGATTTGGAGCTTGAAAAGATGGATGTCAATACAGTAGTTTTTCATGGCAACCTTGATGAGGAAATCTACATGGAGCAACCAGAAGGTTTCGAGTTCCTGGAAATGAACATTTGGTCTGCAAGTTGAAAAAAAGCATTTACGGTTTGAATCAGGCTCCCAGACAGTGATATCAGAGCCGGTGAGAGGTTGGGATTGTGAATTTTTCGAAGAAACACATTTCTGAAACTTGTTCGAAATCAAGTTTGGAGGGTACCACGTTAAATTCCGGTCTCTATATTATTTGTGAGTTTATGTCGATCCCAACACCATTGAACTTATTCTAGAATTTGTTTGGTTTGGATCAAGTGACCATGGCCACAAGTTTAGAAGTAAAATTACTAGGAATAGACTAATTGACCTAGTATTGTTTTTCTTCTTAAAGCATAAAGGAAAAAACTTTGTTGATTAAAGGAAAAGAATATTTTGAACTCAAATATGAGTAAAAGAATCATTAAAACCCACAAGATTGTAAAAAATATTCTAATGGTGAAACTCCACCATGGTTTTCATAGCACCACAAGAAAATGTCGATAAGGGCAATAATTCAACATTTCATCCCATAGGGCTTTAAAATGAGTAAAGTATGCACTAACAAATAAATACTCTTGACTCAGACTGGAAATGGCCTTACGAAGTTGAAAAATATGATGGACATTGCTATGAGAAAAATGCTATCGAAGATCTTTCTATACATTTGTAGCAGATTTAATGAAAATAACAGTAGCAACAATTTCTTTGGTTAAAGAATTCAAGATCCAATAAAGAACCATGGTGTTACAATGAGAATCCAAAAATGGAAGAAAAGATCATTCTCAAGGGGTGTTTCAATAGAGTACAACCGACAAAACAAATTTTAATTTTAGTGATTAAAGCCATGGTCATTGATTGATTCCATGTGGGTAATTTTAATCAAAAAGAGGTTGAGAAACAAGTTGAGCACCTATAGTATCGCTATGATGTAAGAAGTATGGACTAGAGGCATCCTTTACAGAACGGAAGTTGTCGAAGCAGCCATGGATGAAGATTCTTTCAATTTTTGTTTGATACAATAATTGAAATCAAGAATCAAGAAACTAAGGTTGAGAGAGAGAGAAAATGAACAGGCAAAAGTAAAAATGTTGCATTGAAATGTCTCGAATTACAGAACAAAAGATCAAGTAAGTGTAAATTATCAAAAGTTAATAGGTTAGGGTAGTATGAATTGAAAAAAATTTGTGAACAAAAGATAATAATTCGTAAGTGCAAAATCTAGTTTCTAGATTTTATCTATTGATCTAGTGACTGAATCAAAGATATAGAATCACTTTTCAAATCAATAAATTAGTGGATATGACTATATATAACAGTATTGACAAAAAGTAGGAGAAAAGTTAATACAACAGACATCATTTTATATGCGGTTCATTATATTGTGCTTTGATTTGGTCCATTAGCCATTCTAGATCTTAAATGTGCTACTTTAGTTCAGACATGACACGAGTTTCATTGAGTCAGACTCAGTAGTTTGAACCATCTGATAATTTTAGATTAAAGAATTTATATTCTCAAACTGGTTTATAGGGCACACACTTAATAAAGTCTTTGCATGGCATAATTTGATTTATAAAATTTTAAAATATAAATATTTAAAATTAAATTATATTATTTAAGTAATATGAAAAATTTACAATAAAATATAAAATAGCGCTTTTAATTACTATCCTGCCCTTAATTAGTAGCTTATAAATATAAAAAAGGGCAAGTTTGGCGTTTGAGAAATCTTAAATGAGAAAAGTCCAGCTTAATAATACCATTAGGCTAGGCTCAATTCAAATCATTCATCCCCCCAACTCCCTTCTAAGTTCTAATAATAATTAATTAATCAGAAAAAGAATTATAATTATAATTATATATATATATATTTAAAAAAAAGAATATTGAGTGGAACTTGTTTTCTGTCCCCACTGGATTCCTCAATTATATTGTTTCAAGTAGGAAGAAAATAAAGGGAAAGTGGGAACAAATCCAAGAAGCTTTTAAAAAAATGTGGGCTCAAACGAACCATTTTCTGTCCTAAGAAGTGAATTGCAAGGAAACGATAATGCTTTCTTCGTCTCCTGTCTACATCTTTTATAAGATAGTACCTTGGGAAGGGATAGAGGAAACATCTTCCTACATAAATAAACAGGGAAAAATAATAATAATAATAAAAGTTAAGGAAAGCCAAAGTGCATGTGACGAATAAATAAGCCTCTTTATGCTAATGTCTTTTGGAGATGCATTGGTCACCCGGGGGGAAATGTAGCTGCCCTCTCTCACTCTTTGTTGCAGAATCAACCGTCTGCTACGTGGCATTTTGTGAGTGTTATTACAAGTTCATAACAATTCCCCCCAATCCCTGTGCTGATGCCGCTGTATCTGGTCATTTTGGATTTAACAAGGATATATATAATCGTAAAATATGTAAATATTATATAAATATTTTAAAAAATAGTGTAATTTACTATATATATTTATTTTTTTATATAAATTCATATATTTTTTTTTTTTATCTTTTTCAAAACAAATGCGCGATACTTACAAATATCATTTCTATTCTGGATGTTTGGTGCCGACTCATAAGTTGAGCACCTTCATTATTTCCTTAAAGGCTTCACAACCATGTTTGTTTTTGCTTATGTTGTTGTTGTTATGAGTCTACTGAATATAGGGGACAAGTTTTTGACAAAACTAGCTTGCCATATGGAGTATGCTTTGAACTAAGATGATGGTGAATACTATGAAACAACCCAACATTAGAATATAAGAGTATTGATAATAGACTCAACAAAATTAAATTTTGGCCAAAAAATAATTAGGATGCAGAATTAATGTACTGTGATAGACACAACAAAAGAAAAGAATAGTAAAAAGAGCCAAAGACTGCTTCGCTGGCTAAATAATATTTTAAGGTTAAAAAATTCATCTTCGCACTGCTTTAACTTTCCCGCGCAAGAAGACTTGCTTTTTTTTTTTTTTCTGACTCAGCTCTTTGCAGGTCCCACTTTCACTGACAGGCCAAAGAAATCATGGGACGGCGCTCCAACGTATGGCACTCTTTAGCCTTTAAAAAAAAAAAAAATTGATAATAATTAAATGATGAAAATAGTTTGCAAACTAATTAAAATTTCTGCACGAGGGATTATTTTAAGGTCAAAATTATAATTAGGATTATAATAAATAAAAAATAAAAATAATATTTTAATAGAATAAGGATAGATTTGAAAATTTTTTTATTTAATATTTTTAAAAAGTAGATAGCTAAATTTATAAAAATAAATTTTCTAATCAATTTTTGACCAAATAAAATTGAGTCCATTACTAATGTTCTGAGAGGTATAATTAAGTACAGATTGATTCCCTAGATAAGCAACCCACGCTTTGTTCTGAGCATACAATTTAATATGCCTATTACCGAAAAGAAATAATTTGTACAGTTTAGAGTGTAAAAATCTCCACACTCTATTTAAAAAAAGTGAATAAATTTAAGAGATATATATATAAAATTCAACCTTTTACAAATGGGCTATTTTTTTTTTTTAAAGAGAGATGTGAGACTTTGAACATTCTAAAACCAGAATTATAATCTCATCAAAATCTAGACAGACATAAGCAGTCGGAAAGTAGAAGTGCGTGCAGCGTGGCAGCGTGCTAACTGCTAATGCCATATGAATAAATTATAAAAAGTATAAAACCGAACTTTTGTTATTGGGCCCAAACTTATAGCCTTTATTCTTGGACATCGATGAAAGCTAGGTCCATCTGGCTTAACCCATGCCATGCCCAAGCCCAAGTCCAAGCCCAAGCCCAAAAACATCATCTTCAACCCATTTGACTTTGATTTATTATTATTATTATTATTTAATTTAAAGGAGAATAGTGGCAAGGCGCACGCGTGTGTGAGGAAAAACACACGTGACAACGTGCGTGCTGCTTGTCTCTTCCGAACGTTCTATCCGTTCACGGCTTTTCCTATTAGAAACCACACATTTTCCCATGACATTAAAAATCACCGTTCATCTTATGTCATATCTTTATCTATCCAATCACTCCTCTCCATTTGTCCTTTTATTTGATAAATGACGAAATCCATATAAGGAAATAATAAGAAAAGCGAAAACCCCGCGAGAGAGAGAGAGAGAGAGAGAGAGAGAGAGAGATGCCAGCGAAGGAATCGAGTGACTCCAACTTCGATCTTCCCGAGGAGGTGTTGGAAGTCCTGCCGTCCGATCCTTTCGAGCAGCTCGATGTGGCTCGCAAAATCACTTCCATTGCCCTCTCTACACGCGTCTCCTCCCTCGAATCTGAGTCCTCCTCCCTCCGCTCCCAACTCGCCGACAAGGACCAGCTCATCGCCCAACTCCAGGCCCAGGTTGAGTCCCTCCACGCCTCCCTCTCCGATTCTACCGATAAACTCGCTCTCGCTGACAAGGAAAAGGTCCGAATAGCCCCCTCAAGCCTCGAAACCCAACCCCCCCTCCCTCCCTCCCTCTTTTTTCAATTCCTTTCTTTTTTGGTTTAAAAAATCCCGTTTTAGTTTGTTCATATTTCTGGGTTCCTATTTGATGCAGGAGAGCTTGTTACAACAGAACGCTTCGCTGTCCAGCACCGTGAAGAAGCTTAACCGAGATGTCTCCAAGGTACTGCCAATTCAACGGCTACATTTTTCTGAGTTATTGTGGATTATTAATTTGCCGCATAGTTTGATGCACTGAGTGAAATTTGATTGGTAATTTAAATGCTCAATCACGTTTTGTTGAGAGGCGGCGGGAGAAAAAAAATACGATTTGACGAAAAATTGAAACAATCTTCTATTGCAATAATCTTATTATGTTCATTGGATTTTAAAGCTTAATCGGTTTATTTTTTATGAGGATCTCAGGGCAAGAGAGACAGAGAGAGCGAGCGAGCGAGAGGAGTTCGTTATTTTTTTCTATGCATGAATTAATGTATGTATGTGTAGAACGCATCAGCTAACGAGGTGTTTAGAGCTATTTGAGCTCCTGAGTTTATACAACTGAATGAGTGTATAATCGGGTTTATGGTTGGAGGTCTCATTGTCGTACTGTATTGGGTTTGTGCAGTTGGAGGTCTTCAAGAAGACACTCATGCAATCGCTTCAAGAGGATGATGAAAATTCTGTGAGTTATCTTCTCTCAGCATTCCTCATGAGTTCGGGTCTAGCCCAATGTGGCAGTCTAATGAATGAATATTATATATATATATATATATATATATATATTGCGAGCACAATACTAGCTGTACGTGTTGGTATATTTGGCTTGTGCCATTACTGAATCTGGTTTTACCACAGGCAGGGGCTCCAGAGGTTGCTGCTAAGATACAAAGCCAGTCAAGTCTTTCTTCAGCATCGCAAACTGGAGGTCCTCTACTTCTATTTTCATGTTGTTCTACCTAGGTGGATTCTGGGTGTTTATTTGCATTCAAAATTGATAAATATCCCGATAGTGGATCCGCTTGTGCATGGAGATGAAACTGCTGACTAAATTGATAATTATTCTTAATCCCAGCTGAGGAAAGTTTTGGGGCCCGATTAGAACATATTAGTTCACTATTGGCCTTCTATGGTGAAGTGGCAAGAGCCATTTTCAGTAGGGTGAGGTCTGGATCAATTAGTGAGCAGGGGCAGGGGTTTTTGTTTTTGTTTGTGGGGGAGGGGGTGGTGGGGGCTACCTGTACAATAGTATTGCCATCTTCTCTAGAGAAGATTTGAAAAACGAATGCATTAGCTCATTAATAGCCATATGTTTATGGGATTCCCTTGGAAAAATTTGCCTCTTCTCTTTTGACAATAGGAAAGAAAATTTGAATTTGCTTGTTAATTGATCTGTATAACATTTGAATGTGCTCTGAACGTTATACATTTCGCTCTTGGTGCTTTGCTCATAAATTTGACAATGACCTGTCGAACATTCTTAAAGTAGAGCTTTGGTCAAAGTTTTTTTTTTTTTTTTGGTATCATTTTACCAATACAACCACTGATCTGAAAGAGGTTGTCTATTTTTGTTTCAGATGATGATGCTGCAGTTTCACATTATAGATACTCTTCATTCCGGAGTCAGATGTCCGAAGTAGGAAATTCACTAGCAGAGGCAAGTGAGTCCAATGGTATGAGCACATTATGAATTAGTAGTACTTTTGACCAGATTTCTTCCCTTAGGCAATTGGAATATGTGTCTTGCTCAAGTTAATGCCTGCAGGCCATATGTTGTATTGCTTATGGATTCAAAATCCTGTAACTGAGCATGTCATTTATAACCTTAGTTCTGTTCTTGCCAATCTGTGCAGCGTCAAGACCTCGTATATCACATGGCCTCCTGTTAGCATCCCAAACTACCACACCCCGGTTTACTCCTCCAGGTTCTCCTCCGAGCCTATCTGCATCGGTGTCTCCAACAAAAACATCTTTACCTGTGTCCCCAAGGCGACGTTCAATTTCATTTTCTGGATCAAGAGGCATGCTTGATGATCGGTCTTCGGCATATTCTTCTATGCACTCGAGCCCTCATGGCTCCTTGTCAGGCTCTGACACAGGTTTGCAAAGTGGTTGCTCTTACATATCTATGCACCCAGACAAGTAGATTGCTTATGAAAACTGATTATATGGTCTAAAACCCATTTCATTAGTCAGTGTATAAATATGTTTCAGGACGAACACGGGTTGATGGGAAAGAATTCTTCCGCCAAGTCAGGTAAAACATGAAGTTTTGAGATCAAGAATGATGGAACTATCTTTGAAACATTTATGTACTACTAATTTATGCAAAAACAAAGCTTGTATACTCCATACGCTCAGTCCTTTTGTAACCCAAAGCTTTTTATTTTAGTTGCTATCTTGAATCATTTCATGCCACTGCCGAATTGAAGTCCAAATAATTGTTCCTCCTTTCCCATTATGCATTACTTTTTTATATGGTTAATTTGTGAAAATTTTAACAGCTCTGGATTCATATTTTTAATTTTTGCACGTGATCATAATTTGGTTATTGGCTTCTCAGATGAAGCTTTTCATCTGATCCCATCTCTTTTGTCATCAGGAGCCGTCTGTCTTATGAGCAGTTTGGTTCCTTTCTAGCAAATGTTAAGGAGTTAAATTCCCACAAGCAAACAAAAGAGGTATAACACCCCCCCCTCCCTTTCTCGCATTCCCTGGTTTTAACAGTTTTGTAGTTTTACTTTTCATCATCCAATTAATAATTATGCATCTGAAATATTTCAGGAGACTCTAAGGAAGGCCGATGAGATTTTTGGTCCAGAGAACAGGGACCTCTATACGGTATTCGAGGGATTGATCACACGCAATGTCCACTGATATTGCATAGCCTGGACTGTGATAACAGTTTGTAAGCTTTGTGTTTATTTCTGTAGAGTTTCTTGAGCAGTTCCCACTGTATAATAGACACACACTCTAGTGCAAAGTGTAATGAAACTATTCTTTTAACTCTTGTTCAATTTGATATCAAGTTGTGAATTTGCATGCTTATTGATGAAATATATGACCTGTTCTTAAACTTGAGTCGGCTAGGAATTAGGATGTGTCCTTTTTGTCATTTACAAGGAATAGCAAACATCAAGTGAACTAAAGTACTAATAATAAACAATCCAAAAATGATAGGGAGCACTCACATTCATCACACTCACTCTCATATGAATAATACACATATACTATTCATGTGAGAGTGAGTGTGATGAGTGTGAGTGATCTCTAGCATTACTCTAAACAATCCGCATCCTGGAGATGGCTTGCTTTGGAAGTTGGGGAGTGAATAACTGAAATTGGATACTGATTATTAGATAGAATTATATTTTTCCATGAAGCCACGTGGGCTCAAGACAGATTTGAAATGCCAGCTGTAGCAAGTTAAAATTAGTGGAGTCTGACCGTCAAGGTAGGCTTTTTGACGGCTGCAAGGAGGGCCGGCATTTTGGCAATGCACTTGCTTCTCCATAATGGGTGTTTTGGTGTGCATAAATCCGACACAGTCGAGAAAGAAATGATTTATCGAAGATCGTATATCTGGGATTGCTGGTGTAAACTGTACGTGAAGATTATTTACAAATAGCAATGACTCAGGTGTTGGCTAAATTGATTAAAAAGCAATGGAGAAAAAGACATTTCGGACCATAAATTAATCTGTCAGTAAATAATCCGAAGACAGACTGGAAAAATAGTAGCTTGTTTATATTCATATACATACTTGGAAATGAACAAGCTGGGAGATTTAGATGGTTAGATTTAAAAAAGTTAAATTATTTATTATATTTTATGTTAGAATTGGAAAAGTTGTAATTGTGAGAGGAAAATAAGTTAAGTAGTAAGACCCGAGGGGCCAATTAGGAAAGCAAAGGAATAAGGCTCAGTCTAGTACCAGCTGGCCCATTGGCCCAACTCACGCAAGAGTCGGTTGAACTAGCGTCTAAAAGGGCTTAACCTTACGAAGGATACCTCTTGATGGCGATGCAATCCCTATGAGAGAATAGATGGCACAAGAGATGGAACTTGTCACCAAAGAGTTTCCTCCAACTGCGCCAGACACTTCCGAGTACCTATCCAATCGTGCAAATAGGAAGCGAGGGAACTTTTGATTTCTTAATAGGAAGACATTGGAGGGCGATTAAAGAAGTCTGCAAAAAGAAATAAATGAGAATGACATGTCACATTAATGATACCACAATCTGGACTACACGCCATATTAACAAAACCATCACATAGGCCACTCCATATTAAATGAATTTGACAAAAGAATAGTAGAAAGGACGAGAGTTCGACTGGAATAGACACAATATATCCCCTCAGGCTCCAATTATAAATAGCACATTTTAGGTATATAGAAGCTCTAGATTCTTTACTCACAAGCGCTCGAAGATGTTTACTAATTTAAGTATCGGAGACTCCGGCAATCCAAACTGCCTCTCTCAATCTTTTTCTTCCTCTTTTTTTAAGGCCCAATCCTGAATATTTGAGTTGCTTGAACTTGGCCCATAGGTGTATAAAAAACGACGTTAATAGCTAGTAATGATCATGCGAGATGACTTGAGATGTTCTCTCAATCTAAATAAGGCCTTAGTTGACGTCTTTAAAGCTAAGCAAATCAAGTTTCATACATGATAATATCGTTGATCTAGTATGGATTACTTTGGAGGACTTATTATAGATTATACTAGGGGCCGGCTCAATGAATTAGGGAGCCTTAAGCAAAAATTTAAATATTGAGGCATTTTTTCAATTAAAATAAAATGAAACTAATTAATTTTTATTTTTATATTATATTTTTATTTAAAAATAATGCCTATTGTTTGTTAAGTAAAATTATTAATTAAGATTTATACTACTTTTTCAACTAATAATCAACTTAGTATTTATTAAAAAATCTAATTTAGCGAAGATTTTATCAAATTTATTTTTATAAGACGTACTCTTGAGTTTTATGAATCATTAAGGCACATAACTATTTTTATGTATTCTCAGATATTTTCAAATTCAAAATTTTCTTTCACTTAAAATCTAATAAAATATCTTTAACTCAAATTATTTTATTACTATTTATAGATATTTTGAGGAATATTTATAAAACTAATAATGATAGCTATAATATCTATTTAATTATTTTATTCTCTTATTGAATTAATTAGATTTTTTTAATTAGATTTTAAAAAAATTATTTTAAACTTTTTTTAAGAAATTTTTTTCTTTAAAGATACAATTGCCTAATTTACCTTAGGGTTGAGCCGGCCATAGTCATTAGAGTAATGCTAGAGAGCATCCAACAGTCATTATAGACATAGAAGATCATAAGGTCAATATTTACCGACCTTAGAGAGAGAGAGAGAGAGAGACTACGTGCATGCTTTACCCGCCTCGAGGGATATCGCACGGAATATGGTTTATGTATCCTCTTTTCCACGTTTCAGTTTGATTTTAAAAATAAACAAAAAAGAAATAAATGGAGATTGGATTAAGAAGGAACAATCACAAAGAAAGCCTATTTTCCAGCATGAATATTCGGGGAGAAGTCAAAATAAATATTGGATGTTAGAAAAAGCAAAGAAAACTCAGTTCATGCCAGCCGCTACTTTCAATCTCTCTCTCTCTCTCTCTCTCTCTGGTTGTCTCTTTCCTTTCATTCGCCTTTGTATTGGCTTCTGAGGCCTCTCTCTGGATTGGCCACCTCTTGTACCTCATGGAAAATGTCGGAGAACCTTTAGCTTCTTCAAGGTATTTTCTGAGCCTTCTATTGATCTTTTTTTTCTGGGTTTGTTTCTTTTCCGTGTGGTAATGTTGTAACGGTTACGCTACATTGATGCCATACATGATTTCCTTTTTATGCTACGATGTCTTTAATTTTATTTCCAACCTCTTGTTTTGTGACTACATTGAGTTTCTCTTATTACTTATATCTTGTTCGGTTACTCAACATGTTATATAATTAATTGCGGGTGAAGAATGATATTGTCAATTTCCTTACAACGTTAATGTAAGGCAGAAGGTATTCCCATGATGCTTCATCTGCTCGTGAAAACAACAGGGAAAGAAAATGAAAAAACTAGAAGAAGTTTCTTCGTAATATAAGTCATGGCCTTAAGAACAGAACGGACATGTCTACAATGTCGCTTTTGTGTCCTGTCCGTTCCTCTTCTGCGATAAATGATGTTTCAGTTTAGTTGTCTGTGCTCATTAATCACATGTCAATATTCGTTTGAGTGATATTTTCTGGAGAACTTCTGGTCCTTTCATATGTGTGTCCCCTCTGTTTTTAAGTACGTAGCTCTTTTGGGTGCTGTCATATTCCGTGTCGTTTCTTGATCCTTGAGGACTATATGGACAGCAATGGTTCCCGCGACATTTCCAGAGACGATGAAGAAGGGAAGGCTAATCCTTCTGGAGGCAGACGTTTGAGACTTGGGTTCTCTGATTCCTTCTCAAGTTTTGGTAAATTACCCATCTTTATTATGTCCTTTAGATACCACGATCTCAACTATCAAGGTATAATCTAATGCCGGTATTTTTTTCATATGGACTTGAGTTAAATAGATGTGGAGGAGGCCATTTACGAGTCCTCTCTAAGAGGAGGAGCTCCTGAGGAAGGCTGCTCAACAAGCTTAGAATCTGAAACAGGTTCTAAAGCCAGTACTTCAGATTTAGAAGGCCAACAGGATTCAAGAGCCACTAAAAACTGGCGCGGCTTCTTTTCTATGTTGAGAAAAAGACCCCATGTGCGGTTTCAGACCTTCCCTTCACTAAGAAGTGTCGCAAAGCTTACCAGGAGGAAAAGCAAAAGAATTGTAGACGGGATGGTTCCGGCTCTCGATACTTCAGCTCCTATAGATGGTGAAATTTGCTGCTTCAAGTCTTCCTGGAGGAACTTCACTCTCTCAGAGCTGCAATCCGCAACCAACAACTTCAGCCATGGTCTGTGGTTCCTTTCTTCAGAATATAATTTGAGGTTCAATTGTGAAGGGAAGCTAACATCTTAACTGAACTGATAAACATGTTATGTTTTTGCTTGATGAAGAGAATTTGATTGGTGAGGGAGGCTATGCTGAAGTTTACAAGGGTGAATTAGAAGATGGGCAGCTTATTGCTGTCAAAAGGCTGAACAGAGGAACCCAAGAAGATATGACCGCTGATTTCCTTTCAGAACTTGGGATTATGGTCCATGTTGACCACCCCAATATTGCTAAGTTGATTGGGTATGTGGTTGAAGGGGGGATGCATATCGTTCTTGAATTGTCTCCCCATGGAAGCCTAGCGTCTATACTTTATGGTTTGTTTATCATTATGAAGCTATGCATTTGACAAATCCTCTCAAGTATCCAAACATTAAAATTTATCAGCTTCTTTCATTTTGTGATATTTTTGTCAGGGCTGAGGGAGAAACTGGATTGGGGCATCAGATATAAGGTTGCTTTAGGGACTGCTGAAGGCATTCTGTATCTTCATGAGGGATGTCAGAGAAGAATTATCCACAAAGATATCAAGGCTTCTAACATATTGCTTGCAGAGGATTTTGAGCCTCAGGTCATTTTATAATCCGAGGATAACTGAATGATAACAAGTTATTTTATAGTTTTTTTTTTTTTATATAGGATTGAACATTATCTATTAGAAAATTACATTAATGCACACTTAACCGAAGGGAATCCAGTTTCTGTCATTTTGAATGAATACATACATCAACTTGGAAAACTAGGCTAAAGTATTGGTGGTTTTTGTATCAGCGTTGAAAATTTGTCTGATTTTCAGTTAATGGAGTAATCATGTGCCCAATATGATAATTGAATGCTGTAAAACTCTAAACAGGACCCTTTCATATTGCTTGTTTGAGACTTGATAGTTTTATTTGCGACTTCAAATTTGTTCCAGATTTCTGATTTCGGGCTTGCAAAGTGGCTACCTGATCAATGGACTCACCATGTTGTATCAAATTTCGAAGGCACATTTGGGTTTGTAAATCCCCAAGTTTTCATATTTTCTGATTCTTTTGAAAGCATGCTTTCCAGCTCTTTGACATCCTTCTCCAACCCAAAAAACAAAACCAAATGACAGATACCTTCCTCCTGAGTACTTCATGCATGGGGTTGTAGATGAGAAGACTGATGTGTATGCTCATGGGGTACTGCTGTTAGAGCTCATCACTGGCCGGAAAGCCCTCGATAGCACACAGCAAAGCCTTGTGATATGGGTATGTTTCCTTCTGCCACACTTCCATTTATTATAGAAAGTATATGGTGAAATACTAGTGACAATTCAAGCTGTGTTGAGCAATATGATGCAGGCCAAACCTTTGCTCTCTACGAACAGTATAAAGGATCTTGTCGATCCATGTCTTGCTGATTCCTATGACTCAGAACAGATGAGTCGTATGATCTTGACAGCTTCTTTGTGTATACATCATTCTTCAGTGCATCGTCCCAAAATGAGCCAGGCACGTTATCTTTTTTAAATTGATTTTAGAATCAAACGTTATATGGTCTGAGTGATTGAACTACTTGGTTGGATGCAGGTTGTAAAGATTCTGAAAGGCGAGGAGAGCGCTTTAGAGCTCGAAAAACAATGCCAACAACCTAGACTTCGGAGGGCATACTCTGAGGAGCTCTTTGATGCAGAAGAGTATAACTCAACCAAGTGTTTAACTGATCTGGATCGTCATATGAACATTGTTTTGGGGAACTAATATCCAGTTAATACTCATTTCTTGAATTTGATCCAATGTAAAGAGCAAGAGCGCCAAAACATGAGTTTGGAAGAAGGAAAATAATATGGACTAATCAAGAGAGAAAACCGAGCAGAATCTGAAATATATATTTTTCTTGTTTCCTTTTTTACCTAATGACTTGCATTTACGATGAGGCCGTAACGAAAATGGTTAAATACTATTTTAATTCCTCAATTTTAATTTTAAACTTTATTTTTATACTTTTCAGACCTTTAGTCTCGATCAAGAATAATGATAAACTTATATTTTATTTACCACCACTTTATCACTTTTTTGTTTTAAATTTTTGATTTAAAAAAATTTTTCTTTTACTTAAAAAATGACTATTACTGAAATTATATATTTTTAAAATTTTTTTCTTAACGATTAAAGATGTTAAAACAATACTTAGAAAGAAAAAAAAATCAAATAATATATGATCAATAGTAAAATGATGGTAAAATAGATGTAAGCCTATTATTATCCATTTTTATTTTCTCATATTATAATCTCTCTCTCTCTCTCTCTCTCTCTCAATTCCTCAATTAATTTATTTGACAATAATTAACTCATGTATTTGAAACCATATGCAACAGTAAATGGATGATCATGGTTCCTTAATAAGTTTCTGACCAACTCAACCTAGCTCTAGATCTTAAATTTGCACTTGTCATTATTAGAAGATAATCAAATGATTATCAACTTATTACTTCATCGCATTTACTTTTTTGTAAGCAAACTCCTTATATTAAAACTAAGAAAGGTACACATAGTGCATGTTTAAGTAATATTACAAGATATTAGAGATGGTCCTTACTACTATAAAAGCTTAATAAACTGGGAGGGATGAAAATTAAAGGGATATTTCCCAAAGCCTGCGTATGAGCTGCCCATTGCACAAAATTATATGTGTATTGATTCGTGGATCAATGAATTTGAGCAACCTTCCATTTCTCAAAGTTGTATAATTGTGCTTTGATGTCATTAATGACCAGTTGCATTGTCTAGTCCCAATTTTACATTGAGTTGTTGATAGCTTGCACAACTAAGTTGGAATTTCTTGCTAGAACAATGTTTTTAATTCCTTTTGAGACTACCTCATCTAGAATTAGTCTTGCTGCTAATGCTTCTCCAATAGTAGGATTTGTAATGTGAATGCAATATGTTTTTGTTATAAGTGTAGACCCCGAGTCTATAATACAAAGTCTTGTAATGATGCTTCCCTTTTCCCTTACTGCTACATCAAAAGTTAAAGTGTGATATCCTTTGAGGAGTATTGGCTTTTTATTATGAACTTGTGTTTTACCCAGTGTCCAACTATTCTTGTGCTTGATATAGCATTTATTGAGGTTTGTGAGAAATTTAGAGGGGGAAGGTGTTTCACCTTTATGAACTATTTTGTTTTGGAGAAACTAGAGGTTTTCCATGGCTAAGGTGGCATAAAGCTGAAAGGTATTGGTGCTCACTTTCAGGCAATCCTAGACTCAAAGCTGGATCAATGATGTTTTCGGATCTGGGTTGGGATTGTGAGATTAGCAAGATTGGATAAATTTATTAGCCAGGGAGCATTTCTCCATAGTATTCGAATATACAAATAGTTCAAGAAAAGATGGTTAGTAGTCTCCTCCTCTAGATTACATAAAGGGCACTTGGCTCGATCTTCATCACATTGGAATATTCTCTTTAAGTTGGACCTAGTTGGTAAAACATTATGACCTACTTTTCAAAGAAAAAGCTTAAACCTATCATGCATTTTTAACTTTTAGAATTTCTCCCAATTGATCTTATTGTTTTGAGGTAGATTTTGATTTCATTGTGAAATTTCTTGAAATGTGGTGTATCCATTTTAACTTATCTTCGGTGTTATGAAAGTTGAAACTTGAGAGGGGACTATGGTGAATTGCTTCAATAGTTTAATTATTGAAAAATGCTTGAAGAAGAATTGTATTCCATGTTTTAGGTTCCTCTAGAGTAAGTTCAGAAATAGTTATGCTTGGATCAATCTGATTATTATTCTGATTTGGAATAGCTTTGAAAAGGGGAAGTGTGGGAATCCAAGGGTCAGACCAGACCTTTGTTTGAAGTTTGGGAATCTAGGAGTCAGACCAAACCCTTGTTTGAACACCATTATTGATTTGGAAACAAAAATGAGATTTTAGGAAGTTTCTTTGCTTTAATAGACCTTTCCAAATTTAAGAGTTTGAACTTTTTGATACTACTTCTAGAAAGGGAGTTCTGACCAGGTATTTTTTTTTTCAAGGATTTGTTTCCAAAGACAATTTGAATCAGTGAGAAGAGTCCAAACCATCTTTGAGATAAGAGCTTGATTGAAGAAATTGAGATTCTTAAGTCTTAAACCCCCCATTGATTTTGAAGTACAAATTAATTTCCAAGATTTTGGGATATATTTGTGTAAATTTTGTAAGTCTATTCCCCATCAAAATCTTCTAAACATTGCGTCCAAGTTCTTTGTCACTAAATTTGGGATTGCTATTGTGGTCATAACATAAGAAGGCATTGTTGTTGCAACATGAACTCTTATTAGAGTGGTTCTTGCAGCTTGTAATAGTAATTTAGTAATTTAGCTTTCCAATCTTAAAGTTTTTTCTAATTTTTTTTTCTTTTTGTATTTCATTAAGGAAGTTTTTTTTCTTTGCCCCAAATAATTTCTTTGCCCCAAATAATCAGAGGGAGACCCAAGTATTTTAGAGTGGGAGGTGAAGCTTTTAAGTTTAGAATACTCTTGACATCTTGTTGAGGACTTGCCCATGTTTCAAGGCACTTTGCAAAAGCCAAAGTGGTTCGCATGGATGTTGTGCCAAAAAGAATGAGGTCGTCTACAAAGAATAGATGTGATAGAGGGGGGCAATTTCTAGATAATTTTACTCTTTTAATGTTCTCTTTAGTCTCCTCTTGGTGGATAAATCGAGTCAAAACCTCACTCTCTAAAATGAATATGAATAGGGATAAGGGGTCCTCTTGTCTTAATTCTCTTTTTGGTTTAAAGAAACCTTTTATGGAGCCATTTAGAAAAATTGAATAGGACACTGTTGAAATGCATTCTTGGATCCAGTTGATCCAAGTGAGATTGAAGCCAAGGTGTTTAAAGATAGTAAGAATAAATGGTCATTCCATATAATCAAAAGCTTTTTCCATATCTATTTTGATGGTCATTTTTCCTTTGTTACCTTTTTATCTTCTGAGATAGTGAAAAAGTTCCTGGACTAAGATTGTATTTTCTTGGATGATTCTACCAAGAATAAAGGCTGCTTGATAAGAGGAGATGATGCTTGCAAGAATTTTTTTGAGTTTGTTAGCAAGGATTTTGGCTATAATTTTATAAAGACATTTGATAAGCTAATAGGTGGTTAAGCCATAATATTGTAATTATTTTACACTTTAATTCGAGTAAGTCACATTTTTCTTACTAGTAATTGAGTAAATTAGGCATTGATGAATCAATTCTAACTCAATTGATAATAGCCTAACTTTGTGATATCTAATCTTTAATTTATTATGTGCAATTGAATATGTCCATTTATTATGCAATTTGTTGGCAAACATCAAGGTTCATGACAAGCGAACAACATGAAAATTCTCATTTCAAGCTTGAGCGCTTGCACATTAAACTTCACGGAGTTAATCTTCAAATTTTTCCATGCACCAAACCAATCCAATTATGGCACTTGAACTCATTGCATCGAGCCATGCTTCTCACCGCAAGTCAAGCTTTCTAAACCAAGACATACAACCACTTCACCAATTACACCTCATGCTTCACATGGCAAATCAAGTGAGAATCACACCTCAATTCAAGGCATACAATGCACTGAAATGAACTGTACCTATTCATGGATATCCATTTCTTCAATTCAAGCACCTCATGGTTTCATTCCAATTCCTTGCATCACAGCAAGCTTTACAAATCCCTGCACCTCAACTCATGCACCAAATGCAACCTCCGACAACTCATCTTAAAGCTAGAAGCCTGCATTGAATTTCAATGACACGAAATGCACCAGACCACACACAATAGCTTTATAAATTCATACTAAAAAATGCGGTACCTCAACTCAACATATTAAATCTTTGCACTGACTCATTCTAACTCCAAGTTCAATTTACAGAATGCACTCAAGTCTTTCAACATTAGAGAGCCCCTGCACTCAAGGCCCAAGGCCTGCACCGACTTGCAACCATACGAAATTATCACTCCAACATGCGAGCTCCTCTCCAATTCTCTAGACTGTAATACCTCAAGTGAAAATTACACTCTACAGCTCTCAAAAAATCGCACGGCAAAGCAACTCTTGGTCCGCTGGGTTAAAGAAGAAAAAAATAATAATGCAGACTTTTGTTAACTGTCCATTGGTTTTTGTCCGTTGGCTAGAGAGGAACGCAGGAAATGGAAACTAGGTGGCACCATTGTAACCGAGGTTTAACAAGCCAAATCTTTCCATGTACTGATGAAGACTCATAGGTGTGGAGGAGCAAGCCATTAGCTTTCCACCAAATTTTTTTGATTGTATCAAAGCAGTGTTAAAATCATGTATGGAGAGGATGGGCCCTAGGTATGACTTTATAATCCTTTCTAGCTTATTCTAAAACAATAAGCAGATCAGTATATCAAATTAAGCAGCCAAGGTATATGAGATGGATTTGAGTGAACTAAAACAGATATTATATTAGGAGACATGTTAACACAGTTAACATCAAAATTAAGGTGATATAGTAGCAAGTGCCCAACTCATCTCCTAGTTGGGGGCACACAAACATAACTTACAAAACCTAAGTTATTTACAATATTAAGAGTATCTGAGTTACTAATGAGAGTTTCATATAAGAAAACAGTGTCTTGGTTATGAACCCTGACAAGGGCCTTCAGAGTTCAGATTGCATGTGGTCGATCTTGGTCGATCTAAATCCCTAGAATTCCATGAGATGAGCCTTATTCCTCCAATGGAGGCAATGAAGGCCCTGCCTAAAAAATCGTTGGACTTGTAGGAAACAAGATCATAATTGAGGGCCGAGACTCACTACCACCGCTTTCTCCTCTAGTTTGATATAAGGCTTGAAATGAGAAGCTCTTACCGCATGATTCTCCTTCTTTTTCCTTTTCGATCTGCTTTCTTTACCGGGACTGGACCAATTGAACCATACTGCTTGGGAGGTTGAACATCTTCCTGTTGCGGTTGGGTTGTCTCCTCTCATTTGCTCCATCCTTTATTTTTGATTAACCAACTTATAAAGCACTTTTTGACTGAAAATTGTTCCGCTATTTCTCCAGGCAAGAGTTCTTCCTCTTTCTCTCAGTCGTGATGATAAGGGATGGGGTTAGGGTTTCTGTTGGTGAAGGTTTTGAAATGTGGGCTTCAGAGGTGTCTTCCGTGGGCTTGTTCTCATTTGTATGGGTTGGTGCTATTTGAAAGGATCTTTGGGCTTGGGTAAAGCTTTGACTAGGGCTCAGCTAGAAGGTATTAAAGGCGATACACGTATTTTTGAATGGGCTCACCAGCAATGTCATGTTGTGATTGGGTTGTGTAGTTTCAAAAGGCCCTATTTGCTTTTTGAATTGTGAGATGATTTGCTTGAAAATGGAATTGTTGGGCTTGGGTTTAGTCATTGGGTTAGAGTTAAAAAGTTGCTGAGGCCCATTATCAGAGAGACAGAACGGATCATTCTTTAAAGCTGATGGCCTAGATTTTGTTGATGATTGATTCTTAACAGGGGAATTGAATTGAGGAAAAGCTGACTTTTGAGACACGTGTTAAGATGGGGTCGGTTGAGGGGCTTTGATGTTGTACTTCAGGGGGGGTAGCATAAAAATTCGTTGTCTACTGAAAGGGATCAATGTCTGATATACTCTACGTGTAGTAAATGGAGCTCTTGGATCTTGTTGAGGGTTGTTCAGCTATACTTGAAGTAGAAGGAGATGAACAGTAACTTGGGTCTTTCTACTACTGAGCTTGCGTTTTCACCTACTACCATTTTTCTTTTTTTTTTTTACGATTTCTTCGTTTATGATAATTGAATTCCTTTGTCTTTTTTGTCCTCCACGAACATAGGTTGTTTTCCTTTCCTTGACATTATTGTTCTTGCAGCGACTCTTGCTGCATTATCACGTTTAGATGGCTTTTGGATCCTAATGTTAGGGGGGGTAGCGTTAGCATATGCTCTTGCACTCTTTCATCTCCGATCACTAGGGGAACTATAACCATGGGCTCCTGCACCTCTTCTAGCGAGGCTGTTGTAGCGACTTCATCTACTCAATTTGGGCGGCATGGTTCTTGCATGTTCGCTCTCACCCATTGCCCATATATTGGCTCAACAGCATGGCCAAGGAATATTGGGCTGCTTTGCTGGACATGTCTTATACTTCCACAACCATAACAAAATTCCAACAATCTTTCATATTTGAATGTAACTTGTTCTGGTTTTTTGTTTAGATGAGGTAGTGTGAAGCTGTCATATAAAGGCTTTGAAGTGTTTATTTCCACTCTTAAATGCAGGAACTTTCTAGCACTTACATTACACATGAAGCTCTGATCTATTTGTAATAGGTTAACCATGACTCGTCTAATTTTTCTTGCGTTTCTTCAATTCATCATCTCAAGTGGTAGTCCATGTATTTGCACCCAGAAGGCCAAATGGGTAAGGTTTATCTCTGGCAAACTTTGTCTGGGTAGCCACTGCTTTAAGATCATGTGGTAGCCTTTGAAACTCCATGGATGTTGTTGAAATATTCTATTTATGTCTTGTTCAGTTGGAAACATGAACAAGAAGGTATTGACTCCCCAATATTCAATGATAAGTCTAGCAATAAAGTTCCAAACTGCCTTTATGGTTGTATGGTGTGTGTATCTGCTCATCGCTTTTGTAGCAACTAGCTTCACAATTAATACAAGGTTGGAAATCCTTTCTGCCTCCTCAATGTTTGGTTAAAGTATTATGTCTTCCCAAGTAAGTGCTTTTGTTTGAGATATCAGTTGTTCAATCTCTTCTTGATTGTTTTCCATGGCTTCCTAACTTTTTGTAAGGCTTTTCAGAATAATTTTAAAGTTTGAAGGGAAAGTTTTGGTTAAAAGGAAGGATTCATGACTGTAGCTAAGAATGGTGAGGGTTGGTAAAGGCAAAGGTTGGAAGGCTACTGAGAGGAAAGAATAAACTTAGAGAGAGAGTGGAATACATCATACCTAGTTAATCGCATTTACTAATCCCGCATATATATAATAAGATCGAACTAATAAAAAAAATTTATGTACATTTTAAAAATCTAGGATGTGCACTGAATAAACCAGAACAAAACCATGCATTCAAATCGAATAAAATGCTTAAAAGTTGAGGACTTCAATGTAAATATTTTATTTTTTGAAAATTACAAAAGTTATGTTACGTTGGGATAGTGAGAAGTATTGTGAATAATAATAAAAAATAGGTAAAAAAGTAATAATAAAATATTAAATAATAGTAAAAAGTAATGAATAGTGATAAAAAGTAGGTGAAAAGTAATAATAAAGTAATAAATAGTAATAAAAAGTAGATGAAAATAATAAAATAATGAATAGAAGTGAAGTATTCTGAGAATACTTGAAATCTTTTAACATCCAAACCTAGCCATAATCTTAGCAATTTGATACTAGATAAATGATATTTGCAAATCCTAACTGAGTGTGCAAGGTTCGTGTCGTAATCCACTTTTAAATAATGGATAATTAATTTTTGAATAATGATAAACCGATTTGCAATACCTAAATCTATATATAACATTAATCCTGAATATTAGGTATACTGTATAGTGAAGATGAACGATGTTTTCCATGACATTCCACATGCTTTTGATGTCTATGAATATTAGGTACACTGTCTAATGAAACCATCTAGACTATCCTAACCACTTAATCAGGGCAGAATTAAGATTTGATGTTTGGGGGACGATTGATAAAGTATGTAGTACATGTAAGTATAAATAATGTAGGTTTGCACGTAACTATATATAAAAACAATAATCATATATCATAAAATTGTATATGAAAAATAAAATTATCTAATTTATAATCAAAACAATTGATTCACTGAAAATAGAGTCAGGCGGGGAGATAAATTTCCAAAAAAGAAAAAAGAAAAAACTTCAATCTAAGTCGATCAATCAAACAATTTTTTTTTCTGTTTTAAAATGTTCGAGATAGAAACCTCACGAATCAGTCCACTGTACATGAAAGTTTTGAAAATTAATTAAAGATCAGTCTTCTGTTGATTTAAAAAAAAAAAAAAAGAGCATATATATATATATAACACGAAAACAAGAAGAATAAATAGCATATAGTCAGGCATCAATGGCTTCTAAGTTTGCAATTTTGTAAATATAGTCGTAGGCCTATAACTAATAAGACTTCTAACAAGACAGACTTGGAACTTCTAGAAGTTCTAAGTTTGCAAGTATATAGCTGTGGCCCATAGCCTATAGGCCTGTAAGACTTGAACTTCTAAGTTTGCAAATATATCAACACAAAAAAAAATTTGCAAATATATAGCGTATGTAACTCAACGAAAGACTTCTAAATTCCTAACGATGTACCTCAACGGCAGAAAATCTGATGATTGATGAAGCTTAGCTGATGATATTTGCACCCGCGCATCTTTGCAGATTGCTATTTCAGCTTAAGGGGATCAACAATGGAGCTAATCGCCTAATCGAGATAATCCGAACCCAGATCCATGTGAGATACCATGAAGCTGATGAAATTGTTAAGGAGTTTCAGAAGTTTGATGAAATTCTTAAGGAGTTTCAAGAGTCTGAATCGTCTGATGAAGCTAGTGAAATTGTTAAGGAGTTGAGTGGGGAAATCTTGCTTGTGCTTGCTGTCTGTTTGAACATATGCCCGAAAGAAACAAAATCCTTACTTATACACAATTTGCACAGATATTGGGTTTCATGAAATATGGAAGACTGGAAGAATCAATGTGGTATTGTGAGACTTATGAATATTGTTGTTGCCTATTGGTTATCAATATCAAATGATTTTGAGCTGGAGGTCCGGATGTATGAACATGCAACAAGCTACAAAAGTGCTTTACTGACTCACAACAGAAACGGTACAAGGAGGGGTGCATCCAATGGTATAAGGGAAGCTACATGAATTGCACAACAGACATTTTCAAGGTACCCAATAGGCTTTACAACAGAGCAATTCATACCTTGTGGAGGGGCTAATTTCAGTTTGGGGGGCTATTTCAGTAAGAACTTTGTAGCTGGAAGATATCTACTTTTCTATATACTATATTAATGTCTTAAAAAAATTTGGGGGGGCTACTACTGCATGTAGTTTTGCCCCTGCACTTAACCCTATTTTACGAACTAGCAAAAGATTCACACGAATCAATATATATATATATATATATATATATATATATATATATATATGTATATATATATATATATATATATATATATAAGAGGCATGAGGTAAAAAAGAAAAGGGAACCTTATACAATGGCCCTCTTTTTTGATATAAACAGTGTAAATCAAAACTGGTTGTGTTTTGATCTTTCATATCAGAGGTATCACAGAAAAAAAAAATGAAAAAAAAAAAGCAAAAGCAGAAAAAAAAAAATAGAAATATGCACTCTCTCTTCCTCTCAATTACGTCAATATTGTCATCATCCTTTGATCATCGATTCATCTGAACATCAACTAAACATTTCTGAATCTAAAAGAGCTAGTTAGTAGTCGAAAAGCACTATGTGAAGTAAATCTCTTTATTTTATCTATGAAACTTAATATTTTGAATTCAAAGGGAACCAATTACCTTTGTACGTGTAGGTGGAGCTAGCAGGCATGCAACTAATATCTACACATAGAATAAGAACTGAAACTTACATAAATAAGAAGATAACTTTTTGTCCAACATTATTAATGCAATCTTATTTCGGGATAGATTCCTTAGAAAAACAAAGAATATAAAGTGATTACTACCTTTATTACACCTCATTTAGATAACCTAAAATTGATAAAGTTAATAGAAGGATGTGAATTCTTCCTGTCACGATTATGGTATCAAAGAGCCAACAGACTATTATAACCCCAGCTCAAAGGTCTTAGAAAATCTTGTATCTTTTGTTTTGACCTAACTATGCTTTTTTATTTCTTTAAAAAATGGTAAAATGAAAAGCAAGGAGGAGGAGATTAGAGGTTAATATTTTATAATTGAAAATCCCCTCATGGAGATCTAACTCCTTTCTGACAACATAGGAAAAGATCTGCCGCTCATGATGAACCTCCTTCTCTAAGCTAGCCCTATCACCAACTAACTATTCTGCCTAGGCATCAACAATCTGCACAAGTATAATTGAATTCTTGTAAGCAGCCAAATGAGAAACATTGAATAAGCAAAACCAAAACAACAAATGAAATAAAGAAAACCTTACATAGGACAAAATTTACTTTAGACGCTTAGCTATCTCCACGATTGGCTCTGAAGGAGGCAGAGTGCATAAAGGACCAGCATCCTTTACTTCATTCATATTTCCCCTCAAAGAGGCTCCAACTGACAACAACCGCCCAAGGCATAAGAAAGAAGGAGTGTCTACTTGCACCTAAGGAGTAGACATCTCCTCGACAGATGTGCCATTAGGTGCTTGACCTGAATCACCAACTGGGTCACTAGCTTTTACGCAAACTTGATCGCCAGTACCAACCACGTCATCCATATGAATTTCAATCTCAACCTCCAAAAAAGAGCTACCTCCCTCACGAGGAGTATTGTTGTCACCTCCCTCATAAGGGAGAGTGTTGACCCTATCTCATGGGGAGTTGTGTCCTCACGAGCCATAGTATCACCACCTCCCTCAAGAGGAGTGGCATCACCATCACCACTAAATGATGAGGGAGACGGAGAAGGAACCAACACTCTTTCACGATCAATAGGTGGTGTATCTTCACATGATGTAGCTGTGGGTAGAGTGCCACTATGATTAAGCATACCATCACCATGGGTCTCCACCCCTAAAATAATAGACAAATGGGCCTCGAAAAGGGAATTCAAATAAGGGAGTACCCACATCGTCAATTCCAAAGGAATGTCAAGATCATAAGCCATTGACAAGTCAGCAGTAGCTTGCTTCGTCAGTGAGCTCAAGTCACTAAGACCTAAACTCACAAGAGGGGAGGTTCAAACATGTGAGACTATCGACGTAGTTTCAAGGCATCCCATCGGTTTTCTATGCCACTTACACCCAAAATTTTCCTTGACAACTTTAAAACCCTCATTTAAGGGTGTTTCATTTTAGGCCCCCAGTCTGGGGAGTGCTTCTTTTTACTGGAGGAGGCACGACTTTAAGATTGTGCCTTTGTGGCCCCGACTTGGCATCAAAAAAAATTTGTCTATACTATCAGATGACAGAAGCAAGCCAGTTTCATTATTCTCCTTGGCCCACTCACAGACCAGGTTAACCACTTGAGTGCTGGATATTAGTTAAATCCAATTCAAGACTTCAGTATTCGGAGACCTCTCCCCAATTAGCCCTAATAGGGTAATCCTTTATAATCATCTCATCGGTGGGAAACTCCTAGCCAACATTGGAGATGTAGAAAAATTTGCTAGTCCATTGTTTGTCGTTAGAATAACGCCCCTCACAAGTAGCCAAACGCTGTCCTTTAACATGAAAGCTACAAACATTATCTGGCAATGCCATCACGCCATAGAAAGTATAGGACTCCTTTGTCACTAAGTCAGGATAGTCATCTCCAAGAGACTCCAAAACCTTTCAAAAGACCATGCAAGCACACATAAGTACACGCCATACTTTACTGTGGAGTTGTGTGGGGGCGATCTTGAGAATTGTAGGACGTCGGGCATTGGACGCAGACAGTAAGGGAAGCTGAAACCCATGAGACAGGACACAGACAGTAAAGGTCACCTTTCCGACGTAACCCTCGAGGTCAATGCACCCTACTTCAGGGATAGTCATGCCTACAGTATTGGGAATGCAATAGCATTCCCTGGTGTCGACTAGATCGATGACATCAAGGATGAAGAGCCACGAAAACACCTCAAAGGTAGGTTTTTTGGGACGATGAAGATTCGCCTTTGGATTTAGAGGAAGATCTTGAGAAACGTTGACCAACCATTTTCAATAACAAGGGTGGAGAGGAAAGCCAAAGGAAAAGACCGAAAGAAAAAAAGAAAGCATAAGTTGCAAAAAGCACAATGGGTTGAAGGATGTAGAGAGTGTGAAAGAGACAAAGGGGAGTTTTTTGCTGATTAAAAAGGAAATTAAGAGACTCAATCATGAACTAGTCTTGGAGATATGAATAGATGTGTATGACGACAATTGCATAGCCTATTTTGAAAGTAGTTTATTGCACGGGAATAGTTATAGTTGACGTTAGCAATTTTCCCAAACTAGAAAGGTGCAGTGGCGCGCATGTTAAGCCCAAACACTAGCAGGGTAAAGAAAAAGGATTAGTTAGTGCACCTACAAATGGGGGTGAGTAACTGATGTAGAAGATTAAAAAACATTAATTTTTTTCAGGACTAGAGGCGTAAGGCAACTCCACGCCCCTAAGACCCAAGTAAGGAGGTGGAAGTGTAGGGCTAGAAGCAAAGGCAACTCCATGTCCCTAACTTCTCTATTCGAGATCACCAATCTTCAGGGCCTAGGAAACAGGAAGTAATGCCAGGTCTCAACAGGAATCAGGGAACACAAAGAAAATAGAGATGACAACCAAAACAACAAGGTAATGGTTGATTTCTAGCCCTGCCTATCCCCATGAGTCTGTTAACCTGGAATTGTCGAGGGATTGGGAACCCTTGGATAATTTGATTCCTTAGAAAAATCATTAAGGAAAAGTGTTCCCATTTGATTTTTCTTGTGGAAACCAAATGTAGTAGAAATAAGGTGGAGGAAATAAGGAGAAAGTTGAAGTTTGAGGGTTGTTTTGCAATTGACAGCAAAGGACTCAGTGAGGGGATTATAATGTTGTGGAAAGATAGTTGGCAAATCAAACTTTTGAACTTCGCAAGGTGGCACAATTCAGTTATGGTACAAGAGTCTACAGATAGTCCAAAGTGGCAGTTTAGTGGATTCTATGGTCACCCTGACACCACAAAAAATAAAAGGAAGTCGGGAACTTCTAAAAATGCTAAAACTTGAACATAGTATTCCATGGTTATGTGCATAAGATTTTAACGAGATTTTTAGCCAAAAAGACAAAGTGGGTAGGGCGGCTAGACCTTATAACCAGATAGAAGCCTTCAGATAGGTGCTTGATGTTTGTGAAATCTGAGACATTCAATACACAGGCCAAAGATTCACCTAAGCTAATAACAGACAGGGTAAAGAATTTATAGAGGAAAAAATAGACCGAGCCCTAATTAATCAGGCATGGATGGACCTGTTTAGCTCTAGTCAATGCAGCATCCTCCCAGTAGTCAGTTTCAATCACTCAGTCCTTAGCACTAGCCTGCAACACTCAAAAAGGGTCCTTAATAGAAAAGAAAAAGTGTTCAGGTATGAAGTTGCTTGGGAAGTCCAAGAAGACAATAAGAGAATCATTGAGGAAGCCTGGCATAAAGTTTGGACAAGGATAAACCAAGCAAGTCTACTAAGAACAAATCTTGAAAAATGCTAGAAAAATTTAACTAGATGAAATAGTAGAGCCAAACTGGAGTATCAATAGGGTATTGCACAAGATATCAGTGTATTGGGCAACTTGCAAAATCTGAGGGATGGTTCTCACACAACTCAAATGAAAAGCCTGCAAAATAAGGTGAAAAAAGCCCTCAAGGAAGAGGATATGAAGTGGCGGTAGCGAGCCAAACAACATTGGCTTAGGCATAGGGATAGAAATACCCACTTTTACCACATGCATGCTAATCAAGTAAGGAAGACCAATACAGTTTATTCCATTGCTGACTCTCAAGGCTAAGTGTTTACTGAACCACAACAAATTGAGCAATGCATCACAAGTTCCTTCTCCTATTTTTTACCACTTCCATGCCTTTTAATATTGATAAGTGTCTGGAAACTCTTAGTCACATAATTACCCCTGAAATGAATGATCTTTTGTTGAGACCATTCAATGTTGAAGAGGTCAACACTATAGTTTTTCAAATGAATCCATTTGGGTCCCCTGGACCCGATGGATTTCCAATCCAATTTTACCAAAAGAACTAGGATTGGGTCGGAGAGGATGTAAGTAATTTTGTTCTGAATGTTCTCAACCATGATGGCTCTATTAGAGAAGTAAATGATACTTTCATTGCCTTAATCCCTAAGGTTAAGAAACCCAAAAAAGTGACCGACTTTCGCTTCATTAGCCTTTGCAATGTTGCTTACAAATTTGTTTCCAAAACCATGGCAAATAGGCTGAAAAGTATCTTACTCCAAATCATCTCTCCAAACCAAAGTACATTTGTTCCCGGTAGACTTATTTCTGACAATTCTCTTGTAGCTTATGAGCTTCTACATACCATGACTTATAGGTTGAAAGGCAAAAAAGGTTACATGGCTCCCAAATTAGATATTGAGCAAGGTGTACGATAGAGTTGAGTGGGACTTTGTCAAAGTTGTAATGAGCAAACTAGGCTTCCCCCAAGTTTGGTTAGACCTTATCCAAAAATGCCTTAATTTTGTCCAGTATTCTATCCTGATCAATGGTGCTCCCCACCATCCATTCAATCATTCAAGAGGCATCTGCCAAGGGGACCCAATCTCCCCATACATTTTCATTCTTTGTGCTGAGGCACTCTCAGCCATGTTCCACAAAGTTGAACAGGAAGGTGCCCTCTCTAGTGTCCCCATTGGAAGGAATCCCACAAATATTAGTCACCTCTTTTTTTTTTTCTGATGATAGCCTTCCTTTCTGTGAACCATCTCAAACTGAACTCTCTACTGTGCTCAATATCCTTGAAACCTATTAGCAAGCCTCGGGTCAAGTGCTCAATAAGGAAAAATCAGCAACCTTTTTCAGCAAATATACCCTGAAAAAGATACAAGAGAATATTCTATTGATGGTTGGGATTAAGTCTACTGGTTCATTTAAAAAATACTTAGGTCTTCCTGCAATCATAGAAAGATCTAAAGTGGCTACTTTTCAATCCCTAGTAGATAGTGTCTGGAACCGAATGTCAAATTGGAAAACTAAATTTCTGTCAGTAGCTGGGAGAGAAGTCCTCCTTAAATTTGTCCTTCAAGCCATTCTCACATATGCTATGAGCCTCTTCCTTCTCCCTGAGACCATCACTAATAAGTTGAACAAATTCTTTAAAAAATTTTGGTGGGGTTACAATAAAGACTCTTCTAAAATCCAATGGATCCTTTGGAAAAAACTTAGCTCAACAAAGGAGGAAGGGGGTCTGGATTTTAGAGATTTCAACAGTTTTAATCTTGGTCTATTGGCCAAACATAGCTGGAGAATGCTTCAGGATCCTTGCTCCTTGGTGTCCAGACTTATTAAACAAAAATACTTTCCTAAATTTAACCTGCCTAACGCTAGCCTAGGATCGGTCCCCTCTTATGCTTGGAGAAGTATCTATATAAGACTGTCCATACTTAAAACAAATTTAATGTAGAGAGTATGTAATGGTCACAATATAAAGTTCTTGTTTGATAAATAGGTCTCGGGGCTCTCTAACCTCAGCATTTCATCCACCAAAGATTGTGCTTGCTGGTGTAATAGTGTTAGTGATGTTATTATCCTAGATTTGAAAATGTGGAATTATGACCTATTGCAAGATATGGTGTCCAACAATGAGATAGAAGCAATCAGGTCAATACCTATCAATGTAAGTGGCAGAGAGGATAAGTTGGTGTGGTTGTTTTCAACTAATGGTATTTATATTGTTAAGAGTGGGTATCACCATCATAGATTGCTGGAAGCAGACCAAGAAGGAGAGCCATTATGCAAATAGAGAGAGAAAAGTATTTGGAAAGGAATTTGGAAGCTTAAAGTGGTTGGCCCCTGCCATCCAGCCACTTTATTTGGAGGGCATGTAATGACTCACTCCCTACCTTAACCCACTTGTGGAAAAGGAAGATAGTGGACAAGGATACCTGCAAAATCTGTCAAGCTAAACCCGAGAAAATAAGCCATGCAATTTGGGGATGCTCTTCGGCCAGGGATGCTTGGAGTTAAGGACAGGCCAAGATCCAGAAATGCAAAATGACTATTTTATCAACATTTGGATAATGTTAACCCAGAAGCTCCAACCCCAAGAACTCGAGGAAGCAACAGTGATACTAAGGGCACTTTAGATTAGAAGAAATGAGACAATGCACAAAAAATAATTCCTGCATCCCACCATTTTAGTCCAGAGGGCATAACAAGATGTGAACTATGGAAATGAGACAATGCACACAATCCCATACCTCACCAAGATGTGAACTATGGAACAAAGGTTTGGACCAAACCATTACCGGGGACTTACAAGGCAAACTGGGATGTAGCTATGACGCCTGATACTAGCAAAATTGGCATAGGTGTTATAGTGAGAAATCATCTAGGTTAAGTGGTTGGTACTATGAGAACAAAAAGAGCACATAAAGGGACAATTTTTGAAGCAAAGGCTCACGACCTAATCCTAGCAACAATATTTTGCAAAGAATTAGGCCTTATTAAGGTTTGATTTGAAGGAGACTCCTCACAAGTAATTAACTAGCTGAAACTTTCCACTACCAATTTGAGTATGGGCGCTCTACTTATAGGAGATGCCAGAAATTCACTAAATAGATACTTCACCTAGATAGCTTCCCACGCATATCGTGAGGCCAAGAAGGCGGCACACAACTTGACACAATCTATCATTTTAATTTTAGAAGACTTATATAATGTAAAAGAATACCCTACTTGTATTCAATCTATTGTAACTTCTGAACAATTATGAGGTTATTAGTGAAACGTGCTTATATTTCAAAAATAAAAAATAAATAAATTTTCCATGTGATAGCACAAGAAAAATTAACAGGATAACTAGAAGGGATATTTATACCCACTAGTGGCTCGGTCCGTAACTAATAAGTTAATCCTCGAAAGGCTTAGTGTCTTGAGCCTTGCGGTCAAAGCTTAAAAGCCCACAACCACAATTATAGAATAATATTACATCTCGAGAAATTAGAGATAGACATGGGCAGTTCCAATTGTCACCTTGATGAGAATAACTCTTTCAAAATGGGAGTTATCTCAAGCAAGATAACTCCTAAATAATAGCAATTATCTTTTCTTAATATCTAGGGATCAGGGAAGATACAAGTTTGAAATGATAACTGACCACAGTTATCATTTAATCACCAATATCCTATAAATAACCCTCATGAGGTAACAAACGATCACCTCATTCCTTTAGACACTCACTTTTATATTGTTCATTAACTTTGACATCAGAGTGTCCTCAGGACAACTAGCTAGTGGCGTTCCTTCAACTCTCTGCAGGTTGACCATTTGATTAGTCTCGATGGTGTGAAACCGTCCTTTATAAAAGTATCACATTGCAAGTTTGTGACTAATTTTTCAACGAGGTTACTTTCATTGGTAATCATAGATTTTCCATTTGCAATTATCGTTGGTGATAATTTGTTATTCTTTTATATCATGTATTTGTTATTTCTAATGGATTACTGAAAATTGTTTCTAATTGTGGAAATGCTTTTTGCAACGAACATATTTCTTTGATAATATATATAGTATTATATTATATATATATTTATATATATATATATATATATATCTGTTATTTGAGGAAATATTTGTGGCAGTAATATGTATTTGTTATTTGCAACAGATTGTAAATCATTGCTAATTGAGGAAATATTTTTTACAACGAACATAGACCGTTGTATGTATTATTTAAACAGATTGCAAATCGTTGCTAATTGAAGAAATATTTTGTCAATGAAAAAAATGACTCGTTGGTAATATATATTATTACCAACGGATTGCAAATTGTTATTTGCAACGGATTGCAAATTGTTGCTACTTGAGGAATTAGTTTTTTTAACAAAACATACTCGTTGGTAATATATTTTCCATGCAACATATATATGTTGCTATTATTCTCAAAATCACGTTAGTAATTAAGTTCATATGTTAATTGCAATGATAATTATACAGTCGCAATTGTAAGTATTTGCAAAGAGACAGATGACCGTTGAAAAAAAAAAACTATTATTAGCAGAATTTTTGTTGCAAACACTAGTTAATTGAAAAAAGTCATTTCTATTATTACGAATAAAATAATGGATATAAATATATTATATTGTAGCGATAGAATGGACATCGATCATGAGCTCTCATCTAACGAATTTGTTTTGCAAACACTAGTTAATTGCATGAGACAAGCTAGTTTGTTACGGTGATATTGCATGAACACCATATAGAGAATAAAGAAATAGTTAAATACTGAATTCCTTTCACCTTTTTATTAAAAGAAAAAATGGAGGATCTCCATTATTTATTGAATAAGTTGAGCCATATCAAGATTATTATACATTTTTTTTCACAATTTGTGACATTGATGTCATTTTTGATAAATAAAACAAAACTGCAGCCTTCGAACGGGTGGCCACCAGCCCCATTCCCTATGGGCGGGTGCCTCCATCAAGATGTCAGGGGGTGATTGGTCCCTAGGATCGTCCGCCCACTACCCACAACATTAAAACTAGTTTAGAGAGAGCTTCTAAAAAGAGAGATAGATACCTAAGGTTGGGAGTCGGGGCGATGATGAGGGTGAGAGTAAGAGCGATGCTATGACAGACGGAGGGACGGGCCAAGGGTATGACGACAAACGTGGGATAAAACATAGGAAGAGAGAGAAGGTGAAAGTTTTTAAAACAAAACATAGAGTAAAATGATGTCATCTTATTAATTTTTCAATATATATATATATATATATGTTGGGCCGAGTGAAAGGGGAAACCTCAGGCAAACTTGTGACCAGCTCAAGCCCATTTCCCCAGCACTAAAAGTAGGGGTTTTAAAATGTGTCAACGGATCGTGTTCGTGTTGTGTCAGGACATGTATATAATACTTAAATGGTCAACACGAATACGACCCGTTAAGGGTTTCGTATCAAAAATTTTAACCCTAACACGACCTATTAAGATTACAGATTGACACGACACGACACAACATGACACGACATAACACGACCTAACACGTTTCAATCCACAACCCCGTTAATGACCCGTTTGATTTTAACCTAATTGATTTTATACAAATATTAAAATTTAAATAATAGTTATAAAACATAAAAAATTAATTACAAATTACAATCTTAAAATTACAATTTAATAAGTAGTACACTATAAAATATAAGAAACACACAAATATGATCCATATATTGTAAAATATTAAAATTATAATTCAAACATATTAAATAACAATGGGTTAGCTCGTTAACAACTTTTTAATAAATAAGATAAGTAAGTGTCTAAGGGTATAAAAGAAAATTCAAATTTCTTAACGTATTTTAACGAGTTTGACTCGTTATTAAATCGTATCTTAAGGGATTGACACGATTTGACTCAAAATCTGTTAAAGCTAAACCCTAACATACTTTTATCGTGTCGTATTCGTTTCATGTTAACATGCTGTGTCACATACTGTCACCCAAACTAAAAACTATACAGGTGTTTTCTCGCCCACACGCCAATCATGTGTAGGTAGGTGGTCCCAATAGTCCCATGTGAGCCCCAAATTTTGAGAGAGGAACAGACGCGTAGAGCGGATGCATTTAAATTTAGATTTAGATTTAGATTTTGAAATTTATGACATAATTTCAAAGAAAATCTCATCCGAACCTAAATTTTAATATATAATCTGAACAGAGGATTTGTACTTTAAATATTGATTTGTACTTTAAATATTGAAATCGGGTCATTCAAATTCTTATCTTTCTCATTATTCTTTTTAACTATTTATCATCATGAATGGTAGAAGGGCTGGATTCTTACCTTTCAATTCTTTTCAAAACATGATACTTTATTTGATGAGATAAGAGAATTATTGACATGTTTTCCAAAAACAAGGCTAGTTTTAAATTAATAGAGACGGTAAACTAGAGGTCATAAGTTAGCTAAACACATCCAATTTGTTGAGGACATTAAATTTTGATAGAAAATCATTAGGTATGATTGAATATCATTTAAGTAGTACTCTCATTCTATCACAAAATATTATAATATTATTTAAGACGTCAGGATCCTCAAACTCGGCATGAGGAGGTCCTTTTTTTTTTTTTTCACTTTTGTGTAATCTCATGGTTAAAGCATTTTTCTTTTACTAAACGAGTTTGTGTCGAATGAAAAATTAACTCATAAATATTAATTTTGAATGACATAAGCTATAACATCATAATGAAGTAAATAAGATGACAGTAATACTCTATAATATGCCAATTTTTAATTAGATTTTTTTGTTTTACAAAAAATAAGAGAAGGGTGAAAATAAATTTTTTTTAAAACGATTACACAACTACACTCTACAACTCTACATACCCAAAAGCAAGAAACCTTTGGATTCTGCTCTGAGCACTAAATTCCTTAACTCCCTTTCAATCATTTAATTTTATTTACTCTTTGATTGTGTAATAACTCCTCAAGATCTTCTAAAGCTTAAGCCACATTATAAATAGGGTAAGAGAGTGTTGTGTGTTTGTCAGTGTAGAGAGGAGCAAGGCAGAGACATGGAGGTGGGTCAGCTGCAGAAACGGTTGGTGGACTACACAAAGTCCTTGTTTAACGAGGTAAACCTCAGAAAAATCGTAAATTTTTGAGCAAATATTTATGGGTGTGTGTTTTATGTTTTGTTTTGTTGCTCTGGCCACCTGATCTGTTAGTCTGTATTTGCTCTCTGTTCTTTTTTCCTTCCCTTTACGTGTTAGTTCTGATTATGTGGGTTTTATATGTGAGATAAGGGGATCCTGGATGATCAATTTACAGAGCTTCAGAAACTTCAAGACGAGAGCAACCCAGGTTTCCTTGTTGAAGTTGTCTCTCTTTTCTTTGAAGATGCTGAGAAGCTTATTAATGACATCACCAGAGCTTTGTGAGGATCCAACTTCTCTTTCGTAGTCCTTTTGAATTTTTTTTTTTTTTTTTTAATTTTCTTTTCTGGGATTTCTTGTTTTGGGTTCCTCGCGTTTGGTAGGAAAGTTTATTTCCTTGTTCTTGGGTTTTTCCTTTATAATTATGTTTTCTTTGTTCAGAGATCAGCAGAGGGTAGATTTCAGAAGGGTTGATGCAATTGTTCACCAATTGAAGGGAAGCAGTTCCAGGTACACAAATTTATCTGAAACTACGAAATATAGAATATAATCAGACTAATAGATTATATATTAATCTTCCTTTATTTAATTAACAAATGGGTTTGCTGCTTGTCAGCATGGGTGCACAGAAACTCAAAAATACCTGCATTGCTTTCCGCAGCTGCTGTGAGGAAAAGAGCATGGAAGGGTAAGTTATCATTCTACTCAATGCCACATATATATAGATGAAGATGTTTTTCTAACAAAGAGGATGTTGGGTTTTTCAGGTGCGTGAGATCTCTGCAACAAGTGAAGCAAGAGTACTATGATATGAAGAACAAGGTTGAGACCCTATTCAAGGTAAGTAGAATAGACTTTGCTTTAAGATTATCGATTGTTTTAAATTATTATTAGTAATACTGTTTTTTTTTTTTTTTTTGGTTCGAATATCTATTGTCTGTCAAATACTCAAAATAAGAATTTGATGATTGCAGCTGGAGAAACAAATTGTAACGGCTGGTGGGTCAGTTCCTAAGCCATAATAGGGTTTCTGAGGTTACCAAATTGGTGGGAGAGCTTGTCTAATCTGGAATTTGTTGAGGGGAGCTTTTTTATGTTAGTTCATGTGAACAATGCCCGTTACTTTATATTTCTCTTTAAATAATAAGCCTGTACTTGGATGAATGAAAAAAGAGTTTTCCATCTAATTGGGGTGCTCTTTAATTGGTTTGGTGTGAGTATTGCAGCACACACACTCACACCAATATATATATATATATATATATATGGCAATAATTTTTGGATTGGATATATAAATGTTTCATTTTTTCTCAATTTAATAATCTCACTACTATTTATATTCTCATTTTACTATCTGCATGGCCATTCTCCATTTTTTTGATTATGACATAGAGTTTTGAATTTCGTTCTAGTGACTGTCTTGATTGAAACATTAAAACGGAATACTTTAGTACCGATCTGTTCTAGTATGCCGTTTTGAGATTAATTATATATTATAATAAATATATATATAAACTAACAACTAACATAATAAATACATATATATATATATAATTATGTATCATGTATATGTGTACATATTGAAAGAATTGAAGATTTATAAAATGAATATAAGTTGAAAAAATACAAACTTGAGTTGAGATACAAAAATAAATAAAATAAAATAAGATAATAGATAAAATATTAAAAAATAATGATATTTAAAAAAAAGACGTATTTAAAATTATAAAGTATATTAATATATTTTATATTTTAGAATTAATAAAATACCTTCTGAATTTAAAATTTTAAAAAAATATGTCATTCAAGCATAAAATAAGTACAAAAATAGTCTAAACAGAAATTGGGATCGAAATTGCCAGAATTTAGACCGGAATGACCGGAATTCAACTGGAATGACTGGAATAGACTGGGACGGGCCGGAATTTAGACCGAAACAGAACAAAAAGGTATAGTGCACTGATTGAGACACCGAAACAAAAAATTTCGACAATTCAAACTAGAACGAAATGAAATGAATGGTATGACCCTTTATTTTTCCTTTGGGAGATCCATTGGAGTGCTGAGTTGGCATAAAAAGAGATTGATGAAAACCAGATACGTTTTAAAATTATAGGGTCACAGGAAGATGAGTAGTCCATTTGCAAAGATATGAATCTTTTTATCATTAAAATCAATCGTGATATTGTGGTTGTCTCTCTATGGCTACAGACTCTGGACTGAAACGTCGAAATTAGTGGCAGAATATGATAATCCACTAATTTCGAATATTATAATTTTGTTTTAATTTTTTTTTTTTAGAATAGGGATGGAGCCCGTTGAACCCACCTAAAACTTATAATATTTCAATGAAATAATGGGTTTGGGAAAAAATATAGTAAGAAATTCTTTATTCTGTAACTGATAATTAGAATGATATATATATATATATATATATATATATATATTGTAAATTGTAATAAAAATTCAGATTTGGGAATTTTTAATAATCTAGATTTTGAAAAATATAATTTTTTTAATTTTGTTATTTTAATATTTTAATATTTTTATAGGTATATAATTTATTAATTGCTATTAGTTATATAAAATATATTTATAAATAATATTTAATTATTATAAATACTATACAATAATTGTGAGACCCACCACTATCATTTTTTTTTTTAAAAAAAAAACATCAGTTCAAAGTTAAAACTATCTCATGTCATTTCTACATTCAAACAAAATTTTTTAAAAATCAACTCATCTCATCTATGGTTTGGCAATGTACCTATGTTTATGGAGCTATAGAGGATTTTATCATATTGATGAATGACAAAATAATTTTTTGGGAAAAATTGCAATACTAAGAACGATCATACCATTCAAAATAAACATATGTATAGGATTGTAGGGCATATACTTTAGGACTAGTCTAGATACTTTAATGTTACGTTTGGATGTCAAGAGTGTTTGAGAATATTTATGAATAATAGTAAAAAGTAGATAAAAAGTAATAATAAAATATTGAATAGTAATAAAAAAGTAATGAATATTAAAAAAAATAGGTGAAAAGTAATAATAAAATAATAAATAGTAATAAAAAGTGTTTGATAGTGTTTAAGAATGGTTTGTTGCCAAACCTAATCTTAGGTAGTAAAATATCTATTAATAGTAGTAAAATAACTTGTAAATAATAGTAAAATAGTTTAAGTTAAAATTTTTATTGGATTTTAGAAAATAAAAGAGAAAAAATTGAATGAAAATATTATAAACTTAAAAAATTATTTGAATATTATTTTTGTTTTGAAATTTGAAAAATTTGTATACCTTTTTGTGTTTTACTTTTAAGTTTAAAAAATATGTAATAATTGGTAATAATTAGATGAAAAGCTAAAGATGAAAAGAATCTTGTATTTAAATGATGTTTAAAAATGGAATATTTGAAAATGGAAAATGCTATTGATCCCACTTTCGGGTCCCACTCTAGGTTCTATTCTATTTTTTTTTAGTTTTTTTAATTTTTAAAAATGTTTTAAGAGATTAAAAATATCATGTAAATAGAAAAATATGCCTAACAAGTTTGGGCAAAGATATTCTTCAACGAGGTCCCTAGCATTGCTCTTCGAAAATATTTTATAACAGTTTTGTTTTCAAACAGACCCATTTTACGATTTTTGAGATATTTGCTCGAATGAGTCTCAAATAAACTATTTGCCTAAAATTTAATCAAGTAAGTGTCAAACAAACTCTTTTCTTGAGTTTCACTCGAACAACCCCTTACACGAAATGTTGAGCAAACTTTCTAATTTCTATATGATGTTTCTCTATTCACCAATTGGGTCAAAACGTTTCTCCATCACAGTCCAAGTCTGGACTCTATGCCCGAGCTTCGTTGAAACTCTACCAAAAAACCATTACAAATCTTTGTTGGGTTGGATTATCAAATAGGGCCAACAAAAGAATAAATTAGGCTTCACAAATCCAATATATATATATTGAAATAAAACTGATTTCATTAATAATCAATCACAACTGTTTAGAAGTTACAATAGATAGAATACATTTAGGGCATTATTCTATATCAAATAAATCTTCTGAAAGTAGAGCACTAGATTGTGCTAGAATGTGGGCAGCCCTGTTTGATTCTCTAAAGACATGCTTTGCTTCCCAATCGTAGAACCTATTTAAATTAAGCTTTGCATCTTCAATGATTAGACCTCCCGAACTATGATTAGAGGAATGGCTCTTCAACTGATTGATGACTTGTAATGAGTCTCTTTAAAAAATGGCTTTGTGCAGGCCTAAATATTTGCAAAACATTGTTGCTTGCCAAGTCCATGCACTTCTACATCAAAAAATGTTCCACTTAGGGGTTTAGAGCCTCTCAAATCCCCCACCACTTGGCCCTGGTAGTCTCTGATCAAAATCCCCACATCAATCCTTCTTGCTTCTAATCTCCATGCTGAATCTTAGTTCACTTTGAAAAAGTCAGCAGATGGTTTAGACCATTTCTGATTCCTCAAATTTGAATGCTGTTGTGGGTTCATAATTGAAATGTTTGAATCTGTATATAGTTATTGTGCCTTTTGTGCTCTTTGTAGCAATGAAGTCGGGTGAGTGAAATCTTTACCATGCATTGCCCCATTCCTTCTAGTCCAGATTGCCCTTAAAATGACTACTACTTCCTCTATTGTATCTTGCTTTAGGGTCTGAGTTATCTTAATCCAGATGTTGAGAAATAAGTCATTCTACAGTGACATCTTCATAACCTTTTATATTTCCCTTGTTCCAAACATCTTTGGCAGTTGGGCATCCCCATAACACATGCCCTGAAGTTTTTGGTTCCAGTTGGTAGAAGGACACCAATCATTTCAAATCACTTTCCTTCTTTTAAGGTTTGCTAAAATAGGGAGTGCTTCACTACAGGCCCTCCAGATGAAGTTCTTCATAGCTGGTGCCATTCTTAGCTTCCATATTCCTCTTCATAGAGTCTTGTCTCTTTGTATGTTGGATGGTTCACCCTTCATTTCAATTTCCAGTTGTCTATGGAAATGGTACCCACTCTTTAACATTATAAATTTCATTCGTGGCATGTTGCCAAACCAAATTATCCATACTTCCCCTCACTTTGATAAGGATCAATTTAATAGCCTCCAGTTTATTGACTGACACCATTTCCATCAGCAATTCTTCCTTCCAAGTTTTCTGGTCATGGTTAATAACATCACTAACCCTTTCACACCAGCAATCTTCATCCTTCAAACATAAAACAGACCAGGTTGGCATGGACGGGATCCATCTATCAGTCCAAAAATTAATGTTTTGGCCATTTCCAAGTCTCCAGACCAGACCTGATTTGAGAAGGGTTAGACTTGACTAGATACTTCTCCAAAAATAGGAGAGTCACGATCCTACCTTTGGATTTTGTAGTTCGGACAAAGGAAAATAATTTTATTTAAGCACCTGGGAACCCAGAGATGAAGGATCTTGCAAAATCTTCCAACTTTTTTTTGGTAATAAAGCTATGTTAAAAGTTTTGAAATCTCTAAAATCCAGTCCACCCTCCTCTTTAATAATGCTCAATTTATCCCAAGGTATCCACTAAATTTTAGAGACATCTTAATTAAAACCCTACTAGAATTTTTTTCAGAAGGTGGTTCAATTTATTAGTGATCGAGGCAGGTAGTAGGAAAAGATTCATAACATATATGGGGATGGCTTGGAGGACAAATTTGAGTAAAACTTCTTTCGCAATAGCTGAGAGATACTTTGTTTTCCAGTTGGTCATTTTATCCCAAACTCTATCTATAAGGGACTGAAAAGCAACTACTCTACATCTTCCTATGATTGCAATGAGGCTTAGGTACCTTTCAAAAGAACCAGTGGCCTAAGCCAATTGGAGGATTTGATCTTGGTTTATTTTATCAGTGTCTAACTAAAAAAATAACTGATTTTTCTTTGTTAAGGACCTGACCTGAAGCTTGCTCATAAATGTCTAGGAAATTAATGATAGTATCCAGTTTCTTTTGAGAGGCTTGACAGAAGACTGTCATCTATAAAGAACATATGACTAATGTTTGTTACTTGCCTCCCAATTGGAACACTGGACAAATCCCTTCTTTGCTCAACACTATGTCACATGGCTGATGGGACCTCAGCACATAAAATAAAGATATAGAGGGATATTGGATCTACTTGTCTAATGCCCTTGGATAGATAGAGGGAGGGTTGAGGTGTCCCATTTAAAAGAATTGAGTAAGTGACAAATTTGAGACATTTTTTAATAAGGTTGGTCCAATGTTATGGGATCCCTAATTTAGTCATAACAGCCTCCACAAAACGCTACTCAGCATTGTCGTACGTCTTACTCATATCAAATTTGAATGCCAAGAAACCTTTCCTCCCCTTTAGTCTAGAAATCATGGTGTGCAGAATCTCATAAGCTACCAAAGAATTATCAGATATAAATCTACCAGGCACAAGGGTACTTTGATTTGGTGAAATGATATGGGACAGATGCTTTTTATTCCATTGGCTATGGTTTTGGAGACAAATTTATACACCACATTGCATAAGTTGATGGGTCTGAAGTCTGCTAGTTTTTTTGGCTTCTTAACTTTAGGAATTAAGGCAATATATGTGTCATTCACCTCAGTTATGGACTCATCTTGGTTAAGCACCCTCTGCACATAATTATGAATATCATCCCCCACCAGGTCCCAATTTTCTCAATAAAATTTGACAGGAAATCCATCGAGACCAGGAGATCCCAGTGGATTCATCTGAAACATTGCTTCTCTGACTTTATCAAAGGTGAAATGTCTCATAAGTCTCTCACATCTCAGAGGTAATTTTGGAACTTAGAGAAAGCAAACAAAAATCAACACTAGTAGGCATAATAGACGTGAATAAAGTAAAGAAAGAACCTGTGAAACATTTTCCAATCTGCTATTGATCATGGAAAACTCGACCTCTGGTATCAGTAGTGGAGGATATAGTGTTGGTCTTCCTCCTTTGATCAACCTGCTTGTAGAAGAATTGAGCGTTTTTGTTCCCATGTCATAGCCAGTGTTCTTTAGCCCTTTGTCGCCATTTCATATCCTTTTCAACAAGAGATAATTATACTTTATCTTGCAATGACTTCATCTATTCTAGGTCGTGGCCCTCACCTTTGTCTTGTAAAGAACTAATCCTTTCTAGGTCATTGTACACCCCTCGAATTCCGTCTTGTTTGCCTCTTGTTGCCACTTAGTCAAACTCTTTTGGCATCTTTCCGATTTTGCTCTTAGCTGGCCGCCAAGGTTTTCTCCCCATCCTCCTTTATACCACACCTCATCAATTATGCCTTTACTTTTAGCTCTTATTTCCTATGCAGTCTCGAACCTGAATACTAACTATTTTCTATGCATTCCTTTAGTCTCAGTTTGTAGCTCGATAAAAAAAGGTGAATGGTCAAATTTAACATCTAGTAATGTAGTACAAAGGGCTGGCTTGAAACTCTCATGCCATTCCTAGTTTACTATAATCAAGTTTTTCCTTAGTGAAGTCTTTCCCTTGTCTATTATTAACCCAAGAAAACTTTTGGCCATTGTACTTGAGATTTCTGATGCCACATTCCTCTAATGTCTGCTTGAAACATTCTATTTGCTTGTAAGGTTTGTTAGGGCCTTTAACCTTCTCCCCCTGAAATAATGTCTCATTGAAATCCCCTACACAAATCTAAGGAGTTGAGCGAGCAAGTTTAAGCATCTTTAACAATTCCTAGCTATCCTTTTGTTTGTTGGGTTCTAGGTGGCCATAAAAACCACTAAACTGCCAAACTAGATTATCCGTTGTGACTTATACCTCTGCAGAGATGTGCCATTTAGTGAAATTAATGATTTTGACTAACCAAGCTTCCCTTCATAATAGTCATATTCCTCCACTAAGATCTATGCTATCCATTGTAAAACAACCCTTAAATTGTAGAGCTCTCTTGACATCTTCCATCTTTTTCCCGTCATATTTGGTTTCCACAAGAAAGACTAAAATGTAGCACTTTTCCTTAGTTAATTTTCTAAGGATACAAATTGTTCGAAGTTTTCAAGCTCTTGACAATTCCATGTAATTAAACTCATTGGGGAGGGTAGGGCTGGAAACGAGCCATTGCCACATATGTTGATTTGCAATTACATTCTCCTCGTTCTTTGGTTTTTTTGTGTTTGCATTCTTTTCTACTCAAATGATAGAAGAGAAGGTGGTCACTCTTCTAAACACAGTCGTTCATTTACAAACTTTGGGGATAATAAACTATTGAAACTATAGGACAATGAACAATTGATTTGCTTCAACAAGGATTATGAAAAGAACAACTGTGTGAATGTTGCTTTCACGGAACTGACAACAAAGTATAATGACCAGTTCCTACATGAAACATGGTATTGTAAAAATTTCTGTGAAGAATATCAGCAATACAAATGAAAATGCTGTTTATTTTACCTTTTATTATTATTATTTTATTTTTATTTTTTTGTGTAGGTGAAAAACTGCGAAGCAGCTGTATATCAAGAAGACGAAAAAAAATTCCTGTTGTCTAAGAATAATCAACCCATTGCCTTGAAGAAAACTCAAATTATGTTGGTGGTGTACTCCAAATTCTTCTCTGGTCATCAAAACTTCCTATCACAGCAGACTGCTTCAAATTTCCAAGCTGATTTGCAAATAGATCGTAAAACGCTGTGTGGTTAACTTTTTTCAATATTTTAACAACTTTTCCATGTTTCTTATCAATCACGATCTGTCCATCTTTGGATTCAACACCTTCGGCAAAGACTTTGATGGGCTTCACTCGCGAAGTTGGCTTCAAAGTGGAATGATCACCAGCCATGGCTACTGCACCAAGGATTTCCCCGAAAAATGTATCCTGCACCAGAATAGCGTTCATTATCAGCTGCTAAAGCAATGGAAACGAAATTGCCCTATTCAGACAATATTTTAAGAGTAGTGCTACATGTGCTTACAGTTTTACTTATTTTTAACATATCAGTAATCGGCATGTGGAGAAAAATTTTTTTTATAAATTTTTCTTTTAACATTTTTTATATTTTAAACCCATTGCAGGAAGTTCAAAAACAAAGACTAATGTATCCACAAAATTGAAGAAACCAAAAGCCTCTTATAAAAATCACCTAGAGGAAAAGTAATTAAGTTCTTAGATTCATGACTTTACCATATGTTGATATCTAATGTCGATTTGTTGCAAGCGGTATAGCCTTGTCAGCAAACGGCGGGCGAACTTAGCTTCATCTGTCCTTTTAATGTCCTGAAACTTTTCTAAGAGCCTTGGAAATGAAGCAACTCTACGCTGGATGCGAAGTGGAATGAGCGTGATATTGAGTTCCGAATCAAAGACCGTCTTTGCAGCCAAAGGGTCAAGAAACATATTGAATTCTGCATATTCATTGGAGGGAACACTGAAGACATTTCCTTTGTTCGTGTGACCATGTACGTAGATGTGTCCTCCAACTATATAAACGTCCTGCCGTAAGATTTATAATCCTTTGCTGTCAATATCATATGCACATTATCGAGTTTTTCAAATTTATAACAGATATAAACATGGCAAGTTTTGGTTTATTATCAAGTTCAGAAGTGCAGCACTTGCATCATTTGGTCAGAACAGCATGCTTGATCTGGAGATCTAAATCATGTTTTGGTAAAGATTTTGGGTGGAAACTGGAGTGTAACTCATAATCTTTGGCTTACTCGTCTACTTTCAGTTCCTTTTCCCACCCAATGTGCCTAAGAGATTAACAATTAAATACCCAATAACCAAAAAAAAAAAAAAAGAAATCCTCACTTACCTGAATAAGAGAGGTGGTATTTTTCTCTGATAAAATAATTTTGGCAAGATTAGTCAAGGGTCCATTGGTCAGTATGGTGACCTTAGATCCTTGGTCGAGTGATTTCAATACAGACTTCCAAACTTCCAATGCTAGTGGCTGTCTGCGCTCAGGATGATCAGTGTCCCGAGGAGCTCCATATTTCACAGAATTCTCAGCCGTATACCTGTTACACAACTCTAGATTTTATTTTTGGAGCAAAAAGATAGCATTTAGCATTCCAGTTGAGAATCTGAGACATGACTAAGAGGAGACAATGTATGAGTTTAATACACCACAAACAAAACATGGCCCTTGTGCATACTGATTTATAGAAAGTTTTCAATTTAGTACCTTCTAGGGCTTCTTGGCAAAGTACGAGCAAGACCATAGAGAGTGTCAGAGTCAAGAAATCCACCACTGCCATGTGGGATGGCCTTAATGTATTTGCAGTCTCCAACAGCTGAAAAGCTGGGATCAGATTGATTCATTGCAAATAAATCTCCAAGACCAACTTGAATATCATCACGCCCCATCATATGAAGTAAATCATAAATGACATCTATTGTAGCAGCATTAGCCCAACCAGTTGGGCTTACAATTATAGCCTGGATGAAAGAAGAAACACAATGCACATTAAAATTATTGATATGGTTGAAAATTTGCCACAAAACTAGTTTCCATTTCTACTTGGATCGGAGATATTGCATTTTGTGCAATATGTTTTGTAACGCCTTAATGAAGGCCCAAATCTCATGGTCTATACTTTAAAAAGACTAGTCAATGATGCAATTTGAGCTCTATTAAAATTTTATAAAGAGCAAGAATTTCTCCTTCTCAAGTAATATGGGATCACATATACCACATACTTTTATCAGGATATCACAAATTTGATTTAAAAGATAACTTTACCTTGATGTTGATCACTTCCACAGGTACTTTTAGGAGGTAAAACAGAGCTAGAAAATCTCCTACACTCATATCCATGTCAAAAACAACAGGTTTGCCAAGTGTTTTAGATCCAAAATCTGGTTTGTAAAGTACTTCTTTGTAGTGAGGAAATTGAGAACTAAAACTAAATCTCCCAGTATGTTGAGGTCGGTTTAGAGTCTGCAAGAAAGAATACACTTCATTATAAGGATACATTTTCTATTGTAAAGCAATAAATCAGTGTTCAATGACAGATTTTTAAAATAATTATGGTGACAAGAGGCATATAGATAAACTTACACGCAAGAAGCTCTTATAAAATTCTTTGTCTAGTGGACTGTTTGTCTCCTGGCTAGGTTTGGCTTTTGTAGCAACTAGCACACGTACTGCCTCCGGACCAGTTACTTCTGCTGTGTATCCATCCTGCAATAGATAGCACATGAACATTCCAACAACACAAAACACAAGTCCAATCAATCTTACAATCTTTTTAGTTCTCTACATATGAAAAAGGGAAATATTCTAGTCACAAAAAAATTACATAAAAGCAACCACATAAATTGATGTGTGATGATGTAGTTCGTCAAATTATGAAATTATTTTTATTATAAAATAGATATAATAAATCAGATGAATCCACTTCAATTTGTGAGATTGTTTTATATAATTCATTCATGGATGTAGAAGTTCTCATAAAGGTAAAGAAGCAAAAGCTTTGGTGAGGGATATGTGGTAGAAAAGGACTCCAAAATTAGTGAAAAAGTTGTCACTGGAGTGTTACAAAATTAAGCAACCTAGTACCTGGCATTTTCCTTTCCCATTGTTCACATTAATGCAGAAAGGATCTCGAAGTCTAGTCTGAACATGACCACTATGTACTCCACCTTTTTTTAAGTTAAATTTGGGAGCTTTGCAGTCATCAAAGAATGGATTAGAGCCATCATGCACCCCATAAGGTTTGTTTGAAGTAACTACAGTAATATTCATATGCTCCATTTCAGCAAATTCATTTTCCCCATTATGGTTGTGAGAGTTAAGCATGATTGAAGTGGCCACACCAGCTGCTAAGGAGTCCCACATAAAATAGCTCTGCAAATAATCAAATTGTATCATATTAACTTTAATTAACTCCTGAAACAGATGAAAAAGTAAGGTTAAAAACAATGACTGCACTCAACCTCAAACACATTCAAGAAGAAATTACCTTATAGAATTGGTTGCCAAACCATGTATCATGACTTATTTTCAATGATTGGAAGCAGTATTGTGCCTCATATGTGTTCTGATTCTGCTCAAATGTGTCAAAGAACTTCTCACTAATTGGGATAGTGTCCGTTGCATCCAGCGGAACAAGTGTGATGGGAATATCAGAGTGAAAAACCTAAAAGAAAAACGAATTATTGTCAAATGCAACCACTTTTAGCTTGAAGATATACACCAACAAAAAAGGATGCAGTGCTTTTGTTTTTGAAGTATATATAACTATTTATGTTAGAAAAATACTCTAGCCAACGCGAAGAAATTACACAAAAGTAATCACAAATTGATGTAGTTTGTTAGAATGTAAAATTACTTTTATTGTAAAATAGATCTAATAGATCAATGAAACCACTTTAATTTGTGGGATTTTCTATAAAAAAAAAAAAAAAATCATTTTTTTCTACTTTTCCTAGCAAAAGAACAGAAGAGATATGATGATCTATCACAAGGAACCCAAGGAACTGCAGTACCTGGTATGCAGCAAAAGGATCTCCAAACACATTGAACTCTGCATTAGGATTACTTGCATAGGCTGTGTACAAATTACCATGGTCACCACATTGCTGAGGCACGCAAGATGAGGCAGCATTTTTTGGACAACAACCGGTTGGGTTCTTTGACCTCACACCACCACCCATCACATAAATGTGCTCGATATTTTTCTTTAGATGTGGGTTGTTCATTAAGAAAATTGCAAAATTGGTATGTGCTCCTATAAGAAATACAGTTATGGGACCCGCTGATATTTCTTCAATCATAACTTGCTGAGCAGTTGGTTGACGAAGAGGAGTGTACTTCCTTGTCCCCTAATTACATCACAAATTGTGTGAGCTAAACGATATGAAAACCAAGAATCAAACCTTCTGAACTTTGCTTTTATAAAATAGTTTTTAACTAAAATGGAATGGCTAACAGCACAGCCAAGACCCAAAAAAGGAATTATAAAAGAAAAATAATGCCTTGTGATCTGCAAAATTTGAAGGGTTATCAGCCAACATGCATCAAATAAATAAACAAGGAAAAGTAAGTTATTAGTAAAGATTGCGAGGACAATCAACTCTAGCTAGCTGTTGTAAAATTCAGAAAATGATGGTCAAGTACCATTCTCAACTTATAGATGCAAGAAGTCCATAAAGAGTATCATTATAAAAGTGCATCAATGTACTGTAGCTTGTGGGTATAATTCAGATCCATACCTGCGGGAGGAAAGCTTTACGGATTCCATAGTTGGCATCAAGATCTAATCGCCCTCTTGAACCAACAGGAATAGCTTGTCTATATCTACAATATCCTACAGTTGAAATCCCCTGATATATTGATCATAATAATATTAGAAGAAGTAAATCATGCATGCATTCACGATGATCAATGAACACTTTTTCACACCTGTTCAATAATAGGAAGAAAGCCTCCAACATTTGGGAGAATTGTACCATCTTCTAGTATCCCACCATCACCTCCAACTCCAACAGCAATGTCATCACGGCCCATCATGTAAAGAATGTCATATATTTGATTAACAGAATGTCCCGCATCACTCCATGCATTTGCATTGATAGTCACTGCCTGCATCAAGTTTCACCATGATCAGATTTTCTGTCTTTTCTTTAGTCATTAATTAACTATACACATGTACTTATCATTTTGCTATGATCTGATCACTTGTATTGCTGATCAGGTGAAGAATAAACTATAGTTTTAACATTAAAATCGTTTTGGAGCACCATTTGAAAATAGCAAAAAGTCAGCCAAGTGATGATAGACATATAAAAGAAAAGAAAAGGACATGACGTTATGAACTGACCTCCACCTCTAACTCAGACCTGTTTTGCTTCAAGAGGTACAAGAGAGCAAAGATATCATCGGTATCAACATCTGTATCCAAGAGAACTCGTCGCGGGCGACCCTCCAAAGTGTAGAGATTGGCTCCAATAACTAGTCCTGTAATCAATAATACTGCAACCCACAAATTCCTCATCTGCGGCAACATTCTCTCCTCCTACAACCCCACTAGATCATTAATCCTTTTTTCCTCCAAACTGCAAGAGTATCAAGTGCTGCTCCTCACTCCTCGATGATCATAAACACAAAGCAATTAAAGAGCAACAAAAGAACATACAACACATATATATAACACCAAACACGAAAGCATGAAGAAGTAGAAAAGGTCATGATGTGGGAACTTACAGAGGTGGCCTGGTTTGGACAGGGAGATGAAAAGCTACACGTTAGTAAGGATTAGTTGAGATGGCGAGGATGAGCACACCGGCAGCACGTGACGGAGGGCAAGAACCGCCGGTTTGGGGTGAGACGACAAAAGCGATGCCCAAGTTAACGTATTCATCACCAGTACCAGAAAGATTCTTGGACCTTTTAATTTTCTCTTTTGAGGGAGCATATATATATAAGAGAGAAATCACACGAGGTTTTAAGGAAACAATTATCTAGCATAATCAGGTTAAGTAAGACAAGGAAATAATTAAAAGCTATTATATATACAACGTAATTAAGTGAAAGGAAATCCGGAAGGACAGATTTAATTTCCATAAATGTGTAGCCGTACTTAAGAAATGATTATCTGTTACATGAGAGACCTCATAAATGAAATGCATGAATGAGATTTCATAGTACAAATGCATGAATTTATTAACTCCTTATCATTAATATTGCATTTTATTCGTTTTAATTGAAATATTGAGAGAGATCGAGGACGATGTTGTTATGACAGGGATGGATCAGTCAGCGACTGAAATCCCAATGAAATCTATATGAATAACTGTACCTATAATAATATTCGTAGGTAATAATATTACTCTTTCCGAGGATTGTTACTCTTTTTGAGAATCGTTACTCAACTTGTCAACCCGCATTTTATTTGTGATCGAAGATAATTAAATTTAATATGAGAAATTTAATTTTTCTTTTTTAAACTTGTTTTTGGTCAACCAATGATAATATTACAAATTTATATATTTATTAGATAAAAATAGCGTGCAAAGTACGTTTATCTAGTTTAATTTCTAACAAAAATTAGAAGATTATTCATAATTAAATAGATGATAAATAATTACACGTTTTCATATATTATAAAAAAAAGTATCAATAAAAACAATAAGATAGTCTCATAAATAAACATAACTTATAGTTTTATCAAATTTGTTTGAGATAATTTTGATTGAAATTTTAATAAAAGATTCGTTCAAAATATTATATTTTTATAATTCTAAGGCGATGATCTAATATTTGCGTCATTTTGCACAGCTTCAATAGATAGGACATTAAAATACCTATATTTTTATTCTTTGAGTTTTTCTAGATCTACATAAACTTGAATCATCCACAATTTTTTTAGTTATGTGATTATTTTTAAGAAATGATACAATTTTTTTAAAAAAATAAATTATGTAGTTTATAATTTATACAAAAGAATGTTATATTATAATTTATAATATGAAATTTTAATCTTAAATATGTAAATTTATTACATCATATATATTTCAATTAAATATCAAACATATATAATATATTAATTATATTTATTGTCTATTATTACCAATTTAATATAATTATAGTTAATTGTATATATCGTATATTTATCATCTCAAAAAATAAATAAATAATACATTCATTTTAAAATTATAAAATAATTTTTATAGAATGAAATTATTAATCATATAATATGAATAAATTTTCATTAATAAAATTAAACTCTCTAACATATAAATTAACATTTCTAAGTGAGGATTGCATTGTTATATTGTTATGAATGGTTTATTTATATATATTGTTATATATTCTATACTATTATTATGTCATTCTAGACTATTATTATTATTTTATATTTATTTTACATAAAAAAAAGTTTTAAATGAAAAGCTTATCGTTATAGAAAATTGAAGTGGTGTAATTAAATTTAATGTCAAGAACATTATTTCGGTGATTAATGGAATTAATGAATTGTATTTAAAATAATATTTCTCATTAAATGTAGTATTGATTTTAATAAAAATGGATTAAAAGTGTTAACTTTAACAGAAAAATAAAATTTTTTATTAAAACAAGATTTTCTGTTAGATAGTCACTCTATATATATATATATATATAAAGATATATTTTTTTTAAATTTGTTAAAATCTTTAATTAATATATAAATATATATATATATATATTATGTATATATAACATCGATCCCAAAAGTTGGACCCACAGAAGATATCATGGATTCAAAAGTACAAGACCAAAAAATAAAGCTAGACTCCAGACAGGGAATTTGTTATATAATCGCATGGTATATTTGCTTGACGTACAACTGATTTGAGATCAACATCTTCTGGCCGGGTACTTGTGATAATTATAGTCTTCGTACAGTTTGAACCTTTAATGCATGGAATAATGGCCATGATCCACACAATCACTACAAAAAAACATTGGCCTTCTAGAACAACATATATAATAAAATTAATTGCCCTGCACTTTCTTTTCCCTTTTTATAAGTTATTTTCCCAAATAGGAATTTAAATAAATTACTAATTACAATATCCATATCATTCTTAAAGTATTTCACCATGTAAATTTTTTATTTAAGAAAAACAAATCTAGTGATCTGTATTTTTTATATATATAAATCCATATTTTTTAACATAATTTTAGTAAAATACACAATAATGCAATAAAAATTGCAGTGAAATTAATATTCAAATAAAATTAGTTTAGATTTAGGCATAAAAATCTCACTTTGTTTAAAGAGACTCGAAGCCTTTATAGTACATAAAGTTTCAAATGAACCAAAACAACAAATTATGTCCGTTTGACTTGTCTCCTTCGTGATGCAGCAACTCAACAAGTAGTTCCTACAAGCATAGCTACTTTGCACATGAAGTCCAACAGGACCTTTAAACGGCATAAGCCTAGCTCGTTGCTAAGGGATATCACCAACAACAAGGTATTGATTTTTTGACACCTTCAATCATGTGGTTAAGCCCACGACAATTCAATTTGTGCTCAGCTTGGCTGTCTCTCATCAATGGTCTATCCGACAAATTAATATCCATAATGCGTTTCCTCATGAAAACTTGTCTAAGAAGTTTACATAAGCCAACCTGTTGGCTATGTCCATCCAAGCTTCCCCCAACCATGTATGCCGACAGCATAAAACTCTTTATGGGCTTAAGCAAGTCCCCAAGGCCTAGTATGCTCGACTTTAAGAACATCTCTACACACTAGGCTTCACCAACTTTGCCTCGGATTCCTCCTTGTTCATCTCTTGCCACAACTCAGTAACCTTGTTTGTTCTAGTTTACGTGGATGGCCTTCTCCTTTCTCAAAGTCACTACATCACCAACCTGCTCAAGCGCACTAATATGCATGCTGCAAAATCAATTTCTTCGCTTATGTCTTCAACACAAAATCTATCTTTATTCTCTGGCCTTCCACGCACCGATTCTTCATTATACAGGAGTGTTGTTGGTGCATTACAGTACTCCTCTCTAACACGCCCTAACATTTCCTTTGATGTAAACAAAGCATGCCAATTTATGCACAAACCCACTTATGCGCATTATACAGCGGTGAAGCACATTCTCAGATATCTCAAGTTTATACTTCACTTTGATTTATTGCAATGACCCAACTATTCAAATCAGTTTTCCATCTACTCGGGCGCAAATTGGGCAGGCTGCCTAGATGATCGCAAATCAACTTCCACCTTTTGCATATTTTCGAGTCATAATTTGGTGTCTTGAAGCTCCAAAAAGTAATCTATGGTGGCTTGTTCTAGCATCGAAGCTGAATACTGAGTCATCGCACATGCCACTGCGAAAACTCTCTAGTTACAATCTTTGGTTCGTGAACTTGGCGTCTAAGGCCTCCCTCATTGTCCAGTTCTCTAAAGTGATAATATCAACGCTACATATCTCACCACCAACTCAATCTTCCATGCTCACACCAAACATGTCAAAATTGATTACCATTTTGTCCAAAAAAATGTTCAACAAAAAATTCTTGAAGACAAATTCTTATCCAGCAAAGATCAGCTAGCCAATGGACTCACTAAACCACTGGTTTCAACACTTTTCACTGCTACGGACCAAGCTCAACTTCCTTTCATTCATGTTGCACTTGTAGAGGCATATTAAGGAAACAAGGGGGCTTCCCTTTGGCAAGCAACGAGTTGCCTAGCATGCAACGTTATTTTAGGACATTAACTTATGCAGTAATAGAGGCAATAAATCTTATTAGTATCCATGTAAATATATCCATGATTCAAGTTGTCTTCAATCATTTTTGTATTGGAGGGAGTCTCCTTTTTGTTCTCTCCTTGAGACAAATGTGGTGAGTGAGTTTTTTCATCATGGATGAGATTGAAAATCAATGGGGCCATTTCACTCTTATTGAAGAGGAAGATAGTCCCATTGACATTGGAGAGGAAGATTACAAGAATGCTTAATGGAAAGGTAAGAGATGTCTAGTTGGTAAAACTTGTGTGGGGTGTCTGATTTCAAAAGCTGCTGTTGCTGCAACAATGGCAAAAGTGTGGAGGTTGTCCAACCAGACAATTTTTCAGGAAATAAGGATGAATATGTCCTTATTTTGTTCAAGACTCATGCAGACAAACAAAGGATGGAAGGAGGTTGCCCTTGGTTTTTCGATAACTCTTTGTTCGTGATGAAGCCTTTTGATGGTTTCATTCAACCTCATCGGATGAACCTTCTTTATGGACTCAACTACAAATTCTACTTTTGGCATGCTTGAATTGTCAAATAGGGGAGAGAATTGGTAGCTCGATGGGAGACATTGAGGAGGTCGTATTGACATTGATGATGTTGGTTAGGGAATGAGCCTATGTATCATGTTGGATATCACAAAAGCTTTGGCCCAAGGGCACACAATCCGGGTTCAAGGCAAAAATGTTTGGGTTCCTATTTGCTATGAGAATTTTCCCAGAGTATGTTTTGAATGTGGTCGAATTGTACATTCTATACTTCCCTGTTCAGCAGAATACAAACAGAGGGGTGACAATTCTACTAAAACTCAATTTAGGACTTGGTTACAAACTGATGCGTATGGGAGGGAATTTTTTTTTACACAAGTTGCTAGAGTTGAGAAGAGGACTGAGGATTTTTTACGTGGTCATGAGGTTGAAGCTGACACTGGTGATGGTGGCCAGAGGTTTATTGATCAGAGTGTGGAGATGGTTTCTAATGAATAAATTAATGGTATTAATGAAAAAAGCATGCAACATAAGAACGTTGTAGAAGAGTTGATGAGCAATCCATTATTGAATCCTAAGCAACAGATGGAGCAATATTATGGCATTGAGATTCAAATGGAAGATTTTAATCAAGGCATGCAACAGATGATTTTAATGGAGGGTTGTTATGTAGCTTTAGTAGAAGAGAAGGGAGAGTCGGTGGAGAAGGGGGTTTTAGATGTTGTTGAGATGCGGGATGGTTTTAATTAAGGGGCCCATTAGCTATGCAAGGGGATCCGACTGAGGCCATTATTGGATTGAAGCAAAGGGTTAGTGGGCCTAAGTATTCCAATGGCCCAGTCTTTTATTTTCCTAATTTTGCTAACGTTAAATAAGCCTTAAGCAGTACTTCAGGTGAACTTGGGGACGGTTCCAGGCAACAACAACGTGTTTGGACAAATGAGAGGGGAGATATCCATATACGAAGCTGAGTGAGTCGCCATGCTCGACAAAAGGCAAGTTTTTTGACACCCTCTGAGGGTAAAGCCTTAAAGGTCAATACTCTAGTTCGTCCCCTATTATTTTCAACTAGTATTTTTTATTTGATAAAGGGGAGGTAAAAAATGAGTTGCACTTTTTGAACACCCAAAGAATTTCTTTCTTTCTATCTAATAGGAAGAAGATTTGTTTTAATGGGTCTGGGAAGGAGTATACGCAAGTTTCCAAATATGAGAGTGCATCATGGGATTGCTTCCCATTTGAACCATGTTCCTATTGTCTTAGATCAATATAGTGGGAATAGTTGTGGTGGAGAAGGCCTTTCAGATTTAAGGCTATGTGGATTGAGCATGAAAGTGTGAAAAGATCATTGCTAAGGCTTGGTACCCTGCTTTAGTAGCTGATGATATGAATGAGATGATTCGAAGAATTGGAAGGAGTGAGCAACAGCATAAGTGGAGTAAGAGCACTTTCGGACATGTTTAGAATAACATTAAAAAAAAAAGAGCAAGAGCAAAGTTGAAATTGCTTCAAGATCAGGATCCTCTTGGCTTGAAGCAAGCTGAACAAAATATGATGTGGAGAGAATTGCAAAATTGGCTAGAGAAAGAAGAAGTTATGTGGCAGCAATGATCCAAAGTTTTATAGCTTAAAGAAGGGGACAAAAACACACAAATTTTCATAAAAGTCTCATGAGGGGAAAAATGAATACTATATTGGGTGTTAACGATTCAAATGGTCAATGGAAAGTCAAGAAGGCAAGGGACCAAGTGATTTTAAACTATTTCAATGAGTTGTATGTTGGTTCAGTTTGTGATGGAGACTTGGGATTTTTTGAATGTTGTGGAAGGACATTACTAATCTAATAGACCAAAAGCTACTTTGACCTTACTTAAAAGCTAGAGTGTTTGACGCTCTACATCAAATGAATCCAATAATGGCGCTCGGACTAGATGCAATGGCCCCACTGTTTTATTAGGAATTTAGGCAGATTGTAGGCTATTCGGTGACCTCATCCTTACTTGAACTTATTTCTGGTCATTTTCCTGATGCTATTAATCATACCAATATCACATTGATTCCAAAGGAAAAAAATTCTCTCGAAGTGACTAATTATCGTCCCATTAGTCTTTGCATTGTAATTTACAAAATTATTTCAAAGATTATTGCGAATAGACTGAAAGGATTGCTTGATCATGTTATTTCAAAATCGCAAAGTACTTTTGTACCAGGACAACTAATTATTGATAATGTATTATTGCTTTATTCTTTTATTTGTTTTTGTTGTGTATGGAGGGTCTCATTAGCATGTTACAACAAGCTGCTGTCCAAAATGCTATTAAAGGCATTCAAGTGTGCCGTGAAGCTCCAAGATTCAATCATTTGATGTTTGCAGATGACTATATTCTATTTTGCAAAGTGGTGATGGAGAGAACATGAAGATTCGAAATTTGCTGCTTCATTTTGAAAGAGTCTCGAGACAACAAGTGAATAGATCTATAACAATAGTCATTTTAGATGAAATGTGTCGAGATCACAACAGGCTATTTTATTGAATTTATGGGGAGTCCAACATTTCCAGCAATATGATAAATATTTGGGATTGCTGCCAATTGTGGGTCTAGAAAAGTCTCAATTTTCTCATAAATTAAATTTAGGGTGTGGCAGAAACTAAAGGGATAGAAAGAGAAAGTATCATCTCAAGGGAGTAAAGAAGTTTTGATAAAATTTCTTGTTCTTTTGATCCGTACTTATACCATGAGTTGTTTCAAGTTTCTCGACGAATTTTGCAAGGAATTAGAGGAAATGATGACAAGATTTTGGTGAGGCCAAAAAGCAAATGAGGATTAGATTTATTGGGTGGGTTGAAAAAAATGTGTCAACCTAAGAAGCAAGGAGGTTTGGGATATAAGGAGCTTAAGTTGTTTAATATGACTCTACTTGCTAAGCAAGGATGGAGGATTTTAAGTGGTGAGACCACTTTGCTCCATAAAATTTGCAAAGTCAAATATTTTCCTAATATATGTTTTTTGGATGCAAAGCTGGTCCGCTCTTCGTCTATACTTGGAGGGGTATTTGGGGCATTATATAAATTTTGAAAATTGGCTGTCGATGGCGAGTTGGAAATGGGACTAATATTAACTTATGGCTGATTGTTGGGTGCCAATATCAAACAACTTATTTCTTGTGTTCCAGGTTCTTCACAGCAACTCGATTTTAAAGTTAAAGATTTAATTGATAAGAATATCCAATGGTGGGATGTGGAGAAACTGAATATGCTAGTACCACCTCATGTTGCTGGCGAGGTCTTTAAAATTCTATTGAATCATTGTGAGTGGATGATTTAATTGATAAGGATACTCAATGGTGGGATGTGAAAAAAGTAAATATGCTAGTACCACCTCATGTTGCTGGTGATGTCTTTAAAATTCTATTGAGTCATAGTGAATGGATGATAAAATGATTTGGTAGTTAGAGAAGCATGGAGATTTTTAAGTAAAAAGTGCTTATAAAATGCTTCATGTGCCTTAAGAAGAAAATAAGAATAGAGAAACTTCAAATGCTAGGGAGCAAGACAGGATGTGGCAAGCACTTCAGAAGTTGCAACTTCCCACTAAGGTGAAGATATTTGGCTAGAGGGCATGGAAAAACATTTTGCCTACAAAACATAACTTAAAAAAAAGGCATGTGGTGGAAGATGACAAGTGCATTTTTTTGTGGCATAGAAACTGAGGACATTATGCTTCAAAGTCAGATTCAAATGGACTTCAATCTGGATTTTCGTGCAAGATATGCTTCTTTTGCAAATTTCTTGGAAGTTGTACAACATAAAGGAAGTAAGGAGGAGGTGGAGAAGATTCTACTCATTGCTTGGGGGTTTTGGTATGGGAAAACCCAAAAATTGTTTGCAAATGTTGAGATTTATCCAACTGATTCCATCCAAGATGGGTACTCTTTGTGGTCTGACCATAAAGAAGCTTTGGCAAAGGGAAGCAAGAAGTTTTATAGATGGTGTGGTCCTAAAGATGGTTTCTTGAAATTAAATGTAGATGGAGCCATCAACTTCTAGTGTAGAGGTGTTATTGCGTGATGGGAATGGAGATGTTCTCTTTGCTATTAGCAAAAAAGAATTACCAATAAATGGTCCTTTTGAGATTGAATTAATAGCTATTGTTAGTGGATTGCAGCTGTGTTTGCATCGCTGTTAGAAATTGATTCCTTAATCGTTGTTAATTATCTTAATAACATTGTTGTCTTATCTAATTCCTTGCTTGCAAATGTGATCAAAAGTGTTCATGAATTGATGAAATTATTCAATCAGCGTTCAATACAACAAGTTGGCCGAAGTTGCAATAAAAGAGCATACAAGCTCACGAGATATGCAAAATTTATAGATGATTTATGTGTTTGGGAGGATTCCTTCCCTCAATGTATTAATTCAGTTATTTGGACTGAAAAACGGAATTCGTAATATGTTTTTGTTTGAATGAATGAAATGTTTGTTATAAAAGAAAAAAAACACTTCTTTATTTCAAGGAATATTTTAACCATAAAAATATTATATAAAATTAAATTTATAAATTGATATGACTTAATGTGATACACCATATTATAAAATTATTTTTATTATAAAATAGATATAATAGATACTATGAAGATATATCAATTTGTTAATTTTTTTTAATATAATCTCCTTGTATACACAGCAGCTATTCTATTTTAATGAGATCATTTTTAGGTGTCGCTTATTAAAATGACCATTGGTTGGCTGCTATAATTTTCGGTTTAGAGGACTAATGTTGGCTCGTTCATTATTTCAATTCATCTCTAAATTCATTATTCAAACGATACTTAATGTCTAAACGGCTTGTAGCCTTCTACGTACAAGCACCCAAATTCAAGAGAAAATAAAATTGAATGCAGTAAAAGTAATACATCTCTTGAACAAACTTTATTAATAAATAATATTTATTAAAAAATACCAACAGACGAACATGATGTATAACAGGTAGTACAATAACTGTTTAGTCTAATAATGATGAAGATTTTACCATATCTCGATATGATAAAGTGTGAATCTTAGAAAGTTGGAAATGGGATACTCACACGGGTTATACACGTGTAAGAAACCACAAAACAGAAAAAGGGTTAAAAGTACAGTACCCTGTTTCGACTGTTAACATGAAGACCGACACAGAGGTAAGACAATCAGAAAAATTACCTCGCGAGTTAAGAATCCAATCTTGAGGAAAGTGATCCGTCAAATCTCGAGGAAAGTGACCTTTATAAATAAAATATATTTTATTTATATAATTTTTTTAATATTTAAAAAATTTAAAAAAATTAAAAAAAATTATAATATTATTTAAAAATACCTATATAAAAATTATATAAAAACAAAATAAAACAAGATAAATAAAAATCCAAAAAATAAAAATCCCTAACATTTTTCAAAATAATAATAATAATAATAATACTATAAATAACATACCCATGTTTCAAAATCCCAACAGCCTTTAAAAAAAAAAAAACATCCTAACGGTAAACATGGCCTAACGAAGATATATGCTTTACCTCAATAAATTATATGCTATCTAATTCCATCCCTAAAAATGTTAGTCATGAGTAATTTTTAATATTCAAATCATTTTTGTTCTTGAGCAATGACTAGTAGGCAAGGGAAAGATTATAGAAAGCATGGGGTAGTAAGCATAAGCAGGAATGAGCAATGACATGAGTTCAATTTTGGAGTTTGACGTTGAAAGTGAGTTCGAGCCGGGAATTCCATCTTAAGCAAAGTTGTCCTACCCGACCATATAGTTGAAAATATTTTCAAAATATTATATATTATTTTTATTATTAATAATATTTTTGAGTTAATTTTAAAAGTTGTAAATTATTTTAGAAAAGAAAAAAAAATATGAAAAATTATAAGGTTTATTATATTTGGAGTCTATACCTTTAACATAAGTTTTTAAGTGGCTTGGTGGTATTATCCCTCTACAAGGTGTCATGCATTATATTGCTTGGCTCAAAGGAAGTGAGACGCGACGCACAACAAGGAGGCGTTGGGCGCAACGTATGCACTAAGGTGTTGCAAGGCTTGAAATATGGGATAGAAAATAAAAATCTCAAAGCTAATGACCAATAAATCAAAGTGGTGCCCACCGGCTTATAGAGTATGCAACGCAATCATTGGACTAAGTCCAATTGTGGTGACTTATGACAATGGGTATATTATTAGTACTAAGTCTAATTGTAGTGACTTATGACAATGGGTATATTAATAGTACTTATTCTGAACATATTTCGCAAATGCAAAAAGTAATAATTTTTTAATTACACCTTTTGGTCATCTATTAATAGATCCATTGATCAGCCACTTCAAATGTCTAGAATTTTGAAATCTCTCTCCCAAATTTTCCACTTCTTCAAAACTTGATAGAATCTATTTATTCTCAAGGGAACAAATTTTTAATTTCTTGGTAGAATAACAAAATTTAAGGATATTCGGTGTGCATAATGCAATCAGTAAAATAGACTTGTTCTAGACTTTATTATATCTTGGAGACAAATTTGTTTGTAACCCATATACGTACCGTTATTAATGAGGGCGAATATTATTTTAAAGAAAGTGGCATTCATAATACGCCTTGAATCAAACTTTTTTCTCACTATTTTTTGTTTTGCACCCCCCTTACACCAACACATATTTAAGAAAAGAAGAAAAGGATGTACTGAATTATTTCTCACACTATATATTCAACTTAAGCTATTGAATTTGAGTAGTCAGATTGGTACAAGAGTAAAATATGAAGTAAAACACCTGTTGGTAATATATATGTAAAGTAGGGTTATAGTTGTAGAATTCTAAATAGAGGATTTTGATTAAATCAATCATGTTGAAGGTAATATTTGTTGTTGTGAAGTCAGGGATTGTGTTTGAGGTAGGGTTGTAATTAGTCTGGTTCGATTCGATTTTGGATAAAATCTATAGCCGAACCAGATACATCAGTTTTGTATTTTTTAAAATCGATTACGTACCGATTACTCTCCAAAACCACTAATTTTGCCTGTTTCGGTCTGACTTTTTGATTTTAAATTAGTCTATTAGACTATTAATATATATATTAATATTAGTTATAGTGATTAAAATAATTGTATATTAGTATTTGTTATAGTAAGTTTGATTTTTTATAACTATATTATTGATAGTGATAGTATTGATATATTAATACTAATACTATATCATTATTTCATATATAATTATTTAATATAATAATTTATTTATAAACTTAAAGTATATTACTAATATAAAATTAGACTATTACTATTAGGTTATAAAATGTAAATTATAACTAATTTACATTATATACTAATATATAAAATATTATTTTATATTACATATAATATTCAAAAAAATTATTTAAAATATATATTATTTTGAACCGGTCTATTTCTAGTTCTAAGCTTTTTCGGTCCAGTTTTAAAAAGTTTAGAGATAGAACCAGATTGATACCTACTAGTTTTGATATTACAAGAATCGATTCCGAATCAGTATCAATTCAAAACTAAATCTTTTACACCAGTTTAGATAGATCTGTTCTAATTTTTCGTTTTTTTCTTACATTCCTAACTAGAGGCAATATCTTGTTGCTGTGAAGTCAGGGGTAGGTACTTATCACATATTTTATGTTTAGTCAAATTCACATTGGTAAGTAGGCCTGTTCATCTGGGCCGGGTTGTACCCGGCTCGATTTAAAATTTTATTTATTTTATAATACTTTTGAAATTTTTTTTAAAAATGTTTAAGAAAATTTCGAATATGAATTCCGGATTCCCAAATCCAGAACCTGGATGAACATCCCTATTGGTAAGCATATGATTATACCAATACAAATAATAGGCACGTACGGTAGACGAAGGACTAGTTGTTTTCAACAAATCAATATACGTCAGGTGCCTGGCTAATGATATACATCTTCATAATGCCCTTCATGCCTAAAAGGTTGGTTCAGGGGCTTTGATACGAAAAATGTGCACACTTGTTATCGTTTCATATGCACAGAAAGAAAAAAAAAATCAAGCATAAAGACTATATATGAGAATAGAGATACATAATTTCCTGTTATAGATGCATGAGAAAAAAAAAATTATGTTTGCAATTAAAGACGGAAGCAGATCAAAGGGGTTAGAAAGGTTTCCCAAAGTATAATGACGCAGAAGAAAGGTTTCCCAAAGTATAATGACGCTGAAATTTTCAGATTAAGGAAAAGGAACCTTCCTTTTCCTTCACTTCTAGCTTTTTCATAGGGCTGTTTAATTTGATAGCATCTAACACTATTTTTTTTCTAATATTAGCTAAAAAGATAAGGGCCAGAGGCCATTGCTTTCTATCTAAGCACGGCTATAGTCAACATCAGATTTTAAAGATTGCTTTTGACTACAAGAAATTATTAAAAAATAGATTTAAGGTATTGTTTAATCTCAACTCTATCCACAATAAAACAATCACTATAAAAAAATATATATATATTTATATTTTCATCATAAATAAAATTTTTAATTATAATTAAAATATTACAAATATATTTTTTTATTTTTTTATAGTGAACTATCACAAGTCGTCACTAGACACTAAGCATATACCTAAGAGCATTAGTATTGGTCTTACTAAAATAAATCATCAAATTTATATTTTTTATATATTTCTCAAAAAAAATTAGTCATATTTGATTAAAAATAGAGAAAAGAATTGTATAAAAATATGAAAAAGTATTTTTTATCTTTAAAAATAAGTAGACTCATCAAAAAAAACTTCAAACCACTTTTGATTAAATATAATAAAATTTTTTTAAAAAATATATGAAAAATAAAAATTTAATAATTTATTTTAATAAGATCAATATATCAATACTCTGAACACATCGGTGAATAAGATGTAGCTTGTTACCAATCAGACAATCACAGCGAACCATGTATGCATGTGAGATTCCTTCATAAATCACGTGTCCTGGCTTTTCCATTAATTACGAAAAACTAAAGGTTAAAACGTTCATATCCAGGAGGATTAAGAGCCTGCGTTTGGTCAGTCACCAATGATGAGTCGTCGAGACATCAATTCAATCATTGACCAGTGGTCCATTATGCCAGAGGAAAACGAAAAGGCCATTGGCCCATTGCTTTTTCAATTAAATTATACTTTTTTCTTTCTCAATAATTAAATTATTCTCTAAAATAACGATATTTTCTCTATTATTCCTTTCAATTGGGCCCTGTCTTCACTATCCCGATGGATACGGTTCACAACTATTCTTTTTACCATAGAAAGTTTATTTAGCCAACATTTAGATCCCAGATCTATCTCGTAAGCAAGATTACTATCCCATAACATGTTGCTACTCACAATTCCAATCATATGAAATGAAATCATGAATAACAAATTCTAAAAGAGTGTGAGACGAGAAAGGAGGAGGTTATAAAAACTAAGTGAGCGAATAAGATTATAAACCTTAGTAACTTTATTCATAAACGAAAATATTAAGTGATGTGTGTATCGCTCTATATGGTGTTATATATAATATAACACGTCAAGTATCCCATTTGGAGAATATATATGCAAGAATGAAACTCAAAAAGATTGACTGGTCTAATTCTTTTCAAAATAGTTAAGTCATCTCTATGTATTTCCCTAATCTTTATTAAAAGTGTGACGTGTAGGTCTATTACATTATTTCGTGTATAGAAAAAAAAAAAAAAAGCCCAAGGATGCAATATCATGTATCTTTCACATAGTTGAAGACCATGATTTTTTACTGTCATTATAAGAAAAATTAGAGAGATTAATCTTTTGTTTGAAAAATAAGTAATCAAAGAAAACGCGTTGAAACCTTAAAGAAGGTTAAGTGACAAATCATCTTGGTGAGTTGCATAATTGCTTTTATTAAGACTAGAATTATCCTTGAATTTCAAAAAACATGATGATTATAAAAGATTGAATTCAGACACCATTATCAAGGAAAGAAGTAAAAAGCGAAATAATGTTTTCTCAAACTGACAATTGAGTAATTAGCATACGTAAGATCATCCATGTTTCCTAGAAGAAATTAGGCATTAATTAGTTACTTTCCATGGACGGAATCATGAATATTTGGTCCCCAATTCCACCACTTCAAATAAAAAAGAAATTCTCATGGGAGATGTAATTAAGATCTTGTTTATTTTTATAAATATTTTTATCCAATTTTATTTCATCTCATTTAATTTTATATCATTTTATTATTATTATTATTTTAAATTTTTATATAAAATAAAATAAATAATTTAATTTTTTCAAATCTTAAAATAAAAATAATTTTAAAAAATATTATAATAATATATTTTTTAATTTTTAATTTTTATTTCTTCTTATCTCATTTTATCTATAAAAATAATTTTATTGGTCTTTCCTTAAAAACAAAGGCTTATATTTTGTATTCAATTACCATTAAGAATAGTAAAGATGTAACTCTCAAACTCACTTTTCCTTTTTTTTTTTATTCTTCCTTTTTGCTAAAATTAAAAAAAAAAATGTGATTATTTAATTACGATCAAATGATTATTTCTAACCAAATTTAATTATAAATAATTATTTGATCGCAATTAAATAATTATAAATAAGTAATTTTTAATTTTTATAATATGTTATATTTCAGCTTTCAATTAAGATCAAGCTTATTTTAATATTTTAGCCAACAACACCTTTCTCTTTCATTATTTCAAAATGTCCTATTTAGAGAGAGAAACAAAATGATAGTAGGGACATGGTCAAATATTCAACTTTCTCCAAAATCCAACTCTTAAGGAAAGGGAAAGAGAAATTCTTCGAGAGCATTCACTCCCACAATTTCTTGCCAACTTCCTTGCATTGCGCTATCCCATTGTAATCTACGCGTTACGGTCATTTTCATCGGTCACTTATATTAGTTAAACTAACATTTCCTAAAGAGAGATGAGAGTTTCTTGAAGATTTCTTGATCATTTGGTGCCTTTTGTTTGATTAACTTGACTAGATTTCCTCGTGTAAAATACGTTCAAGCTTGTGGTGAATAAGCTCCACTTCTTGTGGAAAAATATGCCCTGATCTAAAAATTTGTCATTCTACATAAACTCCAATTACCAAAAAAAAAAAAAAAAGCATCTCATTCTAATAATTACAATGGATCTTCCTATACGATCTTTCATGAAAAATAATATATACAAGTTCTAAATGTACAAATCATTTAGATGGTAAAGCATCTAAACAAGCTCTCCAAAGGAAGACCTTTGTTGTATTTGGGATTTTGACTTTCCATATCTTGGTTCAAGCTTCTCCCTCACTATCATCCGAGAAGGTTGACTTGTTTTCTGCTTGTTCAGAGTGGATTGAAGGAAGTAGGCACCCTTGACTGAGAAGGCACCCGCGATAGTGCACTTTCACAGCTATTTATCTGGCTTCTTGGAGTTGTTGAGAGGTATGCCTTTCATCTGCTTGGCTTGTATGGGGTTGAATAGGGACTCAATCAGTGAATGGGTCCATTGGTTTGTAGAGTAGTTGATAAGGATAGCCACTTTTGTGTCTGCTGGGAGAAATCTCAGGAAGTTTTGTGGTCTGTGGGTGGTCTCTTGTGGCATCTATTTGTGGTTCCAAATCTCCACTATTTTGCCGTCTCCTACTCTCCAAATTAAACCTTCCTCAAGTAATGGTTTGGCATGCATGAAACTTTGCCACAGATATGAGGAGTTGTAGCTCACTTAGGCCTCAAGGAATGGTTTATTTCTAAAGTATTTCTCTTTAAGGATCCTAGCAGCCAATGAATTCAGGGATGCGAGGATTCTCCAATATTGCTTAGCTAGGAGGGCAGCATTAAAGTCCTCAAATTCTCTTAAGCCTAAGCCACCTTGCATTTTCGAGTTGCTCATCTTCTTCCATCCAACCCAATGAATTTTTCTCTCCTGTGCCTATCTGCCCCACCAGAATCCTCTAACAAGCTTGTTTAGTTCCTGAATGAGTGATTTTGGGAGCTTGAAAATGCCCATGCTTATGACAACAAATTTATATGTCTTTCCCTTGATTAGTATGTCTTTCCCTGATTAGGACAACAAATTTGTCATCTAGCTTTGAAGTTTGGCCTGTACTCTGTATAGGACATCTTTAAATGAGTAAGATCTGGACCTTGCTATTAGAGCTAGGAATCCCAAGTATTTTTCATGGGAATTAGCCTCTCGAATGCCTGCTATGCTTATAACTATTTTCTTAGTTTCTTCCCTGGCTTTCCGACTAAAAAAATGAAAGTTTTTTCCTTATTAAGCCTCTGGCCTTAGGCTTTTTCATAGCTGTCTAGCAGGTAGTAAAGGTGGCTCCATTCAACAAAGTTTGCTTTGCAAAATAGGAGTGAGTCATCTGCAAAAAAAGAGGTGGTTAATGTGTAATACATTTTTCGTAATTGGTAGCCCCGAAATGAATCCTCTTTACTCAGCTTGGTTTAGCAAGCAACTTAGTGCTTCACTACACAAGATGAAGAGGTAAGGGTGTTGCCCAGATGATTAATACAAGAGGGGGGTGAATTGGGTTATATTAAAAAATTAATACTTATAAATCAAATATACAATATAAAATATAACTAGAATATAAAACAGCAGGAAATATAAAGAGTAAGGGTAAGAAGCAGCAAACTCAGTATTTTAACGAGGTTCAGCCCCACTGCCTACGTCCTCACCTCAAGCTACCCTTTGAGGATCCCAAATTCACTATTCAATCTCCTTCAAGTGGAGATAGAAACCTATTACACCTTTGAGCAACACCGCTCCAAAGAATCCATGTAGAACACCCTCTACACTCCCAATCACCTCATACTTGGTAATTTAACTATTCCTCGTGTAGAACACTTTCTATACACACAAGGGTTATATACACCCTCTTACAAATACAAAAGTTGATAATGAGTAGGTTATCAGAATACACTCCTCAATGAGTGAGATAAAAACAATAAAGTGTAACCTATATCTCTCTTATAATGAACAATAATTAAGGTACAAAACTTAAAGAAAAGAGAATGAGAGTTTTGAAAGAATGATGTAAAATTTAGCAATTGATGTGTAAGCTCTTGTTATGATTTTTGCAAAATTTAAATGAGCTATTTACAGGCAAATGAGTCTTCATTAAAAAATGAGCTCAATTGAGCCCATTTAGAATTGGAATGGCTCAATTGGGACCATTTGGTCTCGGAATGGGCCTAATTTGGCCCATTCCGAAGTCGAAGTTCGAATCGAAATTCGGAGTTCCAAATTCTGATCGGAGTCAGAACAAAAATTTGACTCCAATGGTTGTCGGAGTTGGAGTCAAAAACTCCAAAATCTGACACCGTTGGAGTCGGAGCACACCCTAGGACGCTCCTCTGGCAGACAACCCCTGTGCTGCCAAATCTGCTGCGTGGAGGGTCACTATGCAGACCGGTGCCGGCAACGGTATGACCGCCATGGTCATACTCCTGAAGCTCAACTCACCAAAGCCCTAAATGCATCGTGTTCCATTTCCGAAAATGAGGCCTCGGATTGGTTTTTAGACACATGGGCCTTGGCCCATATGACTCCAGCCCAATCCTTCTTGGACCAGTCCACTTCTTATACGAGTAAGGATTATGTTATTGTCGGGAATGGTGCGTGTCTACCCATTACCCATTCCCATTCACCTTTTCAACTCCTATATGGTTCCTCTCCCAATTACAAAAACTTTCACCCATTTGGTTGTCATGTTTATCATTGTTTACATGATTACATGACTAACAAGTTTTTCCCTCGTAGCATCCCTTGCATTTTTATGGGTTATCATTCATCTTATAAAGGTTTTCGTTGTCTTGATCCCACCAACTCCAGACTCTACATTACCCGCCATGCCCAATTTGACGAAAACCACTTTCCTTGTCACCATACTTCCCAAGCCCAACCCATATCGTCTCTCCAAATCTCAAAATTTTTGGAACCGAGTCTTCCTCCCATGGACATGCCCCTGCCTTCCCCTGCACCAAACTCTCAACATATTCATCAATCTAGATCCACCTCATATATTATTTATACTAATCTAGTGGATAAGTCTTTGCAGGCAACTGATTCTCATATAGGTCCATCTCCATCACACTCAGACTTCAGACTAGCTTCTCCAGAGCTCATTACTGAGTTACCCATGGTTGATCGCACTCCCATTGCAGTCGCTCCATTGGGTTCTCATCCTATTCTTACACGAGCCAAAGTTGGCATCATCAAAATGCGCCACCCAACAAATCTTGGACTTGTGGGTTCCTCTGGACTTTTTTCATCTCTTCTTGCATTTACTGAGCCTAAAGGACTCAAATGTGTTGCTAAAAATCCTGCTTGGCTCACTGCCATGGATGAAAAAGTTTGAGCCTTGCACAACAATCGTACCTAGATGTGATAACTCGGACTTTTCCCCTATTAGATTTTACTCATGATAAGAATAAATATCTTTATTTAGTTATTCTTTGAAATTATTTTTGGAAATGTATATTTATTATTTATTTTGGACCTTTTCTTATGTGGAATATTGATAAGTTAGGTTTAAAATGGTGGAATGATGCAAATAGAAGAATTTAGTATAAACTAAGGCAATTGGGTAATTTGGCAGATTTAACATCTTTTGGTGATTAGATCATAACTTTCTCATTTAAGTTCGTATTGAGATAATTCAAGATGATATGGAAATTTAAGAGAAATATATACAACTTTTATATTTTGAGTTTTTAGAGATATGGGCTTAATCGAGGATGAAATTGGGCATGAAGTCGACGTATCTGAAAATGGATCCAAGTGACCAAATTTCACTTTGTTTTCATTTTGTGGATGAGTACATGAATTACACAAAAAGGAGGCTAGATGACAGCCAAGAATAAAATAGTTTTAGTTGTATAAGCAAGGTATTTTGAAGGAATATTCCTCGACAATTCAGATTGGATGATTCTCTGACAGTCTTGACGTATCTTAGTAAGTTGAGCATAAATTTCTCATCCGATCTCCAAATAAGATGTTTCAAAAGGATATAAACCAATAAGATATACATCTAAAAGTTTTGTATTTTGAGTTTTAAGATATACGGACTGGGATCATAGGCAAAACCGGGATTGAAATGGATGTAACCGAGTTGGGCGAGAACCACCGACTTTGAGTTAGTAACTGACTTTGTAGGGGCTTTCTTGTGAAATATATTTCCATAACATATGACATCATGCCAAGTGTAAGGTAAAGTGGCACTAGATGAGCTATTGAATATCTTTCTTGTCAACCAAGCACCTAAATCAAAAGGAAACACGTGGTAAGTTCGGATTGGATGTTCTCAGGTAGTTTTGACATGTTTTGATAAATTAAGCATACCTTTCTCATATTATCTCAAAATGAGGTGATTCAAAGTTCAATAAATCACTAAAAGGAATATCTAAAACTTTTATATTTTGAGTTTTTATAAAAACAGACGGGTTCAAGGACTTATTTGAACGAGAAATGGACAGATCTGAAGAGGGCTTAAGTGGAAACTGACTTAAACTATTAGCATTGACTTAGGCATAGGACGAAAATGAGCTAAACCATTGATCAAGACCTGCTTTTAGGTGGCTTAAGGATGACCATTGGATAATATTTGAGACAACTAAGTCTAAACTTGGATGTGATGATAGAGGCTAAAGGAGATGAGACACACATGGGGCAATGGAGGGGGAAACCAGTTACTACAAGTCACTTGCACCCTTTTTGGGCCTTGCATGTCGCCTCTTGAGTATAAATATATATATGAGAAGAATTCTTCACTTTTTCCCCTTTGAAGACCCATGGCCATACTAAGCAAAAAGAGACTAAAAACTCTTTATTCAATCCTTTCACTTCTCACACCTCAAAAGAGAGCATTTTGGATAGATTGAATGAGAAATTTGTAAGGGCATATTTCACTTATCAACTTAAGCTTTGGAGAAATATTAAGTACACTAAATAACCTAACCTTGATATTGGATTATTTGTATGGTAGTTTTATAGTCATGGTTATTTTCTTGAAGCAAAAATATTAGTGATTGTTGATATGAGATGAGCAAGCTTTCATTCATGTTATCTTGTGAGGAATTAAAGAAAATCTTATTAGGGAATAATATTTCATTTTATTAAGATATGATTGGAAGATTAGATAAGATTATATGAGGTTTAGATGACAAAAGAAAGTGAGAGTAGAGATTCAAGGGTTTTAGTTCTACTGATTATTTTTGGAGTATTTAGGCTTTGTCACTTAACCCTTTTGTTATGTTGATTATTTGGTAATGTTAAAATATTAAATAAATCCTATGGAAAGATATTTAGCTATATTTAGAATTATGAAAGAAATGTATTGACCAAAAGAATTAAGTTTTGGAACTCATAAGGTGTTGGCTTTAGTGAATTACTTTGGGGTATTATGATTATTATTACTTAGGTGATTGAGAGAATGGTATATTTGAGGAAATTATATGATTAAGTTTCTTGGAGAATAGTAAAAGAAAATATGAGAATTTTTGGTTACAGGTTATATGGTTGGATTATGAAAAACTTCCTAGAGGAGAGTGAGTTGATTTTTAAGAAAAATGAGAAGAAAAATCTTAGGTAACTCTACATTAAGGGTTTTCGTTTTATGCCTTTTGAATCAAGGTAAAAGTACCTTAATTTGCACTCAAGTGGAATTATCTATGTTTTAAGAATCTTGATCCAAGAGGAAATATGGTGAAATCTAGTGATTTCGGCTTTGGAGGTCACTAACTTATTTTACGAATTTTTAAAAGATATAAAATAAGAAATTAGTTTCATAAAAAGAAAAAAAAGAATTCTTGTAATATATAGGAGATTCGGCCTCCACTTGGTTTTTGTATAATGTTGGTTGTTTTATGTTAAATAAATTAAACACGTTTATTTGATATGTGATCTGTAATGTCATTTAATTATGCAATGCATTGATTAAACATGTTAAGTATGTCATATGATTTATGTAAGCATAATATGTGCATAAAAATATCTAAGAGTACATGCATATCCCAAATTACGTCACAAGTTTTTACAATAAGAAGCATAGTAAGTTTTATGTTAAGGCATGGCATGCATTTTTTAGGTAAATGAGAACACACAGGAGAATAAGAAATGAACAATTACGGATAAGAAAACTTAAAAGTCGCATCACGACAGGGACAGCGATATGAAACGTCTGTCGTATGATAAGAATGTTTACGTCATCACAGGGACAGCAATACATAACGCCCGGATGATTGATATGTCGATAAGAACGGTGATACATAACGCATGTCGTATGATAAGAATGTTTACGTCATCACGGGGACAGCGATACGTAACGTCCGTAAGACTGATATGTCGACAAGGACGACGATGCGTAACGCCTGTCGTATGATAAAAGTGTTTAAGTCATAACGGGAACGGTGATATGTAACGTCCATATGACTAACAAGAATATGATAAGATTCGTCAAAATGGGGACGACGATACGTAATGTCCGGACGACTAAAGAGAATATGGATAAGGCCCAACCACGGATAATAATAGTGGATATGGCCCAACCACGGGTAATAATAGTGGAAAACCCGACAGGGGACGACGATACGTAACGCTCATCGAGGTTCAAAACTAAAAATAAGAGTGTGAAATATGAATAAGATAAGAGTTTTAAGAAAAATCGTTGCAGGTCACAAAAGGTTACGTGCCCATGTTCATATAAGTTTTTCATGAAAATGTATAAGTCTCTGTGCAAGTGGTACACAAGTTATACATAAGACATGCATAAGGCATTCATAAGTTATGTGTGATGTTAATTTATCATGATATCTGCTATTTCACTTTATTGATATGTACCGATAATGTCTTTTTTACGTTATTTGTGTACTTACTAAGATTTTTTGGAAATCTCACTTTTAAGTTTTATCTATCATTTCTTATGGAATGATAGACATTATTGTAAGAATAGGTAAATTGCCATAAGACCCAGACATCATAGGAGATTCTAAAGTACCCTGAGGGTCCTACAGAATACTCCATTCATTTGATGAAATGATCTCTCACGTACGTGAACAAGTGGGATAGCTAGATTACCAGATAGCAGTAGAGTATGTTATGTGTTTTAAGAGAACTAACTGGGTTATGTAAGTATTTGATACAATATGTTGTTATAAATATGAAGTTATGAAAGTTATAGTTTTACTTTTGTCATGTGATTTATTTATGCAAGAGTTAGATCTCTCTACATAACCACAAATATAGACTTTATTTCACTACGAATTGTCTCGCATATAATAATAAGTTTAGGTACATGCATAAAATTTTTGACACGTACGGGAGTATGTAGCCTAGTGCTACCTATCCTGACGCTTCAGTTTACATTAAAATCCAAATGTAAATCGGGGATGTCACACTATATTTTGGTTCCTCGACCCACCAACACCAACATTGTGGGTTCCAAATAGGTGTTTTGAATCAAATATTTGCCCAACGGATCTATTGAACTTTTCAAAGCCAATCTTATTGCTAAGGGCTACACATAGGTACTGGTCTTGACTACACTGACACTTTTAGTCCTATCATCAAGGCTACTACAATTTGTGTTGTTCTCTCTCTTGTTGTGACCAATGGCCCCTTCGCCAACTTGATGTCAAAAATGCGTTTCTTAATGGTCATCTCAATGAACATGTTTATATCGAGCGGCCCCTTGGATACATTGACCCTCACTTTCCCAATCATGTATGTCAGTTGCAAAAAGTCCTCTATGGTCTAAAGCAAGCTATTCATGCTTAGTTCTAGCACCTAAGCTCTTTTCTCATTCAACTTGGTTTTTATTATAGTCGTGCAAACACGTCACTATTTGTTTTTCATAAGCACTATGATATAATCTATATGCTTCTATATGTTGATGGCATCATTATTACATGCAACAACTCATATCTTCTTGACAATTTTACTTGCAAACTCAATTCTGATTTTGCTACTAAGGATTTGGATCATTTTAGTTACTTCCTTGGTCTTGAAGCAACAACTACCTCTGATGGCCTCTTCATCAGTCAGCTGAAATATGCACGGGATATTTTCACACGAGCTCAACTACTTGATAGCAAACATGTTCACACCCCCAGGGTTGTTTCCCAGCACTTGTCTACTGATGGTCCTTTGTTCTCAGATCCTACACTTTACAGATCTCTTGTTGGTGCTCTCCAATATCTGACCATCACTCGTCCGAATATTGCTTATGTTGTCAACTCTGTTAGTCAATTTCTCCACTCCCCAACTGAAGACCATTTTATTGGTGTCAAACGCATTCTTCACTATGTTAAAGGCATGCTACACTTTGGCCTCACTTTTCATCCATCTGCTACTCCTGGTGCTTTAGTTGCTTACTCAAATGCAGATTAGGCAGACTGCCCTGATGCTGGCCGCTGTACCTCTAGTTACTCTATTTATCTTGGCAACAACTTGATTTCTTGGAGTGCCAAGAAACAACCTACTATTTCTCGCTCCAATTGTGAATCTAAGTATTGTGCTTTGGCGCTCACTACCGTCGAACTTCTTTGGCTCACACATATCCTCAGTGATCTCAAAGTTTCAATTCCACATCGGCCCATCCTCCTATGTGACAACAAGAGTGCCATCTTCTTGAGCTCCAATCCGATTTCTCACAAACGGGCTAAGCATGTTGAGCTCGACTACCACTTTCTTCGTGAACTTATTCTCGCTAGCAAGCTTCGCACTCATATGTGCCTTCTCACTTGCAAGTTGTTGATATCTTCACCAAAAGTGTGTCAAAACCTCTCATTGAACTCTTCCGATCCAAGCTTCACATCCATTTCAATCCGACGCTCAGCTTGCGGGGAGGTGTCGAGGATCATGCTAAAGATACTCAACCTTAATTCAAGGCTTTCCATTTGCATTCTCTTTGACCCACAATTGTAGCTTTTAGTTTATTTGATTGATTCTTTCCATACTTGTAATTACCATATACGAATATGTAGCTGTGCATACATATATATATATATATATATGAAATCAACTCATCACTAAAAAGTGTGGTAGTTTTTCAAACACTCTTAGCCTGAATGTCATATGGAGTAGCGTTCTGAGCAACAATACGCTCTAACTCGCCATTGCCCTTAATCTCCTCAATCTTTTTTGTTTTAATGTGTGGTAATCTTCAATTCTATGCCCGCTTGCATTGTGGTACGTGCAATAATTCTAGGCCTGTCGTTGATGACCCTCTCCATGCTTGGTTTCTTTCACCTTATCTTGATTAGGCACACTAGAATAGTGTATATGATTGTCCCTATATCACCCGATGTGAGTGTCTAGCCTCCCTTTGTGTTGGCCTCTCCTTGACTTTCGCCTTCATTCTTGATCTCTTTTTGGATCCCCTTCTACACATGCTCTTCCTTTCGCTCCAATCTAGCAATTAAGGTGATTAATGTATCTTCAAGTGGACGAGATCGTCTACCCTGTCCATAAATCTCATGAACTAGAAGGGGTCTTCCTCACCAATTCAGCCATAAAATAACTCATCGGCCAAACACTCTCAAGCAGAGTGGCCAACGTGATATTTTCATCTTGGTCGTCAATTGTCATTTTCTCCTTATTGAACCATGCTAGATATATTTTCAAGCTCTCCTCCTTTTCCCTTTGCTTTACGGTCAATAGGTATGTTGCAGACCTCTTTTGCCTTCAACTAGCCATGAATCGGGTTAAGCATTGCCTACCCAATTCCTCAAAGTTGTCTATGGACCTTGGCTACAATGCCTTGAACCACCCTCGGGCCATTCCCTTTAAAGATAAGGGGAAAGTCTACATGCAATATCTCAAAGGAACTCATGGAATGTCATGTGAGCTTGAAGGTTTCTAAATGTTCCACTAGATCTTTAGATTCGTCGTACAAATCTATCGATGTGACTTTGAACTTCAATGGCAGTTCTACCACCATGATTTTTGCGCTATACAATAGATTGGTGTTGGTCAACAGCTAGTCAACCAAGCAAGACATCCCTATTTTCTTGGTCATTTCCTCATACTTGTCTATTAGGTTGTGTAGGGCATGATGCATCTTTTTCGTTTCCTCATTTTCCTAAGGAGGCTTGCCTACCCCCAATGCTTTGCACCTCCATCTCAACTCTGTTAGCCTGGCTGCGCACCGTGCCCTCCCTTGATGAACCGTTCTTTGCTTTAAGGGCCTCATTCTCTTTCTCTAGCGACTCCATCTCAGTAGTAAATTTCTTCACTACTTCTTCCATCTCTGCGAGCCTTCCCTCCATATGTCGTAACGTCAGTTTCTAGTATCTGGTTGCTTGAGGTTGAGTAGTGGTGGGCATGTGAAAGGCGCGCTAGTTTTAGGACAAATGAATTCCCCAAACGACAATGCCAACTGTTAAGGACGTGTTTTATAGCTTCTCACACAAGATCACTTGCAACCAAAGAGAAAAAATGTTTGGGGTTTCGAGAGAATGCCTCTGATGCCTAAGTCAGTGAGGGTAATGAGATTTCTTTAGCAATTCATTCCAATTGATTCATAATCATACTTACATTATATAAATATACTTAGATTATATAAATAAAAGCTCGTGACTCTCTCTTAATATGCGATAACTATCTCATCCATTATTTAAAATTCAAACATTTATGATATTGGGGCTTATCTTATCTTTAAATGAGGCGATAGCCCTTTCATCCCAAAATTAACGTGCGGTTGTTCCTTCGGCATTAGTCAAAATATGTTTGGACTAGGTCTTGGATTAATTAAATTATCGAGACGTGCTATAACCCAAGCCCATGATATGACCAACAGGCCCCAGGAGAGGATTAGGTCCTTTCGAATAATGATAAAAGATCAAAAAGGAAATAAAAGGGTGGGTGGGTGGGTGGGGAACAAATTAGCCAATATAGAGATGAAAGAATGTCGTATCCTCATTCCAACGTAGAAAGAAAATTCTGATCACTGAAGAACATGCTGGCTATGATGATTTTATCACCAAAGGGACGATTTGTTCAATATTATTATTAAATGCAATGTTGAAACTTTATTAAAGCTCAACCTAGATAATGGTTCACTTTAAAATGGAACTTGGATGATCTTAAACTTTAATTAATTAGCAAATTAAAGAACAACTCTTGTTCCATGTTGTGCAAGCAATTCTCATAGTCAACTAAATTAGGTTAGACTTCATAGAACCATTGAGTTATTCGAACATTTATGATGATAATGATTATGTGCGATGAAAATTGAATTGTTTTAATAAAAATTTATTATTCTTGTAACAATAGGTGACTAAAAATAAATATTTTTCTTTATCGTAGACATTTTATCTTATGCCATAAAATAAAGACTATATTAACTCTTTCTTACATATGCATGAAGATTTGGAAGAAAGAGGCCGACCAAAAAGGTCATTGAAAACATGAAAGAGATTGTATGATAAATGATGCTCCATAAATGGATTGAGTTTGACTTAATATCCTATCTACGCAATTCCATTTCAAACTCATTTGCAGACTCATTTAAAAAAATATATTATAATAATATTTTTTTTTTAACTTTTATCTCATCTTATCTTATCTCATCTTTAAAAACAAATCAAGTTTTAGATCCTCTAAAATTTCTGAATTATAAAGTATAAAGTAAAAAAGAAATAAACACATTAAGTGAATATCACGACATTTATAACTGTTCAAATAAATTTTTAGGACAATATTAAATGTTTAATAAATGTTGTGAGACTCACTTTATGTATTTATTTCTTTCTCATTAGTCCTAGAATCCGGACAAGAACTTTAAGCGATCTAAGTCTATACAAACATGGTTAGAGAATATAAATCCAACTGAGTAAGCACATTGGTGAGTGGTAGCACTTTGAACCTGAGGGCCATAATTTCGCTTCCGACTTCGAGATATTAGTAGAATGAAGGTGACGAGAAAGGCAATGAAAATGCCAATTGATTTGCTACGTTTTGGTATGAAAATGACTTCCATAAACCTGTCGGCAAGATATTTTTAGCCACCGAGAGTCTAAAGATTAATTGCATCCTAATGCACATAACGAGGACCACAGACCTCTTTGTCCAACGATAAATATATATATATATATATATATATATATATAGCTAGACCCCATGTTATGTAAATCACTCTCTGAATTTTATCCTATAATTCATAATAGACCCCAAGGGGTCGCAAAAATTGATTTATTTGGCATTTTTTCATAAATTCTTCTTGAGATTTTATTATTTTATTATTACAACTGTAAGAAATTAAAGGGGGAGAGAGAGAATAAGAGAGAAGGCAAAGATATCTATTAGATATTGACCCAAATTTACTCTCAAAATTCAGAAATTTGAAAAAAATTCCAACCCAAACTTGATTATGTTCAGGTCTAAACAAATCTAGCCTATAAACAAAGACTTTTAAGCCCAAATCATACTCCACGTAAAGTAAACTTGGCAGTTGACTAGGCCCAGCCCAAAAGTTTCCTTCGTCTCCTTTTGTTGTTCTCTTCGAAAAATCCGATGAGTTGAGGCAAGTCCCTCGAACTAATGTTTCATTTATCAGTGATTGCTCCGTGGTTTATTTGCCACCAACTTTCTTATATGATAATGCAATTCTTACTTGCGCAAAAGAAAATCCAATGTGAAAAAATTAGGAGTGGACGGCAGATTAAAAAAAAAAAAAAAACTTGTCATCCAAATTAACGTTTTTGGTTAAGTTGGAATGCTAGCAAGGTTGTCTATTTTGAGTCGAGCCTAACAAATACGGAAAAAGCATGCAGAAGGTTGGTCAGAACTCAGAAGTCGTCTTCACTCACATTCTGACTCAAAGTCAACTGCAATCACTAATAAGATCCTGGTTGTTCGGCAGAAATGAAACCTTGCTTGCTCTCTCTCTGTATAGATGGATTCATACTACTACAACAAAGGTAACATCTTTGATTGATTAGGATCAAAATGGGCAACCTCAGCAAACGCCGTTAATTTTAAATCCAAATTTTTTTTTTTTTTAAATGAATTAACTGCAAAACATGAACAGAGTACAAAGGAACTGAGTCACGACTAATCCAGGCGAATATTATGCAGGCTCAGAAGGTAGTGTTTTCGTAATTGACCTACGTAGAAGTAGGAGACCCATAAACAAACCAAACAGCACCTAATTGCCTTGTGTAGCCAAGCAGCTCCATGATCAATACTTAACAGTTACTAAGGTTAAGTTTGACAAGCGAGGTATTCTCAAGTATTTCATTAACAGAATACTCTACTATTATTTATTACTTTATTAGTATTTTTCATCTATTTTTTATTACTATTCATTACTTTCTATTATCATTCAATATTCTATTCTTACTTTTTCATTACTTTTTCACTACTTTTTCACTTTAATTCACAACTCTTCTCTAACACTTCTCAACACTACTCATTATCCAAAATTACAAATGATTGTGTAGCATAATTGTCCTGTAATAATTACTGCATTTGAACACAAATCGAAACTACTATTCCCTCGATCTTCCATGTTTCAAACTTTTCTTTCAAAATAAGATTCAAACCAATCGCATGAAAACAACTTGGTTGTTCATTTTGGGATAAGTAAACAACACAAACATGGGCAGTTGATGGATTCCATGCTTCTTCGAGGACATGGCCCTCTTCATTTTATTTTTTTTTTTTATTGTGGGTTAGATTCTAGTTTTATGTTACAGCTCAATTAACTTCCGAATAACCCTATTTGTGGTCATGAAAGCAAAACTTAATTTGGTGGAAATGCAAGCAAAACTACTAATATAACATAAAAGCATATTCAGATGTGGAAATCTTGGCCAAATTCGAGATCAACCACGCCATCTCGTAAATTCATCAAACTTTATGATTACATTCTTAGTCATATCATGCTATTAACCCATTTTTATAATCTATAAAATTTTTATATCAAGCTATTAATCCATACAGATCCAGCATTACAAGTCAACCATTAATTTAATACACCTCCATATCAAGCATTTACACTTGAAACTTCAGAAACTACGCCTAAATCAACGAGATTTCACAATTCCATTAATACACCACCATCTCAAGCATTACACGCATCAAGACCCTCCCATTGGCCATTAGTACCACCAAAGTCAAACAATTACATCTATCATTACAACACCGTATGACAAGCCTCAAAATCAACCGTTGGAATTTTTACAAAAGCTTACGCAGAAGAATACGACGAGTCGTCGCTTTGCTCCCTGCACGTTCTTCTTGGACACCCGAGTCCGACTCGTCGTGGTACCAGCCGACGGATTTCTGGGCCTCGAGGACGATCTGGGATAGACCTGAGACGAAGCACCACCAAAACGAGGCGTTTTAAACAAGAAACCTAGAGGAGGATTTTTCGAAAACCCAAAATGCAGAGTCTAGAAGAAAAGCCTGAAAAAGGGTACCTTGTTTGACGGTCTGTTTGTTGTGGCGGATGTCGTGGATCGTGGCGGAGAGTTTCCAGTAGAGAGGGCGACCCACATAGAAGAGGAGAAGGAGCAAGAGGACGACCATGATTACACGGAACGAAACCTTAGCCGTTGATGATGCCATTCTTCTTCACTCCCTCTTTTTGCTTCGACTCTTCGAGACCAAGTTAGGGAGGGAGCGAGATGAGTTGTTCTCTCTCTGCGCCTGTCGGTACCAGTGTCTGTGTGTTCGCAAGAGAGAGGGCGGAGTAGATAGCATCCATACGGTCTGTACTGTTTATATTTAGGCCTCTTTTATTTGTCATAAATCATCTTTTTTTTAATTTATTATTATATTTTTTTAAATTTTTATATAAATAAAATAATTAATTCAACTTTTTTTAAATTTTAAAATAATTTTTTAAATTTAAAACAAAATTAATATTAAAAAAATATTTTATAATAATATTTTTTCCTGTTTTTAATTTTTATTTCATTTCATCCTATTTTATAAAACAAAGCAAATTAATTATGTTTTACTCTTTTATTTTATACATTCCAAAGGGGTATCGAAGAAATCTATTTTAGAAATTAAAATTTATATCAATTAGGTCACTTGTCTTTAGCAATTAATTGTGTTTTACTTATTTATATTTTAAGTAATTATTTATTTCTTTTTCCTTCCTAGAGAGAGGTTCTCTAGCTTCTATCTAAGCTCATTTGTCTTTTGCTTGTCGTCGTCAGTCTCTCCTCCATTTTCTCTTCATTGTTGTATATCCACTTCTTATATGGTGTTTTTTCTCTCCTTCCTCCACCGCCAGTTCGAATTTAAATAGATTTGTTGCTTTTCAGCCGCCATTCATCAGCACGTGCCCAACCTCCGCACTCCTCAGCTGCCGATCTATTGGAACGAAGTGGAGTCGTGCCCAAATACTTAGCGTGTGGCCTTCACGCATGGCTTATCTTTACACGTGTTCTTCATGCCCTGTTGCACTCAGACGTCTTCGATGACGACACGTGTCGTACCAGTATCTTCCTCTAGCCGTGATCTTTTAGATCGGGCCTCCCCCTCTCCTGTCCCTCCAACGCGTGGCCTTCAAGCGCTATCTTAAAAGCACAAGTTTCTCAATGAACGGCAATAGATCTGTCCATTTGATATTATGTTCTTCTCTATGTTATTAATTTCTCTAACCAGTGATCTTGACGAAGGGATTGTGGATCTTTTCAAAAATCATCTCAAGACAACACACCTACCACCATCATCGCTTCCAAGAAAGGTTCTACTACTTCTAGCGATGGTTCTATTGTACGCAATTTATTACGAACAACTCATTTCCATTTTTTAAGATGGCATCCTCTTCATAAAATTATAGATGGCCGGTGGGGATCAAAAAATTAGTCCCAAAAATCCGCTTTTTTTCTCTTTTTTCACCACTTTGCACTGTTATTTTTTGCTTTGAGGTATTCGCTAGAAAACCTCACTCCCTTCTCATTTATTATTTTTGTAGTTTAATAAAGTAAACTTACTTAGAAAAAAAAAAGGTAATTATTTATTTAAATCTGTGATATACAAACTTATTAATAATGCTTCAAATATATAGTATGATCGAGTATGATAAAGGCAAGGATGAAGAACATTATTTTTCTTAATGAGAACACTTGAGTTACTTTTTTTTATTCAATGGGGTGAAAAGTTTTGAATCCAGATTTTTCATTTGAATAACCAAGTCATATGCCATCATGTCATCAGACTATTAAAAATTTAAGTACTTAATTTGCTGAATATCTATTCAATCACGAGAGAAAAAAAAAAATAAGGGTAGAAAATGTAGCAATTGTTGTATTATAACTATACTACACACTTTCATAGGTAGAAATACTAAATGGTGGAATCTTTCAATGGTTAGATCTATCTTCAATCCAAAGGTAGTTAAGGTTGTTTTGAAATTGTATCCTAGTTCCTCGGGTGAAATGGATAAATGGATTTGGGAGAATGAAAAAAGTAACATATTCAGTGTTAAAAGTGCATATAGGTTCTTCTCTTGTAGATTCTGATATACGTGAGTCTTCAAATGGGATCTCTCTTAGAAGATTTTGGAATGGTATTTGAAAGTTGAAAGTTCCTCGAGAGGTGAAAGTATTTGCTTGGAGAGCATGCAAGGAATGACTTCTTACAATGACTAATCTCATTAGTAGGAAAATAAATGTGGATGGCCATTAGTAGGAAAATAATTGTGGATGGCCATTGTTGTCTCTGTCAGCACCTAGTGGAAGACTTAGCTCATGCTTTGTTTCTATGTCCATCTATTCATGAATTCTGGTTGAGAAAGTTTTCTGTTCTCTAGCAAATTGTTCAATTCAAATCTTTTGTCTACAGTTATGAAAGTCCACTCGAAAGGTTCTTCTGAGGACTTAACATATTTCATTCATATGACATGGCCGGGATTCTGTTATAGGAGGAATAAGATGATTCATGACCCCATATGTTTGCATCTGCAACAAGTAATTGGTTTGCTCTCTCAAACAAGGGTAAATTTGTTGCTAGTTTGCAGCAGGAGGGGATTACCAAGAAGTTGGATTACTGGTGGTCTCCTCCACCAGTTTAATAGTTTAAATTAAATGTAGATGGAGCATTGTTCTTTGATCATAATAAAGTACATGTTCAGGCCATTTTAAGAAATTCTTATAGAGATGTCATTATGGCGATTAGCAGAATTGAAGATGAATTTCTTACACCGAAAAATGTCGAGGCAATGGCATTGTTGAGAGGACTTCAGTTTTGTTTCAATATTGGCATCCATAACCTTATCATCGAAAATGAGTAAGTGACTATCTATATATGGTTGAGGAGGTTAATAGTGGAGTAGATTCATTTGCAGCTATAAGGACGTTAGTTTCTGAAATTAGAAGACTAATGATTTCATAAGACTAATGCAAGGCTTTATTCAATGCAGGTTACAACATGGCAACAGATTGTCAAATGTAGCTGCACATCGACTTGCAAGGCATGCATGGACTATTAGTGATATGCAAGTTTGGTGGCATAGTGTACTTTTTTTTTCATTGATAAACACTTTTGTAACCAGGTTTGAGGTGTTATGCCTCTATTGCAATGAAGTTATTTTTCTATAAAATAAGACTTTACTACTCACTTTTACATACGAAAATTTAGGTGCACGAACACATATAGTTACAATGAAATTATTGTTTAATGTAGCACTATAGCTGTAGTAATTTCATTGTAATTGTAGTAGCTGGAGTACTACTCAAACCCTATGGGAGGGGTTTCCCCTTCCCTATCTCATCTCTGCATGGGCAGGGAGTTTGGCCCTAAAATAAGCCACCGCATCCTGAGAGCAGGGTCTTTTTTCATGTGTCGAGGGTGCGGGGGCGGGCAGACAAATCCGCACGACTATCCCAACATAAAAAATAAAATAAAAATAAAAAAAAATTAACACATGATGGAAACCACAATATCACAACACAACAATGAACGACGTTACAAAATTTAAATCAAATCCACAACACCCTATTACAAAAAAATTCAAATCCACAACAATACACATCAAATTGAAACGACAACTAAATAAAAAAAAAATACTAAACTAGGAAAAAAAAAACCTAAATATAATACACGAATTGGTGGCTTCAAATGCAAACGTTGTCGGATTCTCGCCACACCACTAGAGAGAGGGGAAGAGAGAAGAAGAAGATGCAAGCCGTGCCACCACGGCAATTGCTAGAGAGAGAGAGAAGGCAAGCGGCATAGAGAGCCAGAGAGTAGAGAGAGAGGGGGGAAGAGAGAACTAACTGCGAAAAAAGGAGAAATCCTAAACTTAAATCTCTATTTTTCCTGTGGAGAAGATTGACTATGCCGCCCAAATGAGAGAGAGATTGTGGACATAGGGTGGTGGGAGTTGGCGCCCACCTCTATTTGCAAGTCAGATGCATGGATGTCCATGCACGCATCAAGACTCTTTATATATGCAATATGTGCTGCCACGTACACGTAGGGGTGCCAATATGTGACACAACACATTAATACGAAACGAACATGACACGAAAAAAGCAGGTTATTATTTAGTTTTAATGGATTTTGGGTCAAATCGTGTCAACCCGTTAAAACACGATTTGATAACGGGTCAAACCTTATGACCTGTTAAGACACGTTAAGAAGTTTAAATTTACTTTTATACTCTTGACCTAAATTCCAAAAAATCATAATTTAAAATAAAATTTATACTCTTATTAGTTATCCCATTTAAATACTTATTAAAAAGTCTTCAACGAGTTAACCCATTGTTATTTAATATGTTTGGGTTATAGTTTTAATATTTTATAATTTGTAGATCATATTTGTGTGTTTATCATATTTTATAGTATATTACTTATTGAATTATAATTTTAAAATTAGAATTTGTAATTAATTTTTTATGTTTTATAATTATTATTTAAGTTTTAATATTTGTATAAAATCAATTAATTTAAACTCAAACGGGTCACTAACGGGTTTGCAGGTTGAAACGGATCAAGTCAAGTCGTGTCGTGACGTGTCATGTCATGTCATATAGTGTTAAGAGTCTTAACGAGTCGTGTCAATCCGTTATCTTAACGGGTCATGTCAGGGTTGAAATTTTTTATACGAAACCCTTAACAGGTTGTGTTCGTGCTGACCCTTTAAGTATTATGTACACATCCTGACACGACATGAATACGATCCATTAACACGTTTTGACACCTTATGTACACGTAATAACGTTTAATGTACGTTGAATTCTTCATCAAGATTTTGAAATTCAACAGTTACTTTAAATTATTTAACGTTTGAAACCTAGAGATAGAGAAGCACAAAATAGAATGGTCTGAATAGTGAGAAGAGATGACATGAGATGGTTTTACATAAAAGTTAAAAATTAAATAAAATGTTATTTATTATTATTATTGTTTTTTTTTTTTTTTTAGGTTTTAAAAAAGTTGAATTATTTATTATATTTTATATGAAGATTTGAAAAAATTTTAATGATGAAATAAAATGAAATAAGATGGTTTCTCTATTCACAGCTCTTTGATTTCTCGAGAGTTCTTTTAGATGTTGGGTTCAATTAAACCTTACGTACATGTTTCTTTGTATATGCTTGTTCACTAACACCATACATAGTTATTAACTCGTTTTCACTTCAAATTAATATGCATGGAAGATGCACAAGATATATGCATTTTTTAGTTCAGTAATGAAATGGGTAGTTGCCATGCCAATCTTTAATCATTAAATATGGAGTTATAAGTCGGTATATCTATATATATAAACAAACAATTTATTTCGTCACTCATTAAAAAATAAAAATTCAAAACCTTTTTTTTTATGCTAACGGATGTAGTAGGTTTTTATATTAGTGACATGTTTGGTATAAAAACTAAAAGTTTTTACTTATTTCTCACAACAATAATTAAGCAAACAGTAGGATAACGATTTCCATGTAATGCCTAATGATTTTGTAGAGATGATTATTCTTGCCTATAAAGATTGAAAAAAAAAAACCTTAGAAAGATTGAAATAGCTATTTCTTGATGTGTATAACAAATAATCTAAAAGATAAAAATAAATTCATTTAGTAAGGAAAGTGGGGAAGGAAGCTTTGCTAATTCTCAAATAAACCAACCAAAAATTGGGACGAAGTCTTTGTTTTAGGCTTGTAATTGTGAAGATATGAAAGAAAATTCTATTCATAAAGTGGATAAACATAAAAGTAGTAATCCCCTTTGACATGAGTACAATTAAGGATCTCCTGTCCAATCCACAAGCACTGTTCAGACTTGAAATTTTCACCACCATATAGAGATGACACTTGACACAAAATCACAGGAAACTGTCTTAATATCTTCTTCATCTATTGTCCATTTCAATACTTTGTTTAGCCTTTCTCCTTTTCTATGAGTTGATGCTTGCTTGGATTTCTTCTAGTGTTTTTCCTTTGGTTTCTGGGACTAACTTCGCCACAAATAGAATAGTCATCACAGAAAATGCAGAGTAGATGAAAAAAGTGCCTGGAAAAGAAGAAGAAGAAGAAGAAGAATCAAATAAAGGAGTGATAGAAGTCATCAGTTGAACAACAGGGCAAACTTAGAATAGAATGCCTTCTGTTTTGTTCCAATGTTAGGGACTTTATTTTTGTACCTGAAGCACTCCAGCTCGTTAGAAAGTTGAATGTATAGGAAACTGCCCAAGCACCCAACCAATTGACCAACACCACCAAGCTCCCAGCAGCCCCCTTCACATGAATTGGGAAAATCTGCAAGAAAATGCGTTTCAGCCCCCTTTGGGCTTCTATACATGTTCACTGTGAAGAGAAAATTTTTCTTCCAACTGAATTGGGAGAAATTCCTGCAACCCAGTCAATCAAATTGCCATGTATTGTTTAAGCATGTGAGAAACTTCTCCAACATAGATTTTAGGAAATCTTTGTTGCACTTTGAAAATGTAGAAAGTTACCTCAGACATAATCACCCAAGGCACTGCTCCCAGTCCAAGAGAGAAAGATGCTATGTATAACTGAATAGAAATAGGTAAAAATAAAAAACCATCTTGAATTTGGATAACTGAAAGGTTGTTACATTTTACTGCATAAATTTATAGTTGGAACAGTTACTTTACCAGCACCCCACCAACAGCTAATATTGCTACCCACTCCGTCAATATGCTGTGGCTCTGATTCATAAAGATCACAAAATCAAGTTCAGATCATAATGTGACAGAAACAAGTGGATAAAAGAGCTTTTCCAAACACATGAATAATTTAGTGATTACCTTGAGAACGAAAGAAGTTGCTGCTAGAAAGCAGCCAAGAAATGTCCCTGTTGCAGAAATCTAAATATGCAGAGCATTAGGCATGAAAATAATACTCACCCTCTTATATAACCTTCATAACTTTTGTTCCAAAAATGGAACTTTTACAAGGGTTTCAAACAAATGATATAACATAATATACCATTATAAGTGGTCTTCTCCCAGATTTGTCCATTAATATTGCTCCCACTACAGTTATTGGAACCTGTGAATCAATTAGGTCAGTTGGGTTTGTATGAAAGTTTTGAGGATATGGCTTTGAGGACGGTGGCAGAAATTGAATACCTGAACACAAGCATAAGCTATGGTTCCAATTTTGGATGAAGAAAGTCCTGCATTTTGAAATGAAATGAAATGGAATGGAATGGATTTAAAAGAAAAAGTCTCAAGAGACCAGACCAGAAACAAAAAAGCATAAAGAATTAAGTGTGTATAGACCCAGAATTACCAGCTGATGCAAAGGTTTCACTTGCATAGAAACTAATTCCATTTATTCCTCCAAATTGTTGAAATATCATCAATGCAATTCCAATCTAAAAATAGTCACCACACACCAGGCCTTTCGGATAAGGAGTCTAACATGATGACAAAGTTTCTGAAAATATAAGAAATGATGCTTACAGTCACAGAGCGAATATATTTGCTTTGGAACAAGTCCATCAATTTAACTTTTTGAAGAGTCTGAAGAGTTTCGATATTATCCTGTCAAGAAAAAAGACTCAATTACTCAGACATTCTGAACTCACAGAAAGAAGCTTTAAAATGGGAGTTCAGCTGGGAATTACTAGAATTTCAGAAGCTTCACAAGTAATGTCAGCATCTTTGCCACGAAGTCTCTTTAGTGCAACTTGAAACTCGTTCTCATGGCCAACCTTTGCCTTCAAAGAATGAGTTTAGTCTCATTTCTTGTACAATCTGTACCTTATTTGAAAATAAAAGGTGCGATTGCTTAAGTTGCATTTAAATGCTTACCAGCCATCTGGGAGACTCAGGTACAAAGCACAGACCCACAAGCAGGGCAATGCATGGAACAAGTCCTTCAAATCAAAACCAACACTCACTCCATGAGTGGAGTTTTTATACTTCTTTAAAATGAACATGTCCATTCTTTTGAAACTGAGGTCAGTTCATCTTTGTGGTAAAACATTTAAAATTTAGTAACTCACCAGTCAAAGCAAGTGTTCTCCATGTTATGACTGTTCCCATTAGGAATGCTACTGAAGCTCCAATGACAATCATGAGCTGCAGAACAAGCACAGCAAAGGAGAAAGAATTAAGAGATCAACCCATTAATCTGCATCAGTGAGCAAGATTCATAAAGAAAATAATCTTCTTGACGTCCCACCTGATTCAATGTTGTGAGACCTCCACGAAGATTCTTTGGCGCTATTTCAGCAATATATATTGGCACCTGTTCATCCACTTTGCTAATTTTTGTCAAAATTTTGAAATTTTATCATTAAGAGGTTCCAAAAATACATCATTGGATTAAACAGCATTGCTCTCAGACTTCCCACCCAAAAACATCAGAAGAAACAAAACAAAGATAGCTGTCAATAATTACCACATAGGAGAAAACCCCAATTCCATATCCTGTGAATAACCTTCCCATGTCCAGGGAAAAGCTCCCTACATTAAAGTCATACCAAGAAAAACCATAATAGCTAGAAGTTTTAGCAAGATAAGAAGATTTAATCTCTTACACAAATAATTGAACTGTGCAAACAGCGCATACTCTAGAGAAATATACAGCAAGCCACCCTGCAATGCAGAAACCAGCTGACATCCCCATTGCCTGCTTCCATTAAAACTCCAAAAGGTTAAAATACATGGTTTAGTAAGAATAGAGATGACCAAGATTGAGCACTACCAAATCCCTGTTTTGATTCAACATACCCCTTTTCGACCAATGAAGTCTGCAATCCTACCACTTGTGACAGCACCAAGCATTGCACCAATCGTTAATATGGAACCAAACATGGAATACTGTTATATTAAATAGAATTAGCAGCAATCCATACAATGTTATACCGTAATTTGAAGAGGAAGATCATGAAATGAAGTCCAACCTCGGCTAGAGAGAGTTTAAGATCTTCCCTGATAGCAGATTGAGTGGGTGCTGAATAGCCCACCTGCCAAAATAATAACTTAAATTGAACAAACCCATTATTTTATTTTTTTCATTGTTTTTGGGTCCTAACCAAAAGAAAAACACCCAAAAGAAGTATATTTACTAAACCCATAACCTTTCTTAAACCTCGAACCATAAACCCTTTCCTAAGCTACTCTTTTTGCAAACAAGATGAGCTCAGATAGTCAGATATATTGACATGATTCTAAGAGAAATACAATATACTTACACAGGATCCAAATTCGAAAGAGCCACTGACAGCAACAAATGTGCTAAGCAAAACCATCCCAATGGATCCGCTTTCAACACCCTTATCAGGTTTATTATTTCCATATCCAACATCTATTTCTTGCCGGATGAGTGGCTTCTCCAAATCTTCGAGGCCATTAACTTGATCATTATCAGCATGGTTATACTGCCCGATTGCCATGGCTGTCTGTCTCTAAAGCAGTAAGTACTTCACCAGTTATAGTTTCTGAAAAACAAAACCATAAAAAACAACTGGTAATTTCTGCGAGAGAAGCTATGGCTTGTGCCTGCTTATATATAGATGTTAAAATGTAGGTTGGCATCAGCAGTGAGATCATTTCAAACACAAAGTTCGAAATGAGATAATCTTAAATGATTAATAAATAGATGACATTTTTTAAATTATTATAAGATATTTATAAATTTTGTCCTATTGCATTGATTCGGAACAACCAAAAAATTGCATTGCTACCTAATTTGCACGTGGAACAAAGCTGTCACCGGCGTGAGATGATTGGGAATTAGATTTACAGCTGACCTTGCCCTGACGTGGCCCGTCGGGTAACCAATAATAAAAGAACAGCAGCAGGATTGCAGATAACTCTTTTTAAGGGGAAAAAAAAAAACTAAAATAAGAAGAGGCCATGATTTTGTAAAAGATTTAACATAAAAATATTTGTTTTAAGTATAAAGTTTATATATGAAAGTTTTAAGTAGTGACATTATTTAACGTGACTCATTAAATTGTAAAACTCTTTTATTATAAAATAAATTTAATATATTATATTAAATCAAGTTAGTTATTGTATAAAACTCATGTCTGAACCTAACTTTTTGTATTTTTTTAAAATTATTAAGGCCCTTATATGATATAACAAAATTGAAGAGGGTGGCTTTGAAAATTATAAGAAGTATCAATTTATCCGCCTTTCGATCATCATTCTCATATTATATTAAATTATTAAAACATTATTTGACATCTAACAAATTGAATTATTGGTATAGATAGAATGAAAATAACAGCAAAATACTAGTTGCCAAGTAAAATATAGAGTTTATTTGGTGCCATTTATTCTATTCCATAAATTTTATATAAACATTTTGAAATGCCATATCTCAAGTGAATATAATCATTAATTAATTATACGTGAAGCGTATATATATGTTGTATAAAAAGTATAATATACTGAAAATAAGAAAAATGTACGATTTTATATTTTACATTTTTACGCAAAGTCTGTATCAATTGGATTGATCTTACATTACATGATTATATTCAATGACCATTACAAAATTATTCCATTTGCAAATGCTGAAAGCTGTGATGGTGTTAAATACATAAAGATTAACAATTATTAATAAAATTAAATATAATATGATGAAATAGGAAAATAGTCAAATTTGCTAGTGCAGATTAATCATATTGCCATGTTCGTTTCAACGCTTCAGCCAACCTGGACGATGCCAAAAATTACAGAAAACATCATACCACCTCGGCAAGTTGCGGCCAACACGCGGTTTCACAACATTTTTATGTCCATTTCAATATAGAAATCATTTTATTTTATTTTATTTTATTTTATTATTATAATTTTTTTAATTTTGATATAAAATATAATAAAAAATTTAAAAAATTCAATTCTCAAAATAATATTAATATTAAAAAATAATATTATTTTATTCAACTTTTAATTTTTATCTAAAACTATTTCTTCTCATCTAAGCTAGACTTAATTACCATTACTTCAGCAGCTTATGATCAAAAAACAACATCAATTATTGTTTTTTATGACCTGCAAATTTTCTTGCCTATTGCCGCAAAGGATATTGTGGATAAAGCTCATATATGTTATGCTGACTGTCAAGTCTTCTATATTCCATGCATGTTAGCAATCTTATGTGTAGTTTCATTGGCCACCAATATGCTATATAGTAGCTCTTGGATTTTCTGCATCAACTCCTTAATTACCTTCTTGATCAAGTTTCCTAGCAAAGACAGAAATTCACCAGCAGCAAGTATGTCATTTACACTTATGAGAGAGTCACTTTCCACTTCAAGATCATCATGTATTCCCAAAGGTTAACATAAGAGCCTGCGCCGGAGGTTGGTTGAGATTTAGCTCCGGTTGGGGGGTGCAGTTTAGATCTAGAACTGGGCGTCTTGAAGGGCCGGCATCGCTTCTGCCGCCTCCAACGGAAAGAGGAAATTTTTCCATGTAAGAGAAAATCCAATCCATCGAGTCGAGAAAGACAACAATAAAAGGACCAAGTCAAGCCCCAGTCCCAAGGGAGTGATCCACGCTGATACTAATCCAATTTTTCATTATCAAAAAAGTTATATTGAAAAAAATACGTAGTGGTAGACTTCGTAAACCCTTCAGTTTACTAACAGTTCAATCTCCATTAGGTTATTCACCTCATTTTCATTTTTATAAGAATACATTATGACTTTTTCTTTCTTATGCATCTCTAAAAATAATCTTCACTCCTGCTCTGCATTGATATGGAAGATAATTTTATCGATATTCAATTTCAATATTCATTACATTTGATATTTGGAGCTTCCATAACTTCTTTCAAAAATCTTTAAGCTTATTTGTATTTGAGCATTTATCTTCACTCTTGGTAGGGGCACTACCCGCCCTTTACGGGGTGAGATAGGCTCTCCCCCCGCCTTCTCCCGATCATGGGCAGGATGTAGTGGCGGGGTATTCCGTTCATGTATCGGGATGGGGGGATGGACCCCATCCGTCTGGCCCCCTGGGCATAAATGGGCCTTTGGCTAAGATTGAATTTGGGAAGCTCTTCCAATTTTAAAATTGGACTTATCGCTATAAAATTGCGATTAAATAGATGGACTGGAATTCTCCAAAGGAAGATTTTGACTTGTCCCATGCTTTTGCTCCCTCACCGTTCTTATATATTTATTTTATTTCATCATTTAATAATTAAAGAACTTTGCTATTAATAAATTGATATATTTTTTAAATATTTAAATATTTTAAAAAAAAAATACACTAACGATATTACGTGCCGCTGAGTAGTACTATCCTTTCACCAAATATTCCATCACATTAATTAAGATTCTAACTAAAACTGCAAAGATCAGATCTCATATGCTTATTCATGCATGTTGGGGTACGTGGATCCATGCATATATATATTCATTCGTTATGATACTTGTGTTCCATTTTCCCTTCTTTTTTTTTTCTCAGCATGATACTTGTGTACTAACGTTAATGTGCTGCTGCTATTTGAAATAGAGAAATATAATTTTACAACGCATAAATTTGGCGCATGCATTGTTTTTTTTTAAAGATAAATAAAAAAATCTATATAAGAAATTATTGTTTTTTTATATTTTTTTAATAATATATATTATATCTCACTTTTTTATAAAAATATAAGAAAAAATATTTTTTTGGTATATGTAAATATTTTTTTTTTTAAAATCACATCATCATTTAAAAGTATTTTTTAAACCATTAAATATTTTTTCTGGAATGGGATAGAAATTATTTTTTTATTTAATAGTTAAAAAAAGATTACATAAAAATAAACTTATAAATTGATATAACTTGATACAATTTTCAGATTGTAAAATTATTTTTATTTTAAAGTAAATCTAACGAATCACATAAAAATATATCAATTTGTGAATTTATTTTTGTATATTCCCTTTATCTACGAAGCACTTCTCATAATTAAATGTACAGTTCGATCTACGAACCTTAGTATATTTTTCCATCCATTTTATTTGAATTACTTGTTTGAATTCTAACAAGTTCATAATAGAATTTTGAGACACACAGAGTAATGTTTTAATTTTGTCTTTTGAGAAGCATAGAGGAATCGAGTCTTGGCGTAAAGACCTTGGAGCGTCAAGGGTAATCACTTGGTAATATCTGAATGGCCACCAAGTTTGAGTATTAATGATGTACCCTTTAATACAACCATCTTTTGGATTCAAATTCACGGTCTTCCTCTTGAATATATGTTCAAAAAAATGCTATAGAGGTTGGGAAAGTTCTTGGTGTTTTAAAGCAAGTGGATCCGGTCTCTAGATATGGTGGTATACTCAAAAGCTTTATTAGGATTCAGGTTGAGATCAATGTTAATTATCCTTTAGCTGATGGATTTCCTTTGGTTAGGTTGGATCTACAGACTCTTTGGATACCTTTTAAATATGAAAGATTATCCGAATTTTGTTATCGTTGTGGTTTATTAGGGCATACTCAATACAATTGTCCTCATTTTTCCCAACTCCCCATCTCAGCATGTTTTGGTCCTTGGATGAAGGGTGAAAACCCTAATAACTAGCGTGCCACTTTCTTTGATGGTTATCACCCAAAGCCATCCCTTGATCACAAAGAAATAATCATGCATGAGGAGGGTCCTTGGTTTCAACAGTTTCAAGGTGCCATAAGTGACAAAGGAAAAGGGGTTGCTTACCCCCCCCCCTAAGAACATACTCAACTGACCACAAAGAATTGGATGAAAACTAAAATCTCAGTTAGCAATTCTAGCAGTGTTGCTCAAGCCAACAATGGTGCAAGTTCATTATTCTCCAACAACACAAACTTCAGCATGAGCATGGTTGACTCAGGCAAGTTGGCAATATCTTTAGAGACATGTGGTGAAAATCTAACTCTCTTTGGAGAGAGACAAAATCTTATTAACACATGTAGCCAAAAGTTGTCTCATGTTCACTTTCGGGGAAGCTCAACACCCCAAAAGTCACCAACCTTTATCCCTTCTCCAAGAACCCCAACCATTAATCCTTATACCCTCCATCCAACGGCCACCAAGTCCTCTACTCATTAATTCTCAGCCGAAAAGCAAGGATCCCGTATCTACTGATGTCGTGTCCCAAGATTTCATCATTCCTCCTATCAACCCGATACTGAATGCGGATCAATTGAATGATACTGGGCCTAATTTCTTCAATCAGGTCATTGGCCAACTCAACCAACTAATTGGGCCAGAAGCCACCATCCATGACTGAGCCTTTGTTTCTCTATTCATGTGTCCTCTGGGCCAGGTGGTTTTGGAAATTAGGCCCAACCCGCTATTGGAGCAAACCATTTATCCCTCAAAACAGCCGAGTCACACCACTTTACCATCTCTATTTCTAAATCTCCCCTCTGTCGAAACCCTAACCACTCCTCACCTCAATATGGAACCCATCGGAAATACGAATAATTCTCCTCGGGAGTCAATCTCTAGGCTTTCTTCAGATCTCACAGATATAAACAAGAAGATGATTGGTGCTACTTGCTCGGAGCCGCTGCCTATGTCATGCAAATCTACCACTGTTAGTAAACCGAAGCCGAAGGAGCAGGGAGAACGAGTTGTAAAGAGGTCAAGGTACTCTCCATATCTGCGACTTGGGAATGTACAGGCTGGTAACTATTCTCAAACACAAACTCTACAACTCTTTTCCATTCTTGAAGAGGTTGACGAGGCAGAGCCGGATTCCCCCCCCCCCCCCCCTCCGCCTCCGGTATGAAGATCTTTTTCTGGAATTGTAAGGGATTAGCTCATCCCAATGCAATCAGAAGTTTGGGAGCTATATCAGGTCTCATAAGCCCGATGTTATCTTCCTTTAATAAACTCTTTTAAATATTGATAAAGTAGTAGGTGTGGTTAATAAACTGGGTTATGATATGTATTTGTGTAAACCGCCTACTAACAATTGGGGCAATCTTTTGTTATTATGGAAGTCGAATCTGGATCTTGAACTTCTTTACGGTCATGCTAATATTATTATTATGTTAGTCTACTCGTGTCCTAATCATGCTCCCTGGCTGCTTTGCTTATCTTATTGTCCTGCTGCTGTTCGAATGAAATGGAAGTTTTGGGATATTCTTGATAAATACATTAATTTATTTGGTTGTCCTATTTTGATACTTGGTGATCTAAATGCTATCCTTAGGCAAACTGAAAAACTAGGTGGGAAGTCGTTTGCTACCGTTTCTCTGAATTTTGATCTCTGTAAGTTCATTGATGATAATGAAATGATTGATATGGGCTTCCGTGGCCCTAAGTTCACTTGGAATAATAATAGTAGGGGTCTAGGTAATATTAAGGAGAGACTGGATAGAGGCATTGCTATTCACCTCTGGATGACTCTTTTCCCAAATTCTATTATGAATCACCTTCCTATCCACTCCTCTAACCATGCTCCTATTCTTGACACCAAGGGGACTCAAGATCATTTTAAACCTTTTACCTTTGAGAAGTTTTGGATAGTGACCCCACTTGTCAGCTTGTTATCCAACAGGCATGGAATGTTCCCAAAATTGGTTCCCCTGCTTATTCTTAACAAGAAATTAAAGGAGGTCAAAGGGCTTTCGAAGAGGGGGTACTTTTGAAAGTATTCCAAATCTCAGCTTCAGATGGAATCTGATCAAGGAGAGAGATATCATGGTCATCAATCACAAAAGGAAATAGATCATTAATCTCCTTAGGAAGAATAGGATTGGAAGAGGCATAAATTTGAGAGAAATGATCAAGGATTTCCTTTTCAATATTCTCCCTTTCAGTAACCCAAAGATGAGGATTGGTACGGAGACACTCAATGGACTTTCTCCTTCTACGCAAATTAGTACTCATGTAGAAGAATTTAGTGTTAAGGTCGGTAGTAGTGAGCCATTGGAGTCTAGACTTCTGCTTCCAAATAATCTTTTCTCTTATTAACATCTCACTAATATTAGCTTTAAGGGCCATCGCTCTTTCCTCATCTAAGGAAGAACCAGTTTGAGTTTGAAGAGAGAAAAGAGAATGGGTCAGTTCTTTGATCTTAGTCTGAATGTGTCCAAAACAGGTTTTGTTCCAGGACCAAATAGTTTCACTGGTTTGTTTTATAAGCATTATTGGGATATTGTTAAGGATGAAGTGATTAAAACTATTCAAAATTTTTTCACTTATGGTCAACTCCTCAAAGAGCTGAATCAAACTAATGTCACTCTCATTCCCAAGATCCATAATCCTAATACAATTCATCAGTTTAGACCAATCAATCTGACCAACGTTTGCTATAAATTCATCTTCAAAATTCTAGCAAATTGTCTTAAAACTATGTTGGCGAAAATCATTTCCCTTCATCAGACTATTTTTGTTCTAGGTAGACAAATTCAAGAAAACTTGATCATCGCTCATGAAATCTTCCACTACCTAAAGAGAAAAAGAGGCAATAGTTACTCCATAGCCATTAAAATTGATATGGAAAAAGCCTTTTATTACATATAATGGATTTTTCTCCTCAAAATTCTTTTGTGCCTCACTTACTCTGTTATTATTAATGGGCATCCTAAAGGCTTTATATAGCCTACTCGTGGTCTTAGGCAGGGCAACCCCCTGTCCCTCTTCCTATTTATTATTGGTTCGGAATGTCTTTCTAGGCTAATCGCTAAGAGAGAAGCTATGGGTGCCCTCAAAGGTCTCATTGTCAATCGTGGGGGGCCTAAACTTACCCACCTTCTTTTCGCTGATGACCTGCTTTTGTTCGGAGCTGCGAATACCCCCAACCACCTCATCCTTTGCATTATGTCTGGAACAATACTCTCAGTGGTCGGGTCAAAAAGTTCATTCTGGGAAGTCTGTGGTTTAATTTAGTAATAACACCGTCTTCTATGTCAAAAGCGATATTAAAGATATGCTGGGTTTTTAAATTGCTCCCCCTCAAATCAAATACTTGGGGCTTCCTCTTACCTTCAGCACTTCAAAAAAAGTTCTTTTTTATGATCTTTTGACCAATATTTCTAACAAAGTAGTTATGTGGAAAACCAAGCTTTTATCCCAAGCTGAGATGACTACTTTAATCAAATCGGTGGCCAATGCTATGCCCACGTATATCATGTCTACTATCTGGATTCCTAAGATTGTCTCAAAAAGAATTGATCAAATCCTTATGCATTTTTGGTGGGGTTCCAATCCTAATAAAGATCACTCTTTTATCCCCAAATCTTGGAAATCTATCTGTTCACCTAAAGCTTTGGGTGGTCTTGGCATCAGACTCACCTCAAACTTTAATCAAGCTCTCCTCAGTAAGATTACCTGAAACATGGTTATTGGGACCCAATCACTTTGGATCACTGTTCTCTTTTCTAGGTACTTGAGGAATATCTCATTTATGGAGATTCAGGCTAAATCTGAGATTCTTGGTTTTGGAAAGGAGTTCTCAATCAAAGGGAGCTTGTAAAAAATAATTTGTGCTTTCAAGTTAAGAATGGGGTTCGTTCTAGAGTTTGGATTGACTATTGGATTCCCTCAAATCCGCAATTCCTCCCTCTTTCTCGTGATATCAATATTCACCAAGATCCATCTCTAGCTATGGCAGAGCTTATTATGGAAAATCCTCGAGGTTGGAAATTTTATTGTTGCAAGCTCTCTACAATTATTTAACTATAGCTCAAATCCAGAAAATTCTTAGCTGACTTTAATGTCCATTTGATTGAGGATAAATCTATCTAGAAAGGGAGTGCCTCTGGAAAATTTACTACGAAAGAAGCTTATAATGCTAAGCTTATATCTAGCATTGATGGTAATCCTTCTGTTGAGCCTCAAGCCTACTGGAAGAAAGTGTGGAAGCTGAAAATTCAAGATAGGCTCAAGATGTTGGCATGGAAAATTCTTAATAACATTCTTTCCACTAAGTCTTTGCTAAAGCGTTGCCTGAATCTTGACCAATTAAATTGTCTCATCTGCAATGAGGGTGAGGAAACCAGTAACCACATGTTCTTGAACTGTTCTTTCACTAGGCTTCTTTGGAGACAATCATCCTGGCCCATCAACATCCAACTTTAATCTAATTTGGGGATGGTACATTGGATAGAATGCATTCTATATTTAACAAGCTTAATTTTACTAAAAGAGAGCATCAAAATTTTAATTTTTTGCTATTAATGCCATGGATAGTATTTGATTTTTAAGGAATAAAATTTTGCATAATAATGTATCCCCTAATATTGATGTCTTTATTAATAATGTTCATAAAACTTATATGGATTATAATGCAGCTTGGGATAATGTTAATATTTTGCAAACCCCATCTTGGAGTCCTCTTCCCAAAAGCTATCATTACCTGCCTTTTAATGTGGTGATAAGAGGTAACTCCAGCTCAACGGTAGCAGCTTATTCATCTAATAGTAGTGAAATCATCTTTGTTTGTACCAAGTCCTTTCCGAATACAAATCTGAATCAATGGGAGGCTTTTGCTTTGCTTGACGGCATTAAAAAGGCTCATTCTAGATCAATTCAGAGTATAGTTATTACTGGTGATTCCCAATTTGTTATTGAAGCAGAAAAGGATCCGAACAACATAATGGATTGGTCTATCCAAATTATTGCTAGGGACATTAACTTACTATTGCATTCCTTTGAAAATTGGAATTTAAGAAAAATACATCGAGATTTCAATCGATGTGTACACTCAATTGCACAATGAGCAGCCTCTACCAAAATATATGGTTGCCTCCCACTGATCTCCATACCGCCCTGCCTGCTGTGATTTCACAGTGGTAAAGATCCCCTAGGAGCTTGTAACTAATATGTTTTATTGCTTTCCATAATGTTGAATGATATTATTTTAATAACATTACCAAAAAAAAGTTCATAATAGAATTGCCTAAAAAACCATAAATCCTAATCCATAAAAAATGTATATATTTGTTAATTCCACCAAGTTTAAAGTATGATCTATACTATGCAAGATTATTCTTTGTTTATAAAAGGAAGATTAGAAGTAGAAAAACTCACATGAGATATGATCAATAAAAAAAAATTGAAAACTCATTTTAATTTACTCAATTCATTTATTAAAAACTAAAAAGGTCATTAGATCAACAAACGCGCAGCCAAATGCTCAATCAATAACAATAATATGGTGATATAGAGTCACTCTTCCATGGTGGTTGTCATACATTCCAACCCAATTTCTTAACATAATGCAAAACCAATTAGAGATCGCCTAACATCTATTTGTGGCAAATCTTAACTCTTCTTTATATTTTACTACAACTCGACTACAAGTAGTCTTCGAATCTATTGAGAACAGCTTTTCAACATTACAAACCCAACAGAGTACAAAATCATGGATACCAAAACTATTCAAAATTGCAGTGAGCAAAAAAAAAAAATCTAGAAAATGTTGAAACCTAGTACATACATGTTAATATTACTCCCAAACATTATTTGAACTTCTATGGGGATTGATGAACTTACTGCTCCTCCCTTCGGCCCGCCCTTGCAAGCGAAGCTGCATTTATCATATCGATGCAGCAGTCGCAATTAACACTCCGATTTCGAGCTTTCCCCATAAGGAGCACAGCCACAAGCCAAAGGTTTTAACTAACAGCTTTTCTTAATCTAGTGCTAGTATACAATGGATACTTACAGATGAACAACCAGGTGTTTTGGCTCAAAGACTTCCTTTGTCATCCACTGTTTGTCTAGATTCTGTCAAGCAAACACCTCCGAATAGATACTGCAAAGTGTCCAACCTGGTGAGGATGGAGGAGAACAGCACATATCCCTAAACAAACAGCGGCAAACGAAATTAGGAATATACTAGGGCGAGAGCTGAAGATTGTCCCAGAACCAATGCGACCACATGACTTTCTTGGCCGTTCCTTTAAATATTTAACATTCATGACAACCTCTCTATTCAACATGGGAACGTTTTCACTTCTACCACTAGAAGCTGAGCATGTCAGTGCTCCCACCTTAGCATTTGCTATTATCTCTGTATCCTGCAAATGAAATTTTAATGACCATTAAAGCAAATAATTAAACGCCAGTTGGAAACTCAAATATAAGGGAATGATTTCTCAATTTTCAAATATCATCAAATTAGACAGCTAGAAAGCTCTTAATAGATAACATCAGTAGCAGACTAGAAGGAAGAAAATGTTCTGAAAATATCTTGCAATAGTTTGCATAGAAAAAGTTATATTATAAAGAACTAGATATCTAGAACATATGCACGCCAACAGCAAACATTTTTTTCAATCTTAAAGAATCATCTAATCGTTTGCACCAATTTCCTAAAAAAGCACAAAAAATTTCTCCTCAAAACATATTTTCCGTGGATTCCACTACTTTTACAAACCCCAACAAAGACGCCTAAAAACTATTCTCAATCCAGGCACAATTTTACAGGTCCCACCACTTTTACAAAATCACCCCTTCCCCCCCCCAAAAAAAAAAAAACACTCTTTCAGAGATTTTCAATCCAAAGATGGCCTACATGTCCATTATTGGGGTGTGTCACCACACTTGTGACTTTTTCAATTTTAATTTATTCTGTATTTGGCAAGTAATGCACCAGTGAATGTTGAGTCCACATCACCTTCCACCCTAGTCATAAAGGAAAAAGGTACCACTTCATCAGCTAGTCATCAGCCATACAGTAAAATACACCAATACCCCTTGTGATTTGATGCTTTTCTATCATGATTCCTTGGGTTTTCAATCTTCTTAATCACAGAGAAGAGTACAAAGGATAGGAAGGGAAGGGACCTATGTTAGATGCTATAGTTCAGAGATATTAATAGAAGTGGTTTCACGCACTTTACAAAGCCTCTCTCTAATGCTTTGTATTTGAGTCTGGATGTCTATGCTTAGAGGTAAGGGAGAGATGAAAGGCAGTGTTTGTTGCCAAAGGGACACCTCGATTGATTATGCAGTGACAAAATATATTTCCATTCCTTACATCTAGGTAGTTTCCACCTTCACCAGTTGACATTGAGGACAGTGCCACTACTATTTATTACTCCAATCTATCTCTCTCTCTCTCTCTCTCTCTCTCTCTCTCTCTCTCTCTCTCTCTCTCTCCCCCCAGAAAACTCTCCTGCTACCTATCATTTTATGTTTGTTTATATTCCATTGCTATCATTAAATGGATAATAAATTCTGGTCAAAAGGGAATTAAAAAAATATATATTAAGATATTTTATTGTGGCATAATCTTATTAGTTCATAACATGTGACCTTCACGTGTACAACAAACAGCTGTTGAGATGGAAGAACCTGTTGAGAACAATCAGGAACCAAAAGGGGTGTGATTAAAAGAAATATTGAAATTTCAGGGTCTCAAAAAAATACCATCAAAAGGTGTCGATTTATTTACCAATTTGTATATTAAGAAATCTATAAATCTACACACTAGGTAAATACATATTGTTAACAAGTTAAAAGATGAACAAAGTTAAGAAAAAAAAAAGGCAGATTAAGTTAGCACTTCAATCTTGAACTAGCAAACCAGATTCACAGTCAGCAAAAGCTTAAGCACAAAATATTTAAGTCCTCACCTGGCCGTCGACCGAGAGCGCATTATCTTCAGAAGCGCTTTGAGAAATAGAATTCCATTTTGGTATAGATCCTGATTGCAGCACTGAACTTTCCCTTTTCTTATGTTTTTTACGAAGAATCTCTCTTGCATTCTCAATGTATTTTTTTAGTAAGCTCAAATCAGCATCAAAGGTGCCATTAACTATGCTGTCAAATTTCATGTTATTTAACACAATCCTCAGTTTCTCCAACAGTTTCTCCAAAATTGTAGTAGAGTCATTACACATCAGAAAGCTCAAAATCTTATTAAATCTTTGAATCTGTGAAGCAGTGATAGGCTTTTGAAAGTTGTCTGATGCAGGATCCTTAAGTAACCATGCTATATCTAAAAGAAATTCGGCAAATGTCGACTGCCTCAATGCAGAAACATCACACAAGTCGGTCAGAGGGCCAATAGCCACAATCTCTGATCCTTTCGGGAAAAGAGAAGCATCAAACCTCTGCTGTAATATCTCCATTTCGGCACAAGTTTCTTTGTCCCCAATGAGTATTGGAATGAAGTTCGACAAGCCAGACTCATTCTCAACCTAAAAAAATAGATTTATCTTTAACCGGTTAGCAACATTTCCATTACACTTCACAATTTTTTTTTTTTATTAAATATCATGATTTACAATGTCCATGTAGCCAACCACATTTCTCCCTAACATTATAGAAATTTACCATTTTCTGTAACCAATCACTGCATCTCCCTGCATGTTCTAGAATTCAACAATCATGGACTATGCTACCAAAACAGTCAGTAAATGATAGCACAAAATGCTTAGTGTTGGCATCAAGTCTCAACACTTAATGATCATCCATACTGAATTAACTACATAGAGCCGCGCAAATAGAAATGATTTTCAGGCAAATTAAATGAATACACTAAGACAGCCCCCCATGCCAAAACAAGATCACATGACATACAAATGCATGACCCATATGGATCCCAGGAAAACCAATACATGTTGCAAAAATATAAAGGAAAACGATAATTTTACAACTTTTTTGCAACCATTTTACTACTTTATTTCAAATGGAGGGTAGCTGTGTAAAATCAAAATTATTTTTAATGACGTGGCACAATGACATTGGTTGGCTGTAAAATGAGTTGTAAAAAAGTTGTAAAAAAGTTGTAGGTACATCATCACCCAAATTTAAATATATGTATATATACATATTATGGTTACTATATCATATGATTATATCCTGGTAATATTTTATAATAATCAAAGATGTTATTAAAATAATATAAAAGCTGCAAATGTTCCCATTTTTATAATAGAACTTCATTAAAAGCACGAAAGACGCAATCCAAGCATACTTGATGTATGCAAGAGAGAGAATCTAGCAGGAGAAGAAAATACACAAAAATTATGAAAGTTAAGCCTATTAGAGCCAATGGACATATTTCAATATGGACAAGACAATCCCCAAAAAATGTAATCCAGAAGCAAATTCAGAATTAAATTATAATACTATCCAAAATATGTACCTCAACAAAGGCAGGACCAAAGAGATCTGGTTCAGTTTGGGGAACGTGTATCTTGTATAACTGGTGGTTACAACTAGAAGCAAAATCCCCCTCACTCTGACCATGTAGAGGTGCCACACAATAATCATCTATAAGATACTTTCCGGAAAAAGATACAAGAAACCTGACAACAAAACCTTCTTAAGCTTTATATTACCAATATAAAAGTTTTAGTGCATACCAAAAAAATAAAAGAATTGTTTTGGTACATGAACAAGTTTCACGGTTGCAAATAGAAATACAAAAAAAGTGACTTCAAGTCTTCAAGGGTTAACGAATAATATCATTCAAGTGTGACAACAGTAGCATACCAATAAAATATATTTAAACTGGATGACACCTATTCAAGATAGAGGATTACATCAAAACGAGTGTCCAAACAACAGCAGTTATTATGTTTTCCAATTGTGCTAAAAGCAGCTGATATGTTGCCAGCTCAGGTTGATTCTATTCTTCTGGTTTGGAACTGCCGGGGCTTAGCCTGAACTGCGGCATCTTGTTCCATCAGGGCCATGCTTAGATTGCACAACCCGACCATCTCTTCTACGGGAAACCAAATTATCTGCCCCAGATGTCAAAGTAGGCAGCTCATCCATTACAATTGAAAAATGTATGGTTTTAACTCAATCTCAAGCTGAGCTTGAAGTGTCTCATTGTAACTAATCAAAACAACCTGCTTATGTAATTTAAATCAGGTGTATGTGCAACTTTCATGTAATACACGCAACACCAGACAATAGCCAAAAACTACTCCCTACCATTAGATATATGACTTACTATCTGCTTATGTAGATAAGGCATATAATCATGGAAAGGTATGTATATTTCCAAAAACCAAAGCGATATATTCCTGCAATACCTTTTATTATTGACAAGTAAACATAATAACCTTTTGTTATAAGAGAAAGCACGTACCTAAATTTGCATGTTAGTGGACAATTTGGAAAGCTATATTAAGAGTCTAAATGTTTTATTTTCCTCTAAATTTTTATCTTTGGTAGCTGAACAATAGAGAGAGTAGATCAAAACATCCCGCACCCCAGCACCAAGGAGAAAAGATTTATCCATTATAATCATGCGTTAAAAAACATGTGAATGAAACCTGAGAAAACAAACAGATGTTTTTCGTAAAATAGGGCCCCATACTGTCAATGCATACCTCAATTTAGATTGTAGTAAATTACTTCCACAAGTGACAAACTGCAGGGGCTTTCCAGCCTCAAAACATATAGGATGAACATAGTGAAGCCTTGGCACTTTCATCTCCACCTCGACTTTCATCACATAAGGTCTACCTAGATCCATTCAGGTATTCAGTTAATGTTAAAAGGGAAACAAGAAGTTGGAAACACCAAACAGACTCTAACAAAGCAATTCATTTAGAAATTGAAAAAATCAGTACTTGAAAACTAAACATATCTTAGGATAAGATTGCCACAGAGAGAGCAGGAGGACACAAACATCCAGTAATTTTTCTTTATGAGTAAAACATCCATTAATGTTTCAGGTCTCATACCTTCTCAAGTAAACAACTAAATCAAACGGAATAGAAAGGATTTCTGAAAAACCAAATTATTTGGGTGGCACTCGGGTTAAATGAATTTAATGGGCTAATTAAGAACTTTCCTCGATAAAGTAATTATGCTAAAAAGTAAACAAGAATAAACACATAAATGATGGTGTTAACATAAATCATGGTTAGCAATTAGAAAACACCAACACTTAAAACTTACCAAATAATATAGATGAGTAGGATGATTATAATAGATACGACTCCATTGACTAATCGAGCTAAGTAATAACTAATTCTCACCCAAAAAAATCATTTTAACAAAAACCCGGAAGTATCACATATGTGTGCATATATTTGTTTATTACAATCCAACACTCCCTCATGGATGTAGCACTGAGATGTAAATCCAATAACAACACATAATTATCTGAGCTTGTCAAGTTCCATTCCCATATAAGTGGTAAGAATAGAATTGAAACCAGTAGTATAAATACCCATATATACCAACACAATAAACAAGAGTGTTGAGTAGCAGCACATGCAACTAAGTATGGGAACCTCCATTTCTTTTTCATGAGAGAGAGAGAGAGAGAGAGAGAGAGAGAGAGATTGTAGTGATATAAAAGCAGCAGCATATAGGCCCAAACATACCTTTCATAACCTGAAAAATCATGTCATTGATAAAAACAAGTATAGTTCCTCTTCCAGATAGCATCCTTCCGGGGGCAACAACAAAGTCATGGAGATATGATATGGGATCTTGAGATAACTGTTTGATGCATTAAAGAAACGTGAAGTCAATTTTATAAATTCTGCTGATAATTAGGAAATAAAGGGAAAAAACATACATTGTAAAGACAAAGTAGAGATTATTTGTGACAGTCTAACAACACCTATCTTGTTACTATATTTCAAATATACTGAACGACACTTTTATTGATCATATAAAATTCAATAATATGTACTTACAACATACAAAAAAATGACATTTATTTATGTTTATATATTAATCTTATTGATGAAGGGGAAGGCATAATCAAAGTACCCGGGGTATACATCTAATACAACTAGTGAGAGAGGAGAGAGATTCCAGGGAACTAAAATTAGAAACACATATGTAGGCTGTCATCAAATGGACATTGAAAAAGAAAGCCTAAAGGTCTTTGGTAGTCCTTGAGGTGTCTTTGAATTCAGTCATTTCTTTCCCTACGGATACAGCATCAAAAAATCGTGATCAGAGCGAAACGGATATGAAACTCCCCCTTACAACATGCTAACATATTTAGCCCTTGTCTAGACATCACACAACTCAATCCAAAGAGCTTAATAACAGCTTACCATAATGTGGAAGCCTCATGGTAGAGTAAGAGATGATCCACAAATTTCATGATCCAAAATTTTCCATACCTCTTGCACATATAACAACATTGTACCATCATAACATCTCTTTCTCAGGTTGTCCAAAGTAAGGATCTTCCCTAGTGTTGCTGTCCAAGCAAACAAAGTTGCTTTCAAGGGAGTTTTGTTACTCCAATGGTCTTCCATGGAAAAGTAATGTAGTCATGGGGGACTAGAGCATTATAAAATTACATCCTCAAAGTCCAAACACTCCTCTCCTTGGTATGCCTTGGCACCTCTCGTCTTTCACTCTAATCTTCCCCTAAGAGAATACAACCGAGCATAGACATAAAAGAGGTGCACCTCCAAGTCTTGTGCCACTCAGAAAAACACCACTTCCAAACGAGAAGGAAGATTTGAGACCTCTAAGTTGCCTACCACCTATGCATCCTTATCCTTAGCAAGATGCATCATGCAAGAAGTTATCTTTTATTAAATCCTCCACCTCATATTTGATGTATTGGCAAAATTTCCAGTGCATTTATTTTTAACATATGAATGATAAAAACAAATATACATAGCAAGAATTGAAAAGGGTATCCAATATAGTAAACTTGTGTCAGATGTGAACTTTTACATATGGACTAGAGCTTCAAACTTGAAATTAATTTTTTTCTGTTTTGGGTGCAAATATTGTGTGTGCATATGAGCATGACATCATGGTATGTTTATTATCAACAATTAAAACAGTTCTCCCTCACGATTCATTAATAAACGAGTAATTAATAAGACAGACAGTGAAAAAAGCATCAGACCAGGACTTTTATATTTACATCAATACATGGATCTATAACATAAATGTGACATATCAATTGTGCTAGTTCATCATAACAGAAAAACATTCACTAAGAAAGGATCCAATAAAGATATTACCTTCACCCACATAAATTTTGGCATTGCAACAAACACAGTTAATATCGTACATCCAGGGCGAATATAACCCTCCAACTCGACAGGCATACTGGACAGCCATTGGAATATCTGAAAAACATTTTAACACGTGTAAAATCACTTCTTCAATTCTACGAGAGCAAAGAGATCTGGTCTCTTTTGAAATACTAAACTGCAGCAATAATGCTTTAAATACTTGGTGCCGCAATCTTCTGGGGAATTCTGCTGGATTCCAATCATAAAGCTTAAACGAGATCCGACCTGTTGGACACTATAATTATATAAGGAGTCAGTATATCCCCAGGATAGCCCCTCCTGTAAACCAAAGAAAAAAGGCATTGTAGCTGCCATAGCAGTCAGCATAGACCCACCGGAGATGAGTAAGGCGTCTTATTGTCATAGTGCAATGGAGATGGAAAACATTTGGTATTATCTTTCCCCCCTTGCATTTGGGTTTCGCCAGAGGCCGTAAAAGATGCAACGGTATCAGTAGGGATGTTCTGGGAATCAAGAGCTGAGCCAAGAGTGGTTACTTGTCCATCTTCAGACTCCAAGGCTGCTTCCGTTTCAGCTATTGGGCTGCTCCCGCATAGACCATCTACATCATAGACAACCATATGATACCATTTTATCATATAAGAACTGCAACTTTCTAGCAGTCACTTCAAATAAATATAAATGCTCCCTCACACGCATGTAAAGAGCTAGTCATGTTGATTGAAATTTACTGTAGTTTTTTCTGCCTCACCATCATAAGGGACATCTTCAGTCTGCATGAGCCCGTGAGGTTCATTTCCCACAGCAACTTTAGAATCACCAGGCTTCCTTCGCCGTCTATTGTTATGGCGCTCTAATTTTCTTCGACAACTGCGTTTACCTTCGTCAAAATCTGATAAGATGTGAAACCTACCAACAATTTCGCATGAGTAGCAAAGTAAAATTAGCAAGGATGATGGCAAATTTCGCCCTAAATCATATTCTTTTTTTTTTTTACAAGTAATAAGAGAATTTTATAAGTAAATAGGCATAGCCCAAGTACACAAGAAGTATACAAGAGAAAACACCTATATACAAGCTAGAAACTAGAAAAAGCTAAAAGCAAATCATGAAGATTATCTCCATTCAATACAAGAGCCTTAGCCCAAATACACAAAGTACTAAAAAAAAAACTCCCTAAGTTCTCTCATTGAGTGTTCTTTATCTTCAAAGCACCACCCATTCCTTTCCAACCACAAGCACCACATCAAACACGAAGGATCATCTTCCATATGGCAACAATACGATGTTCCCATTAAAACCTTGCCGACATGCAAAAAGATCCACCACTTGCTTAGACATCACCCAAGCACTGGTCCTACCAAAAATCTCATCCCAGAAAGTCTTAGCCGTGTCACAATGAAGAAATAGATGGTCAATAGATTCATCATCTTTCTTATGCATGAAGCACCAATCTGCAACAAATCATCCATGCTTTTCTCAAATTGTCCATGGTCAAAATTTTTTCCTAGAGACACAACAAAAAAGAAAAATTCTATTCATCATCCCCACCACACTTAACTTTTATTTTTTTAATTTTTTTTCTCTTACCAAATGTGTGGTGTATAGATGATGAGTAGAAGAATTCAATTAGATTAAGAAAAAAAAATGAAAAAAAAAAAACTAACCGAAAATCTGGAATTTCCAGCATGAATCCACAGCAGACTACCCTCCCTTCCCTGAACAATTTCATATCATATATCTTCCAAAAAATTTAAAGACTATATTCACTTCTCAATCATGCACATCTCTAATAAAATTGACATTCCACTGAAGATTATTATTTGAAAAAGTAAAGGAATTAGACACTACAGCATCTTCATCTCTAGCAATCCTTAAAAAGGAGGGATAAACATTCCTTAGAGCTGAATCCCCACACCAAATATCATGCCAAAAATTAATCCTTGTCCAATCCCCCACCTTATATTTAGAATGATTGACAAATTCCCCCAAACCCATATGAATAGATTTCCACAAACCCAACCCATACACTCCTCTTACTTCATTAGAACACCATCCCTCTCAAGATGATACCTCCAAAGCTATTTTCCAAGAAGAGCTTGTTTAAGAGCCTCAAATTTCACACCCCCAATCGTCCACAAGAAACTGGTGAATAAACCCTATTCCAACTAAGTAAGTGAAACTTTATTTCCTCCCTACAAAAATTTCGAAAGATCCTCTCAATTCTATCTGCAACTCCTGCTATAGGCAAAGGGAAAAGAGAAAAGAAATACATAGGAAGATTAGAGATCGTACAACTTATCCAAGTAACTCTTTCCCCTCCAAACAAATGTAGCTTTTTCCAACCAGCTAACCTCCTCTCAATCTTCTCAATCACACCATCCCATATCATTAAAATTTGTGAGAAGTGCCCAAAGAAAGACCAAGATATCTCATGGGTAAAGAAGATACCTTACATCCCAAGATATTAGCCAAATCCAAAATATTCAGAACAAAGCCCACCAAAACAATTTCAGACTTGGATAAGATAATTCTAAGAAAAGAAAATAGCTCCAAAATATGGCAAGAAAGAGCTCTAAAAGAATCAAGATGATCTTAATTGGAGGATAATTTCAAACCAGACCGATTTTTTCAGTCCACCAAAAATCGGGACCAGACTAGACCGCTTTGGTTTGGTCCGGTTGGTCTTATCATGGTATTTTGGTCCGGGCCATTTTTTTTCTTTTATCTTTTTTAAGTTTTTGACAAAAAATTATATAAAATGATAAATTAAAAAAATCAAGTGAACGATGTGGTTTGGATAGTGAGTTGAGATGAAATGAGTTGAGATAAAAATTGAAAGTTGAATAAAATATTATTAGAATATTATTTTTTAATATTATTACTATTTTGGGATTTGAAAATGTTGAATTATTTATTTTTCTATAAAATTTGAGAAAATTGTAATTATAAGATGAATTGAACTCATCTCTCAATCCAAACGAGACCATAATCTTAAGTTGTCTGACTAAGTCTATACTTAACAAATTAAGTGTAATAAATTAATAATGCTAATGTGTTAAGATTCTTAACCTTTATATAATCTACGCTTAAATAATTAGGTTCAAATAGAATTGAATAATTATATAATTAGTTAGAAGAAATTACATAATTACTTGCTTTTAATTTATATAACTACTAAAAAAATAACAAATATCATATACAAAACTATTTAAAAACTTATATATTAAATTCGGCCCAGTCCTATGAACAATATCCTACCACGAGACCAGGCTGAAAATTCAATTTCTCTACTTTCTCGGATCGAGACCTGGTCTCTTAATCGGTTCCAGTCGGTTTTCTCGGTCCGAAGGAAAAATTTAAACCCTTATTGGTCTCACTAAAATTTAAAGTGTCATATGCAAAAAGGTGCAAGACTTTTATGCTGCCCCAAGACTCATCTCCCACCAAAAATCTCGAGAAAGAATCTCTTATCCACTACCACTTCAATCATTCTACTAAAGCATTTATAACTAGAACAAAAAGAAAAGGAGGCAAAGAATCCGCTTGCCTCAAGCCACGGAAACTATTAAAGAAACTAACTGGGATGCCATTCACCAAAATAGAGAATCTAACCGTTGAAATACAATGTATGATTCACAAACACCACTTTTCTACAAAACCATATCTCCCAGGTAAGTATAAGAGAAACTCCCAATTAACATAATCGTATGCCTTTTTTCATGTCCAATTTAACTAGGATACTAGACTCACCCATTCTAATTCTATTTTCCAAGCATTCATTATCAATTAGAACCGATTTGAGAACTCGTCTTCCCCTCATAAATACGAATGAGATTTCAAGATAATATTTTCCGTCACCACACTCATGAGGTTAACTAACACCTTGGAAATGATCTTGTGCACCCCATTAACCAAACTAATAGGCTGAAAATCCCTCATTTCCAACCCCCACCTTTTTAGGAATAACTGCAATAAATGTAGCATTAAGACTTTTCTCAATTTTCATACACGAATGAAATTCAAGAAAACCCTTCATAACATCTTCTTGCAAAATATCCCAACAAGCTTGAAATAAAGCCATAATAAGATTGTCCAGTCCAGTAGCTTTATCCCTTGCCATTCCTTTAACCACATCAAGTTCTTCTTCTTCTTCAAAAGCTCTCTCCTACCACCCTGCACTCAACTGATCAATGGAGTAAAAAACCAGCCCATCTAATTTAGGTCTGTAAGAGTATTCTTCCCCAAAAGTTTCTCATAAAAACTCATAATATGTTCTTTAATAGCCAAATGATCCGAAAGAAAGCTGCCGCATCATGAAGAACCTCAATAGCATTATTTCTTTGATGAGAATTCACGATTTGGTGAAAAAACTTGGGACACTTGTCGCCTTCCTTCAACCAAAAACCCTGGGATTTTTGCCTCCAAGAAATTTCCTCCATGAGAGTGATGTTTTCTAAATCAGCAACCATCCATTTTTTTCCCTCCATTTCCTAACCAAAAATTTCCCACAACTCCCTATCCTCCAAAAACTACAGCTGTTCCAAAAGATGCTTCCTCTGATTTTCCCCATTCCCAAAAACCTCCACATTCCATTTCTTCAAGTCTTGTTTTCATGTTTTGAGATTTCCAGCCAAAATAAAACTCGGAGTACCAGAAAAATGGTATGACGACCACCAAATCCTCACCCTATCCACGAAGTCCTCATCCTCCTGCCACATGTTTTCGAATCTAAAGCACCTACGCCCTCCACTAATGCCCCCACAATCCAACATAATGGGATAATAATGATCAGAACAAATCCTCGGTAGTATATTCTGACACAAATCAGGAAAATAAGCTTCCCCCGAAGCCGACACCAAAATCTGTCCAGCCTAGGCCATACCATCCTCCCATTGGACCACATATTATCCCCACCCGCCATAGGTAAATCAATAAGATCCAACTCAAAAATGAGATCTAAAAAGACGGTCATTGCATGAGAGATGTGAGAACCCCCAACTCAATCGCTAGGAAACCAAGTAATGTTGAAATCCCTTCCGAAACACCAAGGAAGGTCCCACTAACTGCAAAGACCAGTCATTTCATCCCACAAAATTGTCTAATTACCATCCAAATTAGGGCCATAAACACCCGCAAAAGCCCATTTGAATCTATCATCCATGTTCTTAAAATAACAAGCCACCACATATCTCCCACATAATGTTCTATCAACTCCACAACAGTATTTTTGATTTAATACCGTACCGGCCAGTAAGGCTGAAATATGCCATACTAGCCAGGTAGACGGTATGTATTATAGTGATGTTTCGTTTTGAAAAAAATACCGGCCAATACAGGCCGGTATTGATAACTCCGGCCGAAACATGTATAATGCCCAGTACACGTTAATCAGACTTTGTTGGATGGCATTTTCGTTATTTATATGGTAATTTCATCACTATCACACAAAAACAATTAGAATCCCTAGCACCGACGCCATCTCATTTTCCACTTTCTCCTTCAGTTATCTCCTTCGCCCACTCCATTTTCAGTTCTCCCAAGCTTCGCCAGCCCATGGCTCCTCTAACCAACATTCCGTCGCATATCTATCGGTGGTACGTATCCGAAATCACGAATGGGTCTCCTTCTCTTCCGTTTTCATCAACTGGGTTTTATTTTAATTTTTAAATTCTCGTAGCGTGGCCCGGCCCCTGAATCTGAGATTCAAGCCTTTATTTCTTTCTGTGTTTGTTTAGGCCGAAAACTGATAATAAATTATAAAACTATAAAGCAGTCACTATGAATGAATAGCCATCTACTCTTAGTGATGATATTTCTTAAGTTGTATTTTTCAAGGCCAAAATATACTTCGATTTGTTTTGGCTCTTGAGATAGAAAATACTTCAATTCTCCTGTAGAATTCGATGTGTAAAAATATTTTGATTTTTCTTCTCATTTTCGTTTATTATTATTCCTATGTGTTTAGTTGAGTAATGAACTATTCATTTAATCACCAATTCATCTTTCTTGTAATTTTTTCTTAATTTCTTTCTACATATTATAAGATAAAAAACAAAAAACAAATAGTTAAAGAGTTAAACCAAAAAACAAGTAAATAAAAACATCAGCATGCATGCCCATCACCAACCTTTCATCAGTGATCATCATCATCATCATCATCACCATAGGCATGGCAAAAAAGTGAAAGACAACATATTGTCCAAATCCATAAAGGAACCAAGACATTATTATCATAAAACCACACTATCATTTTTCTTTATTTTCGCTTTTGTTTACTAGTTTTTGCTTGCTTTTTGAATACTTCTAGTAATGAAATATGCCAAAAAGATATGAGAGAATGGGGAAATATTTTATAGCAAATCTGCAAAATACAAGGAGGGTTTTGGTACTAACCAAGATTGTTCATTTCTCCTTCCAAAGCTCTATTCCCAAAGCTGAACTCGTCTCTCTCTAAGTACTCCTAACTCCTAAGTCTCTCTCTGAACCTCCACTAATAATTCCATTTACTTGTTATAGAACATAGTTCTTGCCTTTATTGCAAATGTGTTCTAGTTTCTTATTTATTTATTTATTTATTTAGTTTTAGTTTTGTTTACTTTGGACTTTTAAGTTTTAAGTGTTAAATTTTTGTACTTTAATAGTTAATTAGTATTGAGTTATGAATGATTATGTAGGACTTAGGAGTATAAAAATGTCTAGTCGTCAATCAACCGGTGCCGGTGGTATGTCTTCAACACTTGCTCCTGTAAGATCAGAAGATCCAGCAAGGGCCCATGCACGTACAGTGCCAGGAGCAAGAAATAATACTGAACGTTTGTATTGTAATAAAGTAATTAGAGGTGGCAGAATCACTCGGTTAAAGCAGCATCTAGCTGAGATTCAAGGCAATGTAGAAATGTGTAAAAATGTCTCTGAAGATGTAAACTGACAAATGAAGAAGTTGCTTAATGAAATGAAAAAAAGCAAAGAAAAGAAAAGAAAAATAAGCTCAAAGATTGGAAGCCATGTAGATTTAACATTTGATGATATTGATGATAGTATTGAGGGATAGTCTCAACGTTCAAAAGGTAAAAGGAAGTCGAAAGAATCTGGAATTGAAAAATCAGTGGAGGGAATAAGTAGATTTTTTGTCTCAACCTTCAATTAAGAGTTCTATATGTTCGAATGAGATAATTATGAAAGCAAAGATGGTTGTAGCACGGTGGTGGTACGATGCTAATCTGTCTTTCAATGCAGCTCAATCAAAATTTTATCAACTAGCTATCGATGCCATGACTACCATCGGGCCAGGATTCAAGGGCCCTTCTTTATATGAGTTGAGAGGAAATCTGTAAAGATGGCTGTGAATGATATTCAAGATTATTTGCAACAAATTAAGAAGGTTTGGAATGAAACTGATTGTTCACTAATGACAAATGGTTGGACAAATTAAAAACAACAATCAATAATCAACTTTCTAGTTTATTGCCCGAAAGGTACAATGTTCTTGAAGTCTGTTGATACATCAGGCCTTAGAAAAGATTCTGAAACATTGTTTAATATTTTTGATGAGGTTGTTCAAGAAATTGGAGCTGAGAATCTTGTGCAATTCATAACGGACAATGATGCAAGTTATAAAGCTACAGGAAAAAAGTTACAACAGAAGTATGGCTCTTTCTATTGGTCTCCTTGTGCAACTCATTGCATAGATTTGATGTTGGAGAGTTTTTCTAATCAAAGGCATTTCCCCTTATTGATGATACTATAAAAAAGTCAAAAAAGATAACAAAATTCATCTTTAACCATGGTTGGGTTTGGCATTGATGAGAAAAGACTTCACCAATGGTCATGATTTGTGTTGTCCTGCAGTTACAAGGTTTGTGACAAATTTTTTTAAGTATCAAATACTTGCTTTTGTATAATAAACAGCTCAGACAAATGCTTACTTGTGATAAATAAATTGCATTAAATCATTCTAAGAGCAAAATAGGGAAGGAGATAACTGAGATTCTTCTAGAAGATAAAGAGTTTTGGACTCAATGTCAATTTATTGTAAAAATTAGTGAGCCTTTGGTTTGAGTTCTATGACTTGTTGATGGGGATGAGAAGCCTGCGATGGGATACTTGTATGATGCGATGAAAAGAACCAAAGAGAACATAAAAGCGAGATGCAATAACAAAGTTAGTGTATTCAGTCCATTCACCAGGATTATTGATGCTAGATGGGATAAGCAGTTTCACAGTCCATTACATGCGGTGGGTTGTTTTCTTAACCCTAGAATTTACTTTAGGCCCTACTTTAAAAATAAAAATGATGTTATGAGAGGCTTCAATAGTTGTGTTATGAAGATGGAACTTGATCCCAATATTCAAGACAAGATCACTGCAGAACTTGACTTGTATAAGAATGCAGTAGGTGAATTTGAACATTCTTTAGCATTCTGCCAACGTGATAAAATTAATCCAAGTATTATCATTTATCAATATCATTTGTTAATAAGTGTGACTTTGTACTTTAAATTTTATCTTATTTTATTTTCACTTGCATTTAATTAATAATTTATAATTGCATTACTGTTATAGTTGCATGGTGAACCCAATTTGGTTGTGAGGTTCCAACGCTTCAAAGGTTTGTTGTTCGAGTACTAAGTCAATGTTGTAGTGCAACTGGATGTGAGAGAAACTGGAGCACATTTGATTTTATTCATTCAAATGAGAGAAATAGATTACTGCATAAACGTTTGAATGATTTAGTATTTATTCATTATAACTTGAAGCTGCAAAAGAGATAAATTTTTTTAATACTAATGTTTTTCACTGTTGAAAAATATATAACATTTTTATTTATGTTTGATTTTATTTTGACAGAAGCATAAAAAAGGGAAGAGATGTTTAGATCCAATCAATTTTGAAAACATTGATTTGATGGAAGAATAGGCGGGTGAAGAATCTGAACTTATTGATGGAGAAGCTTTGGATTAGGCTAGTATTGAGAAGTCATTAGCCATACTAAATGAGGAAGACGATGATAATGTTGGTGTTGATGTTGATGATGGTGGTGACATTGATAAAAATATTTTGATGAATATGCCAAATCTTGATCCTTATTGTCTTTTTGATGAGGATGAGTATTTTATTTTAATGGTTAGATTAAGAACTTATTTAGTTTTATATTTGTTGTAACTTTTTTTCTTTTTTTGATATGATGTTTGTTGTAACTTAAAACTTAAGATTTGTATTGAGAATTATTGAGTTTATGACTTATTTTGTTGTTATTTTGGAATACAGTTAATGCTTGTATATATATAATTTATCCATGTATAAACTATTTCGAAATGGTACGTGAAACGGTACCGGTATCAAAAAGGTATCAATACCGAAATATTATTCCGAAACGGTATACAAAACGATACCGGTACCGAAATATTTTCATATCAATGCCTTCACCGGTACGACTTCAGGTATGGTATTCAAAACTTTGCTCCACAGCCCTCCTATCCCACATAACAATGATGCCTCCCGAAGCCCTATTCGAAACTAACACAACCCAGTCCACACAATGACAACTCCACAAAATATTAACAATAGCTTGATAAAAAACTTCAATTTCTTTTCCTGAAAGAAAATTACATCAACCCTCCACTTACAAGTCAAATTCTTCACTTGGAGACGTTTTCTAAAATCATTTAGCCCCTGAACGTTCCAAGGAATGATCTTTGGTTTCATTGATAACAATTGGCAACCCTCTCCTTACCTTTACCTCTATACACACTCCATTCCCTAACATTATAGTTGATGGAACCAAACAATCTCTTCAATTCCTCTCCTTTTTTGAAGTAGATCTAGCCAAAGATGGTTGACCAGCCTCAATAGCTATAAGGAGAGCTCTAAATTGTTCCTCACCATGCAATCCTTAATTTCATCCACCTTTCACAATACCCAATCAGACGAGTTATTTGCCCATTCAATGCCTAGAGGAATGGAACATGATGGGTTCAAGAGAATATTCCTCATTTGATTCTGACAACTCACCAGATTATTGACACTCAAATGAATAAGATCCTTCCCCTCCACCAAGAACCATCTACAAATCTGAATTGATAAATTGGGTACAAGGAACCCCAAAAACGGTCTTCTCGGTTGACCCAAGGCCAGACACCCTCGACCCCTCACTATAGTCACCCTCTCCCACTACGTCTCCCCCTACAACCTAACCAATACCACTATTATATAGCTACAACGAGGACAAAGATGGAATCAACCCCTCTCTGTTCTCCGTATCCTTCGAAGTCACATGAACAAGAGAAGACGTTGGCAACCCTATCACTAGAGCATAACTAGACACTGGAGTACCCCCAAAAAAGTCACTTGCCGCCGTCAACCTATTTTGTGTTGATGACATAGACATTAGAGTAGTCGTTAGTTTGGGCTGAGCCGCCACTCTTATCGGGCTCATGGGTCTCAAAAGCCATATCACATGCCTATTAATTCGGCCTTTTTCCATCCCATATCACCTTATCTTTAGAAGCCTTAAGCCCAGAAAACTCCCCCGTAGCCTCCTTAGGCTACTTAAGACCCACAGATTCATAGCTTAGGCCTCCATCTACTTTCTTCAGCAACGCTTCAATTTTCAAACCCCTCCTTCCAGCCAATAAGCTCCACCCAAATATGCCATACCAACTCTCAACTTCTCTAAACCTCCACATCACTCGAAAGGGCAGAGATCGGCACTACTAGTTTAACGATTACGTCGGGACTCACCTTTCAAGCAATCCTTACTATTTCTTCATTCCAACACAAGATCATACTTTCTAAAATCTCCATTGCCACCATTTTGATATGAACAAGTTGACCCATCACCGACTTCATCAACACCACCAAGCCCGAAACTTCACAAGAAGAAGTAGCACATCTGCTAGAAGTGCCCGTGATCACCTCATTCCCTTTGTAGTCCCATCGAACACCACTACTATTAGTCGCACCTCTCTGCTCAAGACCTCAAACAGAGGGTTGAAAGCCTATCATCTCTCTCATTTTCCTCATAAAACCAGCCCATCCACTCCCTTTCCAACCGTCTACGATCACAATAATGCCTTCCCAATTCCAGTACCATACTCAACTAGCTTCACAAAACTACCATACGAGTTGTGTCCTGTTTGAACCAAGAAAACTCCATACCCTCCCTTCTAGTTTGATATGATCCCATGTTGCCAGAAGACCTCAAACGCTCCTCCACAATCATAGCCATCCAGTTCACCATACCTCTAATTAAGATAAAGAGACTTCGTCTTTTTCCTATTCTTCTTAAAAATAGAGAAAAGATTGCCACCTTTCCTGAGAATTAAGAGCTTTGCTTCTATCCATAGTCTATGCTCCATCTTCACCTTGCTAAGAAATAGCTCCAAGGCCCAGTTTAAAGATATTAACTTGAATAAAGGGAAAATAAAAAACAAACGGAAAGAAAGAAACTAGTAAGGTTGATGATTATTTCCCGCAAGAAGCGCCGAGGATAGGAAGAGGAAGAAAACCTCGAAAGGAAATCAAAAATAAAAACATACTCAAATCTTGTCAACTAAAAACACTTTACCACCATCGCAGCTTCAATAGGCAACTAAGCAATCGACTTTGGGCTCTCCCATCTCTATGCATAAGTTTACATAAACGCATGAATTGTCATAAAAAATTCAAAATCCACGATCCCTATCGTACATAAGATACAGACTATAAATGTCATATGTAGCATCTACAACAGTCAGAAATCTCTAGTGTGCTGTAATATTCGTTACCAAAATTCCTTGAAGTCGCATTAAAAATAACCCTTGCATCTAACTTCGTCAAAACAATTTCTTAGCCAAACTAAAGTATAAACTCAAAAGAAAAAAGAAATTGACTTAATCTGAAAGCTCAAAAACCGATAGAATCGAGCTTACTTGCCGCACTGCTGACAATATCTCTTAGCGTCTCCTTCAAGCACAACCGAGCTCGCATGGGCGCACCGCAGGCAAACTCTATGCCTGCGGTGATACCCTTTGAGCTCGCTAATATCGGCCTCGCACCCCGGGACCTGGCACCTAGCCGCAGCCCGAGGGGTCCGGGTCGATGTCCGCGCCGTCCGGACCCGCTTCTTCCGCATGCTCTCTTCCATCTCCATCTTCTCGTCCAACTCCGGGCACGCGCAGGGGATCCGACCCGCCAAGAAATTGGAGCATATCAGCCTCGGATCACGCTTTCGGATCCGATTATTAGTCGAATCATCTGGATTCTCCGGCGGAAGTTCAAGAGCCTCAGGAGAGTACGGCGGCTGGTCGTGATGGTGATCGAGTTCCAGGGGGATGGAAAAGTGCTCGTCTACGTTGAAGTCAAGGAGGTCACCGAAGTCCCAGAGAGCCGAGGACGGGTCTTCTTCGGCCACCGTGGGGTGCACCGCCTCCATTTGCTCCGAAACCGTAGGTTTTGGAGATTGTGGAAGCGGAGGAGTTTCCATAAATCACTGAATCCAAAAGCAAAACTTGTCTCCGAAAAAAATAAAGAGAGAGAGACACCGCGTGGTGACGTGGCGGCGGTGGTTGGAGAGTTGGAGGAGAAGAGACGGTGAGTGAGCCAGCTGGGTTGTTGGGTGGGTGGGTGGGTGGTTGGGTTGGTTAGCTGTTGGAGAATGGTCACCGGAGCCTCCTGGTTTTTTCTTAGGAAAATGCAATGAGCTAATCGTGGCAACATGAATTCTATAATTATTATCTAACGCTAGAGCAAAGCCACGCGCATCTACATCACGCGCCTTCTTAAGTCGAAGCGATGGCCGCAGGCCAATCTTTACTTTCTTGGTTATGCGTGAGACGGTCGCGTGCATTCGAGACGGAAGGTGGGAGTTCGTTGTCAACGGGGACTATGGTGATGACATGGCTCCAATAATATCGGATTTTCACGGGCAATTGACGGCAGAAGCATCTTCCATCCCCAACACCAGAAAAGTAAATTAAAATTTAAAACAGCATAATAGTCTGCCGTCTACATGCTTACAGAAAAAGTAATACGGTGTCACATCATATTCCTTTATGAGGATTGCCCCCACATAAATTTACATATTATACATAATATAATTTTTTTATTTTTTTTATTTTATAAATTTACTTTTTATAAATTATTTAAACTTTTTACTTATTATTTATATATCAAATAATTTATAAAAAAAAATCAAAAAAATATATAATATATAATATACGAGCTTATGTATAAACTTTTTCATTCCTTCCTATCCCTTGCCCTTTTTTATTTTCCTGATTAATTTTTTCCTTTTCTTATTTTTTAAATGCTATATACATAAAATTATTATATAAAACTAAATTTACAAATTAACTAGAGTTTATATAATTAATTATATTTAGTTATAATAAAAATAAATTTACAATTTAACAAGAATTTACATAATTAATTATATTTATTTATAATTAAATAAAACTTAATACATCCTATTAAATTATGTCAATTTATAATTTTATTTTTATATAATATATTTGTAACTAAAATATTTCTTTTATTGTTTATATTGATATTGTACACAGGTTTAATGGAACTGACAGAAAAATATATAAGGCTTCGTGAAAAACTTACTAAGAATTCCTAATACCATAAAATATTGTGCTGTTAGATTATTTATATAATTATTAAATTTTAATAACAACATATTTTTAAACAAGAATTAAAATATTAAATCTTTATTTTCTAAAATTATCAAATAGTTACCAAGTCTTATTAAAATTCTCAATACTTATTGATTGGGGTGAGATGTGTTAAGATTTATTAATTAAAGACAAATGTTTCTTATTATCCTTATGCTATACACTAATATATAATTTATTATTTTTGTCTTTTCATTTAAATACACATATTTATCCATCAACATCTATGTGTTTAAATTGAATAAAGAAAATAATAAATCACATATATTTGATATATGGTGTATGTGTATGGAATGACAAATAGAACTTTTCTTAATTATGTTATATCTTATTAAATAAATAAATAAATAAGCTCTATTATGCACAACAAGTGAATATCCTAAATTCGCAAAAAATAAAAAAAGTGAATGTCCTAAAATCATCTCTCTCTGTTAGGGGGAGATGTGTTGATTTTTCCTCACTCTTTCTAGCTTTTTTATAATTTATTTTTTAAGGTTATTATAAAAAAAAATAAGTATCTGTGACATTTTAATTATAATTAAAATAATTATTTGTGATAAAAATAGACTATTTTCATTACAAATAATTACAATTAAAATAATTATTTGTGATGAAAATAAATTGTTTTCAGTACAAATAATCTTTTTTATTATAATTAAAATATTATAAATACGTATATTTTTATAGTGGTTTCAAAAGCAGTAACTTGTATGGATTTTTTTATTTTTTTTCCCCCCTTAAATGGAACAAGGTTGATAATCTCCTCACGGGATTAGCTAGCTGCTAGGGATCTTAACTGCCAATTCAAGACTGCTAGCATTAGTGCAATCCTCCGTAATTTGGGATATTCTTACAATGCCTATTTCAAGCAATCTAGGCAATACATTACTCCAGCATGCAACTGGCTTCATGGTGGCATATGTTTTTTATTTTGGGGGTGTTTGTTGGCACCTCCATCTCTTCTCGTGATTTCTTTTTATTTAATTTGTAATGAAATTATCTTATATAGTTCATTAAAAAAAATATAGCAATAACAAGATTTCTAAGATTTAGAGTTTTTTGGATAGTGATATTAGATAAGATGATTTTAGATAAAAAGTTGAATAAATATTGTAAGAATATTAATTTTTTAATATTGTTATTATTTTAATATTTTAGAAGATTGAATTATTTATTATATTTTGTATAGAAATTTATAAATTTACAATGGTAAAATGAAATAAATTGAGAATATTTCTCAATCCAATTGATCTCTTTTTGTTGTTAGATTGGTTAAAAAAACTCAATTTTAGTTTACACATGTTACATGGGCCAAGTGTGAGTTTTGTGAATTGACTCAAGTCATTAATTCTCTATTTTTTTTATATATTGGATTATGAATCTAATTGAGTTGGCACATTTTTATTAGAATCGGTTAACACCACATTTGGATATTAAGAAAATCTTTAAATATATGTAAATAATTTGTAAATAACCACCAAAGTAGTAGTTCACTTAGTATAAAGTGGTATTCTATAGCCTCAAAGTCAAGAATTCGAATTGGGTGTAAGTTAAAACTACTTGCAAGAGTAGTGCCTAACTAAAGAATCTATGGGATGGACTTTAAACTGGCTAATAATTTGTTGGTATTGTGGTGATGAGTTTGCCTATTAAGCAATGGTTATGATTTAAATTGGACATTTCACAGCGAGAACAAATTTTTTTAGTCATACTCAAAGAGTAAAGATACGTTGTTCGCTCCTATTTTTTATTTATCTGAGAAAAAATAATAATGATTTGTTAATATTAATAAAATAATTTGACACTTTTAAAAGATACTTGTGTTGCCAACCGTTTGTATTGAGTTTATATCCAATTTGTAGATTGTATAGAGCATGGTAAACCTTGGCTTGGGTAGAGAGAAAAGGCGAAAAGAAAGAAAACTTAGAAAAGATGTGGATTTGTGGCGAGTCATTTTCTTTGGCCAGAGATATTTCTGCGGCAAATGTTGGTTGAGTTTGAAAGAGATGAAGACAGAAGAAGTCCGTCCTCAGGAAGTTCGTCAGCCTTTTCCTTGTTTTGTTCGGTTATGCTTTCACGGCTTTTTGCCTTTACAACTCTACGAAAGGTCGTTCAGGATCTCGCCTTTAGTAAATGAATAAAAAGGATCCTTTTCGATTTAGCCTTCATTGAGTAAAATTTCGCCTTTATTAAAGGTTCGTTTTCGATTTAGCCCTTCTTTGAGTAATGTCAGTAATATTATAATATTGAACAATCATGTGCTGCATACATAAGAACAAGCATCTGCAAGCGAATATTATTATGGATAGTGCGTGGTCAAGTTTTGTAATATCCATAATAATATATATTAATATATTATTTAAAAATATATTCGCTTGTAATATTTATTATCCATAATAATAAATATTTTAAAAATATTAATATATTAATAAATATTTTAAAAATAGATTAATATATATTAATATATTAATATTTTTAAAATATATTAATATTTTTAAAATATTTTAAATATATATTAATATATTAAAAATCATTTTTGTAATTATTAAATAAAAAACTTTAATGTAAGAGAGAGTTCTCGCTCTCACCCTCCTCTCATTTCCCTTTCATTTTTCTATCATTCTCTTTTATTTTTTCTCATCCATTTACCACCAATTTGAAATATACCAGATCTGTTACTTTTTGTCCACTGCCCGCCACAACACGCACCCTCCCCCCCCCCCCCCCCAAAAAAAAATTAAAAATTTAGTTTAAAATATAAATATATATAATTTTATATATATATATAATTAAAATTTTCTCTTAAATTAAAAATAAATAAAAATTACCCTTCTCAAATTTTTTTTACTAAAATTATTCATCTAAATCTTAATATATATCCATTTATATTTTAATTTGTAATTTTTACTTAAACTCAAATTTTAATTCACATAAGCTCACAGTTACTCAACTAACAGTCTAATTCTAATAAAAAAATTGATTATAAATTTATATGATTGTAAAATTGATTGATTATACTCACTTATTTAGTTTCAGTCTAACTTATATGATTATGAGATATAATTTGTTAAAAATTTAACAGCGTTACATCATTACTTATTAGAAAATTCTCAAATTTATTTTTAATTTATAAATTTTTCTTAAATCATAGAAAAATATAAGCAAGTACTTAAAAATAATTAATTTTTTTAAAAAAAAAAGACTTGAACAATTCAAAAATTAATATACATTTAGAGAACTTGGTAATAACAAAACATGTCACTTTTATCACTGATAATCATTCTTATAATTTATATTTATTGCACATTTTATCGATCGTCCCCCCAAACACAAAATTCTGGTTCCGCCCCTGCATACGCAGATGGCTTTCATGCGTGATCTTTGTGCGCTGCCGCCTCCCGACGCCATCAACGGCTTCACGCACCGTATCAATGGATCCCTTTGCCGAGATCTTCACATTTGGGCCCCTTTGCCCCCATCTCACCAACACGTGGCTCCCACGCTCCATCTCCGATGCACAGCACAGATGAACATAGGGGTGTATGATCCAGTCCGGTCCGGTTTAGTTTAGAAAAAATGTGGACTAGTTATATTCAGTTCAAAAATTTTCTCACCCTGGACCGGACCAAACTCCTATTCAATCCATACCAGTTCGGTCCAATTCGGTTCAAGAGCAGTCTGATCCGTTCCAGGGGCACCTGATATGATTTAATGGATTAAATTAATCCAAAATATTACAATGATGAAAAATAATTTTTAGCCAAAATTTAATTATTTTCAACTCAGTTTACGTATTTATCACAGATTTAAACTAAATAATATTTAAAAAAAAAACTTACTCTTAAAAAAATTGGTAAAAGAAAAAATAATATAAATAAAAAAGTAAAAAATAAATTATAAATTATAATTTTTATACTACAACTAATCAACTACTATAAATTATAATATATTAATATTATAAGAGTTTATATTATATATTAATATATTATACTACCACTCTTAATCTATATTAATATTAATATTATTATTTATATATTATTATTTATATAGACATACATATATATATAAATAAAAGAGTCATTTGGTCAGGTCCAGAAAGGAAATGCCATGGACCGGATCGGACCGAGCCGAAAATATTCAGTCCATGCAAAAAAAGGACCGGACCAAATAGAATTTCATCCAGTCCAGTCCGGTTCATGTAATCTGGTCCGGTCCATTGGTCCGATTCGGTCTTCTTACATCCCTAGATGAACAGCAATAGAGCCGACCATCGGATGCCAGGCTTCCCGCTATATTCATGTTCCCCTAACTGGTGATCTTAATGAAGGAATTACCGACATTTCCAAAAATATTCTCAAAACAATAGACGACAATACACCCACTACCTCACCATTTTTTGCGAAGGCTTTATTGTTCGCATTCCTATGTAAACAACTTATTTTCATCAAAAGATAGCGCCCTTTAGGCAAAGAGTACGACCAATATTTTGGTCCATTAAACCTGTTTTTTTTTCTTTTCTTTTTTTCATCTCTTTATATTGTGGTTTATTACTTTGGGATGTTTGTTTTAGGACCTTATCCCATCTTATGTATCATCTATTTAGTTTAATGAAATATCTTGCTTGCATAAAAAAAAAAAAGTAAATAAAATTAAATACATCACAATCAAAACGAGTGGACAAATTCATGATTAACATTTTCCTATTATTACTAATATATTATAAGGGTTTAGTTGCCTTAGTTCAATTTTGAATGGCATTAATACCATTTGAACAAGATATTGTCCTCAACGCTTTAAGGTCCTGTTTAAATTTAAAGTTGATCTCAACTTATTAATCTCATATTATCTAATCATTCTAATTTTTAAAAAGCAATATTATACACAATTCTCGTGTGGGACTATAATGCATGCATAGTTTTAAAAAGTTTAAAATTATAATAATATCTTTTTTAAAATAATATTTATTCTCTTTTTATCATTAATTATTTATGAGACTGTAATATAATCCCTCACTCAAGACTGTAAATAGAATTTTTTTTTTTAAATTTTCATACAAAATATAATAAACAATTCTAACATTTTCAAATCTTAAAAGAATAATAATATTAAAAAATAATATTATAATAATATTTCTTTGAACTTTCAACTTCCACCTTAATTCATCTTATTTCAATTCACTATCCAAATCTCACAAAAGGATAGGATTTGGTTTAGTTTGAAAATATAGTTACATAATTCCTCCCAAGTATTTTAAGATATTAATTTTGTTTTTAAACATTACTTAAACACATAAAAAATTTCTATTTTAAATTTATTTTTTAATCTAATAATTATCTAATCACTATAATTTTTTAAATCCAAATAAAATATAAATAATCGTATATTTTTTTAAAATTTCTAAATAATTTTTTCACTTTATAAAATATTTTTATTCAATTTTTTCTCTCTTATTATTTATAATTTAATAAAATATATTAATTGAAACTGTTTGATTACCGTTTATTCACAAATAATCTAAAAGATTCTAAATATCCAAACGGGTTATTTAGTATTTGTATTTTTCTCTTCTAAAAAAAATGTCGTAATTTTAACTATGGACGGTGCAAATCATTTTCGGCAAACTATCAGTTAAATGGGAATGAGAGAATCTTGAGAGTTGTCTTTATTTGGGTATCAATATTATCTTAATTCATTTCATGTTATCTTATTTTATTTTATCATTACAATTTTTATAAATTTATACACAAAATATAATAAATAATTTAACTTTTTCAAATTCTAAAATAATAATAATCTTAAAAATAATTTTTTAACAATATTTTTATCTCATATCATCTCATTATCCAAACCATCCTGCAAGCCATTTTTGGCAAACTATCAGTTAAATGGGATGTAAAAATTGAATGTCAAGTTTTATTTGTTTAACAATTATTTAAATATAAGTTGTTTGAGAAATACTACTCTTACATATGGAGAATCTTCATGGAGATCTAGAGCAATATTTTTTTTTATTTAAAGATTAAATAAGTAATTTTTAATAATACTGTAATTTTTTGAAAATGTTAAAAAATATATAAAAACTAAAAGTGAAAAGCACTAAATTATGAGACCTCTATTAAATTTTTTATGTGTGGATGTAGAACCACTTTAAGTTGTATTTGACTTTATTATCGAGAAACATTTTATGCTCATTACCAACTCATTCGTTTTTCAAATTATGTTATGGTTAACAATTCCTTAATTATTTTTAAATATATTTATATAGTTTATATAGAAACATATATAATTATTTCAAGTACTTAATATCAATTTTTTACATGATAACTTAATGGATCTTGCATCCTTGGATTTCCCTGTCATTGTATAAAATATAATATAAAAGAAGATAGAGAATAGAGAAAAAAGGATACGAGATTTTTTGAGGATTACATCTTTACTTAATATACATTTTTATGTATAAAAAAATTATATTAAGATAAGAAAAATAAATATATTAAATATTATGAGAATCAAACTAAAGTGATTTGAGAAATATAAAAATCAAATCAAGATAATATTGATTTGATATTATTTTCAACAAATGAAAAGAGAAATTAAAATTCTCCAAAATCTTGTATTGATGCATTATGTTCTTTGTTTTCAAACAAAGCTAATGTGACATTCTAAATTTTTTTGAGAAATCTTATTCATGTTTGATATAGATAATTATATTATTTATTTACTTTTGAGATTTTTGGAGTTTTTAGAGGAGAGAGAGAGAGAGAGAGAGAGAGAGAGAGAGAGAGAAAATCCTTTTTGAAGAAAGCTTAAGCTTAATTTTTTTGGAACCCATTAGCACAAGCCCTTTTGTTTTGATAATATATAGTGAGATTAGGCCCAAGATGAGAGCAAGCCTATGATGTTAAAACCATTTCTTAAAAGTCCAAATAAGTAAGGGCATATTAGAAAATTCTGAAAAGATGAAAAGTTGGACACTTATCAAATTTTGATGAAAGAATAAGATAGATGAAAGAAGGCCCAAAAGGGCCAAGAAAAGCCAAAGGGCCAGCCATAATGCTAGGCATCACATGCACTTTGGAGTCCTTCTTAGACATGTGTCAAGCTAAGACACAATATTATTTGTCTTTCCAAAAAAGTACCTTACATGGAAAAGATAAAAAGGTAGAAGATGAAAGGATTTTGTGGAAAAAGATAAGAGGTAGGCTTGTAAGGGGAAGGGGAAGAGTATGAGAATGAAAAAATTACTTTGGGAATGACAAGCATCCCACAAACTCCAAATGCTATATGTCAAGCATAGGATTAGGGTTCAAGCGAATTACTAAATAGTCATTCTTAGATTTTTGGACTTAAACTTGGAATGAGGGGCAAAATTGAAAACAATGTGAGAGAGAAAGAGAGATTCAAATTTAGCAAGAGGCAGAGCCAAAAATTTGGTGACATTTTGTCTCCCCAATGCAATCTCATCATATGTGAGAGAATAACAGAAATTTGCCACGTGTCGCGTATGCATTGGAGGTTATTTAGAAAGAGAAGAGGATATATAAGGGGTAGTCGAAAATCAATGAGTTTTCCCCAAAAACTTTTGTCTCTTCATTTTTTAGGGTTTTCGACCAAGAATATTCTCTCTATTTTCTCTCATTTTCTTTTACTTTCTCACTAGTCAAACGCTCATATTTGCTTTGATTTCGAGTATTTTCTATATGAATCTTTTTAGGAGAACGAGCTACACCAAGGTAAGCACCACTTCTTTTTATTTTCGAATCACCATGTACAATTATCTCGCTATTTTTGGTCCTATTGGATTTTAACACAAGCACACACCCTCACTCAAAAACTAGGGTTCTTATTCTTTTCAAATGGAGCCCTAGGTATTGTTAAGTTTTTAAACAAAAAAAATATGGGAGATTTCATAGATTAAGTTTGGGTTTTTAAAAGAGAAGTGAAAGCTAAGGTTTTATCTCCTTAGGAGTTTCGGCCTTAGGATTTTCTGGAAGAAAGATTGATTTTTCTTGAAAGTCAAATACCCTATTATTTCTTAAAGTTTCGAATTTAAGGTTTTCTTAGGATAAATCTATATTTACTTCTTGATTTATTTTCTGATTTTCTTTATTTATATTTTGGATTTAATTTTAAGTATTCAACTTGTAAATGGAAGCATGATTATTCTACTTGATTTCATGTATGATACATGGATTAAACTCATTAACTACTATGGTATATGTTTTAGGTATATATGGTTTGAGGTGTTAGAGTAAATATTTGATGGTTTGATGAAATAAAAATATGATGGATGACATTAGGGTTTCGGCTAAGGCCTTGGAGCTAGCCTAATAATGTTGTTTCAATAAACATTAAGTGGATGCATGAGTTGGTAAGAAAGAATGTGAGAAATTGGATCTTGGAAATGCATGTAGAGGTTCGGCCATGACCCCTTAGGGTTTTGGTTGAGTTTGTTTGTTACCTTTCCAAACTTGAATAATTAAGTTTATATGAAATGAGATATGTTTGCATGTTCTGATGTTTTCAAGCCATGATTGGAAATGTATGCCTCACATTCTTAAGATTTCATGTCTTGTATAAGTAAGTCAAATGTTGCATACAAGTCCATGTCATATGATCCATGTCTTTGGGTCAAAGATAGTCACCTAGACTAAATGAGTTGTAGAGTGATGCGGTAACTAACAAATAACACATAGTACATAAGGGAGCCGTGAGTTGTCCATAATGTTATATGAAAGTCATGATAAGAACAAGATTTTAAACCTATGAATAATATAAATGATATGAAAGATATTAAATGTTATGAACATGTGTTAAGATAGTAAAAAGAAGAAAAGATGAAAGAAGGTTATTTACATGAAAGTATATGATACATATGTCAAGTTATAAGTCTCATCGTTCATGTTCGTACATTTGTTTGCATTTGCCTTTATATGTTTATGATATATCTACTATGTTAATTGTGCACTTGTTAAGATTTTTCGAAATCTCAATCTGGTAGTTTTCACTATCATTGCCCTCCCGAAATGGTAGAAGTTATTACAGGGATATATGAGAAAGTGTAAGAGATCGCCTCCCAAGAGAGTTCAGGAGACTCCAAAGAGGTCCAAGGGTCCCTTGGAGTACTCCACTTATGACAGATTGCAGGAGGTCGACCGATTTTTTATTGAAATTATAAAATTTTTTAAGGAGCTTAAGAGGTTCATGCACGAAGAAAGGGCTAAGCAAGACCCATAGCTCGAAATGAAGACGTATATGTCTTAGTTTACTTTCGATCACAGGCAATATTTTAAGTTTTTAAGTTTGAATTCCCAGTTGTTTTTGGGATCGTGGATTATATAACTTTTTGGTGGTGTAACAACTTATTTAAACTTTTGGAATATTCGCACTAATAATATTCTTATTATTTTACCTAAACTATTAAAAATATTTTTCTTTTGCTCTGATATTTATTGCATACTGCTAGTAAGTTAGGTGTATTACATATTATATTGTCATGTACAAGGGGTATGTATCCTTGTGTTACATGTCTCTAACGCTTCAGCCTCCATTAAATCACAAGCATGGGCTAGAGGCATTGACAGCTAAGTACATATTTGGTATTGCTGTGGGAAATATAACTTATAATTTTAAGACTTATAGCTTATAAAATAAACAATAAGCTTTATATTTTAAAACTTGTTTACTGTTTGCTAAACATGTATTTAAAGCATTTTTAAAGTTAGTTATAGTAATTTTTTCAAAATATTAAATTGTCTGTATGAGTTTTTTAATAAAAATTTCAATTTGGTGTTTTTTTAAAAAACAGACTTTTAATTTTTTGAATTGATTAAAGTATTATTTATAAAGTTAACAAATATGTCATTATTTTAAAAAGATCTTTTAAACAGTTAAAAACACTTTTTAAACTATAAAACGCAACCCAAACAAACCCTAAGAAATGATAGTGATGATAGATATTGAAAGCATACAAATGATGTTAAATTCACTACTCAATTAACATGGAGGCTTTTTAGAACCCAACCCTCTCAATTTTCTGCTTCTAAATATATTTGGAGTATGAATTTTCTACTGAAAATTTATATTTTGTATGAAATTGTGGAATAATAGGGTAGCTTTGGACTTTAATGTTAAAAGATATAGCATAAGCTTGTCTTCTAAGTATAGTTGTGGTTGTGAGGCTGTGAAGTATGATTTACATATGTTTAGTCGTTATCTTATTGTACCTGTAGGGCATCACTTCTCACATGTTTTTGACATCTTAGATCTTCGACTTTAGGATGGAGACATAAATTGCTAACTTGGTGGTCAGTATTTTGGCACAAATCAAATTCTTATAATTGCTAAGCGAGTTTTCTATTTAATAATTTGGGAGTTGGTGGTGGGTTTTTTGTACAAATTAAATACATATGATTTGCTCAACTTGGGAACCCACTGGGAATTCGAGCTCTTCGTGATTTAATCACGAAGGAATGGCCGAATTTGCTGCTTGTGCAGGAGATGAAAATTGCGACTTGGTTTTTCAAATTGTTTCTTTGTTACGTCTGTGGGGTGTAGTGGGGGTTTGAGATTGTTTTGGCACTCTGATTTGATTGTGGATATTAAATATTATTCAAGATATCATATTGATGTACACATTAAGATGAAGGATGGTTTGGAGTTGAGATTTACAAGGGTGTATGGCCATTCGGAATCCTCCACCTCATAAGAGGTCTTTATTCTGTTGAGGAAATTCTACAGTTGCGTCCAGGGGGGGGGGGTTCAATGAAGTGTTGCACGTTCATGAAGAGAGAGGGGGGAGAACACACCCTACTGTTCAGTTTGATGCATTTAGAACTTTGCTCACAGATTGTAACTTGAGAGATCTGGGGTTGAGAGGTCCAAAATTTACATGGTGGAATGGGAATAAGGGTGATGTAAGTATTTCTAAGCATATAGATAGATACTTGAGGAACAATTTTGCTTTGTCTTTTGTTTCCACAAGTTGAGATTTACCACTATACTGAAACACACTCAGATCATTTGCCAATTATGTTTGAGACAGTCTGTTTTAATGAAATGGCCCAAAACAAAGAAGCAATTTCATTTTGAAGATATGTGGGTAGGTGAGGAGCAGTATAAGAAAATTATTGTTAATACTTGGGGTAATAGGGCTAGCAGTGGTGATATGGATGGGCTCCTTACTCTTATTTAGGGTTGTGGAGAAGAGTTGTCTGTTCGGATTTAGGATTTTCTTAGGATAAATCTTTATTTACTTCTTGATTTATTTTCTGATTTTCTTTATTTATATTTCTTGGAAATTTGTAAGTATGCTCTTAACCTATCTCAAATATTGTTTGCATATATTGTGTAAACTTTGTTTGCTATCTTGTTTGCTTAATGTTTGCTTAATTTTTGCTTGTTTGTTTATATCTTCTCAAGAATATATTAAGATTTTTATCTTATGATTCTAAAGATACATTGATGGATTGTTGGTGGTTATTTGATGAAATATTAATATCGTGATAATTTTCGGCATAAGTGGTTGGAATGAGATGAATTGATTATTTGATGATATGAGGCTTTGGGATCTATATAGTTCGGCCTTGATGATATTTTGGGTTTAATTTTAAGTATTCAAATTGTAAATGGAAGCATGATTATTCTACTTGATTTCTTGTATGATACATGGATTAAACTCATTAACTACTATGGTATATGTTTCGGGTATATATGGCTTGAGGTGTTAGAGTAAATATTTGATGGTTTGATGAAAGAAAAATATGATGGATGACATTAAGGTTTCGGCTAAGGCCTTGGAGATAGCCTAATAATGTTGTTTTGATAAACATTAAGTGGATGCATGAGTTGGTAAGAAAGAATGTGAGAAATTGGATCTTGGAAATGCATGTAGAGGTTCGGCCATGACCCCTTAGGGTTTTGGTTGAGTTTGTTTATTACCTTTCCAAGCTTGAATGATTAAGTTTATATGAAATGAGATATGTTTGCATGTTCTGATGTTTTCAAGCCTTGATTGGAAATGTATGCCTCGCATTCTTAAGATTTCATGTCTTGTATAAGTAAGTCAAATGTTGCATATAAGTCCATGTCATATGATTCATGTCCTTGGGTTAAAGATAGTCACCTAGACTAAATGAGTCGTAGAGTGATGCGGTAACTAACGAATAACACACAGTACATAAGAGAGCTGTAAGTTGTCCATAATGTTATATGAAAGTCATGATAAGAACAAGATTTTAAACCTATGAATAATATGAATGATATAAAAGATATGAAATGTTATGAACATGTGTTAAGATGGTAAAAAGAAGAAAAGAGGAAAGAAGGTTATTTACATGAAAGTACATGATGCATATGTCAAGTTATAAGTCTTATCGTTCATGTTCATACATTTGTTTGTATTTGCCTTTATATGTTTATGATATATCTACTATGTTAATTGTGTACTTGTTGAGATTTTTCAAAATCTCAATCTGGTAGTTTTCACTACTATTCCCCTCCCGGAATGATAGAAGTTATTACAGGAACATATGAGAAAGCACAAGAGATCGTTTCCCAAGATAGTTCAGGAGACCCCAAAAAGGCCCAAAGGTCCCTTGGAGTACTCCACTTATGATAGATTGCAGGAGGTCGACCGATTTTTGATTGAAATTATAAAATTTTTTAAGGAGTTTAAGAGGTTCATGCATGAAGAAATGGCTAAGTAGAACCCATAGCTCGAAATGAAGACGTATATGTCTTAGTTTACTTTCGATCACAGGCAATATTTTAAGTTTTTAAGTTTGAATTCCCAGTTGTTTTTGGGATCGTGGATTATATAACTTTTTGGTGGTATAACTACTTATTTAAACTTTTGGAATATTTGCACTAATAATATTCTTCTTATTTTGCCTAAACTATTAAAAAGATTTTTTTTTTTTGCTGTTATATTTATTGCATACTGCTACTAAGTTAGGTGTATTATATATTATATTGTCATGTACAAGGGGTATGTAGTCTTGTGTTATATGTCTCCAACGTTTCTGCCTCCATTAAATCACAAGCATGGGCTAAGGGAGTTGACAGCCAAGTACATATTTGGTATTGTTGTGGGAAATATAACTTATAATTTTGAAACTTATAGTTTATAACTTAAATAATAAGCTATATATTTCAAAACCTGTTTACTATTTGGTAAACGTGTATATAAAGTATTTTTAAAGTTAGTTATAGTAATTTTTTCAAAATATTAAGTAGTCCGTATGAGTTTTTTAATAAAAATTTCAATTTGGTGCTTTTAAAAAAAAACTGACTTTCAATTTTTTTAACTGATTAAAGTATTTTTTATAAAGTTAACAAATATGTCATTTTTTTTAAAAGATCTTTTAAGCAGTTAAAAACACTTTTTAAACTACGAAATGCAACCTCAAACAAACCCTTAGAAATAGTGATGATAGATATTAAAAGCATACAAATGATGTTAAATTCACTACTCAATTAACATGGAGGCTTTTTAGAACCCAACACTCTCAATTTTCTGCTTCTAAATATATTTGGAGTATGAATCTTCTACTGAAAATTTATATTTTGTATGAAATTGTGGAATAATAGGGTAGCTTTGGACTTTAATGTTAAAAGATATAGCATAAGCTTGTCTTCTAAGTATAGTTGTGGTTGTGAGGCTGTAAAGTATGATTTACATATGTTTAGTTGTTATCTTATTGTACCTGTAGGGCATCACTTCTCACATATTTTTGACATCTTAGATCTTCAGCTTTAGGATAGAGACATAAATTGCTAACTTGGTGATCAGTATTTTGGCACAAATCAAATTCTTATAATTGCTAAGCGAGTTTTCTATTTAATAATTTGGGAGTTGGTGGTGGGTTTTTTGTACAAATTAAATACATATGATTTACTCAACTTGGGAACCCACTGGGAATTTGAGCTCTTCGTGATTAATCACAAAGGAATGGCCAAATTTGCTGCTTGTGCAGGAGATGAAACTTGTGACTTGGTTTTTCAAATTGTTTCTTTGTTACGTCTGTGGGGTATAGTGGCGGTTTGAGATTGTTTTGGCACTCTGATTTGATTGTGGATATTAAATATTGTTCAAGATATCATATTGATGTACACATTAAGATGAATGATGGTTTGGAGTGGAGATTTACAAGGGTGTATGGCCATCCAGAATCCTCCACCTCATAAGAGGTCTTTATTCTGTTAAAGAAATTCCATAGTTGCGTCGTGGAAGGGGGGGTTTCAATGAAGTGTTGCACGTTCATGAAGAAAGAAGGGGGAGAACACACCCTACTGTTCAGTTTGATGCATTTAGAACTTTGCTTACAGATTGTAACTTGAGAGATTTGGGGTTGAGAGGTCCAAAATTTACATGGTGGAATGTGAATGAGGGTGATGTTAGTATTTCTGAGCATATAGATAGATACTTGGGGAACAATTTTGCTTTGTCTTTTGTTTCCACAAGTTGAGATTTACCACTATACTGAAACACACTTAGATCATTTGCCAATTATGTTTGAGACAGTCTGTTTTAACGAAATGGCCCAAAACAAAGAAGCAATTTCATTTTTAAGATATGTGGGTAGGTGAGGAGCAGTATAAGAAAATTATTGTTAATACTTGGGGTAATAGGGCTAGCAGTGGTGATATGGATGGGCTCCTTACTCTTATTTAGGGTTGTGGAGAAGAGTTGTCTGTTTGGAATAGGGTGTCTTTCGGGCATGTGAGAAAGAAGCTTAATATAGCCAGAATACAACTTGGAAGCTGCAGATTCTTGATTCTTGTTAACTAGATCCAAGGGGTCTCAACAATGCAAGGAATGAGATGCAATTATGGCTTGAAAGGGAGGAAATTATGTGGTATCAAAGATCTAGAGTGAAGTTGTTAAAAGAAAGGGATCAAAACACTTGGTTTTTCCATTCAAAAACCTTGGCTAAGAAGAAAAGAAACTTTATAAGGAGCCTGAAAGATAACAAAGGGACTTGTCAAGAGGGAGTACATAGAGATAAGCTGATTGTGGATATCTTCAGGAATTTATTTACTTCTTCTAGGCAGTGTGATGAGGAACCTGTTTTAGGACTTACTGATAGAAGGGTAATAGGTGATATGAATTGGGAGCTAACCAAGCATTTTGTTGGGGAAAAAGTTAAGTTAGCTTTGGATTAAATGCAACCTACTAAAGCTCCCGGACTTGATGGCATGTCTACTTTGTTTTTCCAGTCTCTAATATTATATTTGAATCTCAATGTGCTTTTGTTCGGGGACAATTGATTAGTGATAATCTTTTGACAGCCTATGAATTAGTGCATTACTTGAGAAATAAAAGGCATGGGAAGAAAGAGTTTATGTCATTAAAGTTGGATATGAATAAGGCAAACGATCGTGTTGAATGAATTTTTTTAGAGAAAATCATGCTCAAGTTGGGGTTTGCACCAAGTTTTGTTGGTATCATTATGGAATGTATTAAAATTGTTTCCTTTTCAATTTTAATTCATAGGAATGCTAGTGAGGCCATTTATCCTATGAGGGGGATTAGACAAGGGATCCACTTTTTCCTTATATTTTCCTATTTTGTACTGAAGGTCTAATTGCATTATTAAAGAATGCTGAAGAAAATAGAAACTTGAGAGGAGTGAAGCTTTGTAGAGGGACGGGGCTCCAATGGTTACACATCTTCTTTTTGCTAATGATAGTATCATATTTTGTCAAGCTGATGTTGCTACAACTAGATTTATTCAGGGATTGCTTGATAAATATTAGATGGCATCTGGGCAATAGGTGAATAAAAGGGAAACTTCAATAGTTTTCTCTCAAAATGTGGATGCCGTTAAAAGAATGGAGTTGTTGCACTTATGGAATGTTCAAACTTTCTAACAGTATGATAAGTACTTAGGGTTACCAGATTTTATTGGGAGATCCAAGAATCAGGCTTTTGAGGGGATTAAGATAAGGGTGTGGGTAAATTTGCAAAGTTGGAAAGAAGTTGTTATCTCAAGGGGGAGAGAAGTTCTTTTTAAGGTAGTGGCTTTATCTATACCAACTTAGTCAATGAGTTGTTTTGAATCACCATTATCTTTATATCGAGAGCTTGAGAGAATAATGGCAAGATTTTACTGGGACTAGAAAACTGATTAAAGAAAAATTCATTGGTTGAGTTGGAAGAAGTTATGTGTTTCCAAGTTTCGAAGTGGAATGGGTTTTAGAGATTTACACATGTTCAACTTATCTTTATTGGTTGAACAAGGGTGAAAGCTATTGCAAAATGAAAACTCATTGATGCGAAAGATCTTTAAGGCCAAATACTACCCTCACAATTCATTTTCTTAGACTTCTTTGGGTTCAAATCCATCCTATGCTTGGAGAGACATTTTTTAGGCAAGAAGATGGCTGATGGAAGGTTGTAGTTGGCAAGTTGGGAACAATGAAATTGTTATGATCTAGATAGTGCCTTGGTTATTTGGTTGTAGGTTACTTCATCCTGCTTGGGACAGTAGAAATGGGCAATTGATTGATGAAGAAGCTAATGTTGCAAGTCTAATTGATCCAAGTATGCATACATGGGATATTCAAGTGGTTAGAGCAACCTTTAATCCAAGTATTGTGAAGGAGATCTTAAAGGTTCGACTATCCACAGCTCAGGCCATGGATACATGGATATGGGATAAAGAAGCAAGTGGTAGATTTTAGGTTACAAGTGCTTATAAATTGATACAGAATTTGCAAGGGAGCATTGCTGGAGAATCTTCTATGCAAGGGCAACACAAATTACTTTAGAAAAGGATTTGGCATATGAAAGTTCCTAGAAAGCTAAAGACCTTTGATTGGAGGGCTTGTAATAATATTCTGCCAACACTTATGAATTTAAGGCAAAGAAAGCTTGATGTGGAGATCTCTTGCAGAATCTGTTGTGACAAGGAAGAGGACATTAGTCATGCGCTTATCTATTGTCATGCTAATAAGATTTCATGGAAGAAATTTCTCCCTTTGCTACAAAATGTTCCTCCAGATTTATCTTTTTATTGACATTGTGCATATGATCTTGTCCCATGGTTTTGAGAATGCGTTAACTATGTTCTCGATCTTGTGTTGGAGTTCATGGTAAATGAGAAATCAATTACAAATGAAGGATAAGCACATACAACCTCTTTAGGTAGCAAAGCATGCGTTATCACTTTGTAAGGCTTTCGTCGAGGTGCAGTTCAAAACTTCTACAACATTGCATTCAACCTATAAGTGACATCCCCCACTAGAAGGTTTTCTCAAAGTCAATGTTGATGGAGTTGTGTTTGCTAATTAAAGTGAGGCTGGAGTTTGTGTTGTCATTCGTGATGGAAATGGAGATATTTTGATGGCTGCAAGCAAAAACAAAAAGGAAGCAGTTGATGAGGCAACCACCATTAAATCTATTGCTGTTTTGAGAGGCCTTCAATTATGCATACCACTTGACATTCCAAAATTAATTGTTGAAACTAATTGTTTAAATGTAATACAGGAGTTGCAACTCTTAGAAGACTTTCTTGTAAATGCTGGAAATGTGATCAATGAAGCTAAAAGTCTAGTTTTGCAATTTCAAGAAGTCAGATTTCAATATGTTAATAGAATGGGGAATGGGTTAGCTCATGCTTTAGCTAGAAATGTTGATGTCTTAATGATATTTGTGTATGGTGGGAACAGGTCCGTCTTGTGTAAATAAAGCAGTATGGCTTGATAACAATTAATGTATTGATATTTTGGTTGAATCAATGAAACTTCGGCAATAAAAAGAAAAAAAAAGTTCCCTATTTAATAATTTGGTAATTGTGGCTAGTAAGAAACTCAACCAAATAAGGTATAATCAAACCTGCTTAATGCATTATTTGAAATTTGTGAAGTGGTTGCAATAATTAAATCTGATTTATCAAAGGGCATAACAAGGCTAGCTAATGTTTATATTTTAAATTTCTTTAGAATTTCATTGGTGAGGACTAAATTGAAAAAGTATAATTTAATTCGTTGGCTGAATCTCCCTATTAGTAGAATGACTTAATATTAATGGGACCTCAAAGGACAACTCCTAACTTGTAGACTGTGGTGGTATTGTTCGAGATCACTATGGGTAGTTTATACGTGATCTCTCCATTCATTTAGGGATTGGTACAAATGTTTTTGTAGAGATTTCTGCCGTTAAAACTGATCATTTTTTGTTTACCAATTTAGTTTTTAAGATGTTATTATTGAGTTGGATGCATCACTTGTGGTTAATTGGCACATAAATAAGAAAAAAACCCATGCAAGTATGTGAATATTTAGGAGGATATTCTTGACTTTAACAAGTTTATAAGTTTTGATGTGCAACATATCTACTAAGAATATAATGTTGTGGATATGAATTAGCTAATCTTGCAATACTTTTATATATTACTGTCTTTTTCCTTTATTTTAAATTATCTAATATTTGTAAGAGTGTAATTGGTCAAATTCGGTTTGAATTTAGACATATTTTAAAATTGAATTGATATATACTGGTTTTGAGATTTGAAAACCGATTCCGTACTGATTACATTCCTAAAACGATACTTAAGTTTTATCAATTCCAATATGGTACGGTTCGGTCTGATATATTTTATAATATATATAATATGGTACATAATAATATAGTGACAATAAATATTGTAGTATATTTATAATTGTATTATAGACAATACTAATATAAGATTTTAGAGTTTAATATTATATTAAATAGTAATTTATCATATAATAAAAAATTATTTTATATATATAAACTGGTTTGGTCGGTGTTAGGAAAGAAAAATTGATTTTGAGAAAAATAAAATTGATATTGTACCAAATTAAACCCAATATCAGACCACCGCTTTGGTCCGGTCCAGTCCGATTACCAATTCATTAATTCTTTTTTCAACCCTAGGCATTTGTATGGACATTTTGTTATTGATAAACCTTTTTTTCTTTTTTTGATAAGAAGCAAGTCATTGCATTCATATTAGAAGAAAATTACAAATGGATAGAATCCATCCAAACCAAATTGGAAATACAATCAGGAATGGAATCTAGCCACATATCAACATTTTCAATGTGCCATGCATTCCTAGCCAAAGCATGGGCAACTCTATTCCCCAAGTGTAAGACATGTTGGGTCTGTGAGGCTTCATAATAATACGGTAGCTTCTTGATCTCCCTAATAATATTACCAACCACAACAAACAAGGATCCCCTACTTGGATGGCTTCAACCATGAGTAGGCTATCACTTTCTAAACTCGGTTTTCAACAACCAACTTGCAGACTGAACTGAAGACCACACAACATGGCTAGTGCCTCAATAGCTTCTGGATCGGCTACTTTAGCTTCAGCTTTACTAACCGTTAACAACACTTGACCCTTCTCATCTCGAAGCACTGCTCCAATTCCAGCTTTGTGGAGGTCATGAAACATAGCACCATCAACATTGAGTTTGCAATACCATGATGGTGGAGCATGCCAAGAGCAGTTGCTAATTCTCTTGGATGGTTTTGCAGAAACAGCCTAGTACTTCAAGCTAAGAAGATGCAAGGCATGATTGATGACCTGTGAGGGCTCGAGTATGACTTCCTCAAAGACCCGCTTGTTTCTTCAATACCACAAGGCCCATGCAATAGTAAAGAACTTGGCAGTTGCCTCCTTACAATCTTTGCTTACCACCCTATGTATGATGTCTTGCACTGTCATAGCATCTTGTAATTGGTTGAGGAAAGGAAAATGAAGTAATTAAGATCCTTGAATGGAAGGACAATGAAATAGAGCATGATGTATATCTTCTACAGGAGCATTGTAGAATGCACACGACATGCTAACATCAACCTTTTTATAAGCCAAATTTCGGTTAGAGGGGAGAATGTCATAACACACCCTTCAAGCAAATATCTTAATTTTATGTGGCACTGACATTTTCCACATAGCTTTCCACCATTTGAGATCATACTGAGGTCTGGAGCTTCCTGCAGCAGCTTGAACAGCTAGAATCATCTGCAATCTGTAGCCACTTTTCACTATGTAGATACCATTCTTCTCATGTCTTCAATGTGACGCCCCCAACTTACGTCTGGGATTTAACGTAAATTAAGGTGTCTGGATGAGCAACACTTGGCTACTCACCCTCGTACTTAATGAGGATAAAAGCATAAATTACTAAATTCGCAGCGGATTAGGTTTTTCAATGAAAACTTTCTAAAGATCACACGGAAATTTTATATACAACATTCATTAAACTTAAACATTGTACTTTATACATATACACAACCCAACTGTAGCAAAATATATTACATTTATCCCAAAAGAAACTTTCCTTCACCTCACTCTTTCTCCCTCTTAACCTCGGGATATTCTCTCCCATAGCGAAACCTATCTAAGCTAATACTAAAGTCTCGCCGGAGCTGTTGTCCCTGTGGAGTCACACAAACTCCACACATGGACAACGAGCCGTCTACTCCTAAGGTTAAGCAGCATCCAGTACGTCTCCTCTCCTCGACAAAAGTGGATGCGTCAAGACTCCCAGCTCCGGTGGGTCTGATAGGAGGTCCGAAGGAAACAAAAGAAATGTCCAAAAAGGGACTGTAATCGGAAAGTCCCTCAGGACTCCCCGAAGTCTCCTGTATCGTCGGGGCTGTCCCCCTGCTGGTCATCGAATCCTGTATGAAATAATATGCACAAAATATATGGAGCCACAAAAGAGTGAGATTTCGAATGAAATCTCAGTAAGTACATAAACAGCTTAAAGGAAACAGGGAAAAACACCCACAAAGTTATTACCACAACTGACAAGGGAAATTCATCCTAACATACTCCTCACAAGGAAACCACTCACAAAGTTACTACCACAACTGACAAGGGAAATTACCCTAACATACTCCTCACAAGACCATTGTCTAACTGACACTTTCTCAACTCACCCATTGTCTTATATTAAATTACATTATTTTCCCCTTTTAAAATTCTTATTCTTTCATATCACTGATGGGCGTTACGTATCGCCGTCCCCATCACATACACTCATCAATCATCCGGGCGTTACGTATCGCCGTCCCCGTTATGATGAGTCTGGTGTCAATCATCCGGGCGTTACGTCTCGCCGTCCCCGTTACCACAACTGACAAGGGAAATTACCCTAACATACTCCTCACAAGACCATTGTCTAACTGACACTTTCTCAACTCACCCATTGTCTTATATTAAATTACATTATTTTCCCCTTTTAAAATTCTTATTCTTTCATATCACTGATGGGCGTTACGTATCGCCGTCCCCATCACATACACTCATCAATCATCCGGGCGTTACGTATCGCCGTCCCCGTTATGATGAGTCTGGTGTCAATCATCCGGGCTTTACGTCTCGCCGTCCCCGTTATGACACGAAATATATAAACACATAGTACTGCGGGCGTTACGTCTCGCCGTCCCCGCAAGGATCAATCACACGGGCGTTACGTCTCGCCGTCCCCGTGGAGATCACAATTTCATATCACGACAGGCGTTACGTATCGCCGTCCCTGCCGGCACGTCAGTCATACGGGCGTTACGTATCGCCGTCCCCGTCATGACGTGACTAACTTAATCTCGACAGGCGTTACGTATCGCCGTCCCTGCCGGCACGTCAGTCATACGGGCGTTACGTATCGCCGTCCCCGTCATGACGTGACTAACTCATCTTTTATATATTATTTTCTTTCTTTATTTTTCTTCTCTTATACACGTGAGTCATCTCATTCATAACCCTTTCCATTTGAAACACCACTTCTATTCCAAGGAAACCCTAAGTCTAGGCAAAACAGGGTATCTCGCTCGAGCGGGTGTCGAGCGAGTATCGAGCGAAGTCTCGGGTTGGGACTCGCTCGAGCGAGTGTCGAGCGAAACTCTAGCGAGGGTTCATATTTTGCCTTCGCTCGACTCACATGTCGAGCGAGGGTCGAGCGAACTTACGGGTCTAGGGGTTTTTCCACTCAAAACACACCAATCTTTTTCATACACTCCATTTATCTTCTTAAAAACCTAAATCTAAGTTTCCACAATTTTATTGAACATAAAAACAAGACAAATACAATTAATCCTACTCATGTGTTCAATTTACACTTAAACATGTTCTCATGGGTTCACTACTAGGAAATATAACTCAATCATGCCAATAAACCAGTTCTATGCTTAATTTAAGCTAGAATATGGACTTACAAGTTCTTCCAAGCTTTAGGGAATTAATCCAACCCACTTTCTCCAAGTTTGCTCCCACACACACTCACTTCACTCACAAGTGATCACTTTGAGGGTTTGGGGAGGGTTTTCTGATTTGGCTTCACAAGGCAAGTGCTCTCTCCTTCTAAAGGAGCTTAGGAAGCTCTCAAGGTCCTATATATATGGTGGTGGTCGACCAACATGAGGGAGAGAAAAGGAATTGCACCCAAGGTGCCCTAGTTGGCAGATTTGCATGTGATGAGGTGTCCATCTAGGCAAAATCTAATGATGAGGATTAAGCCTCCCAAATCCTAGGCTTTGCAGCTGGATTAGTCATCCAAGGGCTCACAATTGAGGTGGTTTGGCTGCCCATTTTGATCCATGGCTGAGAAGCAAGCTAAAGGGATAAGAGGTGAGGTGGCACTTCACCTAACCATGCATGCATCTCTCATCTCCAGCTCTCCCCTTGTGTCACACGCCCATCATCAGGTTTTCTCCTCCATTTGGTTCCTTCCCAACTCCCTTAGGTCTTCCCTCAACAAGTCCTAGAAGGTCACTTCATGGTTTAGTTAAGGTAGAGTCAAGTTTGATCCAATTAGTCACCAATCAACCAGATTTTGGCTCCCTTGAGTTCCCATCACACTAACCATTCAATTGACTTCCAAATCAACTTTCCATTCATTCCTAACTATCCCTACACATGTCCTAATCCCAGAGAATCCTAAAACCAGTTGCCTATTTGGTTACATGCCCCAATCTAGTTCAATTACCCAACTCGGGTTCCATTTAAGTCCATTCTAAAGCTGCCTACTTGATTCCCAAATAAGTTATTGATTTATTCCGAATCTCAGGAAACTTCAAACATAAAAGTTTTAGATCTATCTCTTAGGGTTCTATAACAATTGGAATCAACTCATTTAGACATCATATGGCTGACTTATGATCATTTTCCTAAAACTCGACAGATTGATCCGAAGGTGCATAATTCTCAATACTAAGTAAAATCTCACATTTCCTCAACTAAATCTCCCATTCTAATTTCTTAATAATTAAATGCATTAAATAAATCTCCTTAAAATAATTTCTATAAAATAATTTACCTTAGAAAATTTGGGCTATTACATCCCCCCCCCTTAAAAGGATTTCGTCCCCGAAATCGCTAGGACATAATAATTAAGGGTTTAAGGAATCTATACCTCGGTTACTAGCAGTAGATTCTTCTGAAGAGGTGGGTACTTTCTCCTCATTAATCAGTGAATCCTGAGAGTGATAAAATATCATGTCAACATCGGGATCATAGTACATATTTACACTAATCTCTTGCAACATATGGAATCTCTCTTCCTCTGTCCTCTCTATTATAGGTCCCTCTTCACACTGGCGTTTACGCTCTTCAGATCCATCAGATGACTCTATCATGACAGTCTTTCCTTTGTCCTCTCTTCTCAAAAATCTTTTCTCTGCTCTCAACCATTTTCTGACGGGTTGTCTTTCCTCACCTGGTAACGCTCTTCTACTTATAGGGTTACCTCTTTCATCTATATCCATAATGTGGGTTCTGTGCTTCTCACTTTTATTTAACCAGTTCAATCTCTCAGCTTTCCACTGTTTCAGTTTTTCTCTACGAAATCTCTCTCTAACTCTTTCAGATCTTTTCTTTAACTGATCTACGGGGGTAACCGACATACGTGCGGTTCTTTTAGGAGCCATAATCCTGTATAAGGTTAAATATTAATGAATATAAATATAAAAGAAAACACAAATATTATACAAATGCAAGACAATTAATATATATTATTACAACTATGTTTCAAACAAGTGGGGATAATTATTTCTCATTACATCCTCACGTTCCCAAGTGGCTTCTTGAAAAACAGGATTGTTCCAAAGTACTTTCACTAACATTATGGTACGATTCCGAAGGGTTTGTTCTTTCTGATCTTCAATTCGCACAGGCCACTCTTCATAAGTTAAATTGGAACGTAAATTACTAGGACGCGGATCCATTACCGCCACTGGTTGATCATTCAAACACTTTTTCAGAGAAGATACATGGAAGACGTTATGAACTCCTTGCAAATCATCAGGTAGAGCTAAACGGTAAGCCACTGGTCCTACTTTTTCCAGAATTTCATAAGGTCCAATATAACGAGGACTCAATTTCCCCTTCTTACCAAATCGCATGACTCCCTTTAGTGGCGAAATCTTCAAGTATACCCAGTCTCCTACCATAAAATCTAAAGCCCTTCTACGATTATCTGCATAACTCTTTTGTCTACTTTGCGCCGTCTTTATCTGATTTCTGATCTTGATGATCTGCTCTTTAACTTCTTGTAAATACTCGGGTCCCAAAACACTACTCTCACCCACTTCGTCCCAATAAATAGGAGACCTACATTTCCTTCCATAAAGTGCTTCATATGGCGCCATCTGTATAGTAGCTTGAAAGCTGTTATTATATGCAAATTCAATTAATGGTAACAGACTTTCCCAATCTTTGTCAAAATCCAACACACAAGCTCGCAACATATCCTCCAAAGTCTGAATGGTTCTTTCTGTTTGCCCGTCCGTCTGAGGATGGTATGCGCTGCTGAAATTTAAATTGGTACCCATCATCTTCTGTAGACTTTGCCAAAATCGAGACGTGAATCTAGGATCTCTGTCTGAAACTATAGTCTTGGGTATCCCATGTAAACGAACTATTTCCTTCACATAAATTCTTGCTAACTTTTCCATGGAATCCGTGTTGGAGATAGGTAAAAAGTGAGCACTCTTCGTCAGTCGATCCACTATCACCCAAACCGAATTCTTTCCCGTAGATGTTCTTGGAAATCCTACCACAAAATCCATAGATAGATCCTCCCATTTCCATTCGGGAATTGGTAAAGGTTGCAATTGACCGGCTGGTCTTTGGTGTTCAGCTTTTACTAACTGACACACTGGACACTTCGCTACAAAGGTCGCAATGTCCTTCTTCATTCCTTCCCACCAAAACTTTTCCTTTAAGTCTTGATACATCTTAGTACTTCCAGGATGAGCAGTATATGGTGTACTATGAGCTTCTTTCATCAACCTTTCTTTCAATTCTGGGGCATCCGAAATGATTTTCCTTCTTCCAAAGTACAACATTCCATCGCCTGAAATCATAAAGTGTGGAGACCCTTTTCCTTCCAGTATTTGCTGTTTTATCTTCTCCAGCTTGGCATCCTTTTGTTGTTCTTCCTTAATTTCTTTGTCTGTTAACGGAATAATTTCTTGAATCTCCATTAACCTGAGGTCCTGCGATAATCGGTTTACCAGAATTTCTCGCATCGTTGCCAGCACTGAAAATTCTTCTGTTTGAACTTTCCTACTCAAGGCATCGGCTACCACATTAGCCTTTCCAGGGTGGTATTTGATTTCGCATTGAAAATCACTTATAGTCTCTATCCACCTTCTCTGTCTCATATTCAAGGTCTTCTGGCTAAAAAGATACTTGAGACTCTTATGGTCCGTAAATATTTCACACCTTTCTCCATACAAGTAATGCCGCCAAATCTTTAAAGCAAACACTACAGCTGCTAACTCTAAATCATGCGTGGGATAATTCTGTTCATGATCCTTAAGTTGTCGGGATGCATACGCAACTACTCTTCCTTCTTGCATTAGCACACACCCCAATCCCATTTTTGAGGCATCACTATATATCACATAAGGTTTATGAGGTTCCGGCAAAGCCAAAACCGGTGCTGTAGTCAATCTCTTCTTTAGCTCTTGGAAACTCTTTTCGCATTGTTCACTCCAAACGTATTTAGCATTCTTTCTAGTTAATGCTGTCAGAGGTGCGGACAGTTTGGAAAATCCTTCCACAAATCTTCTATAGTATCCAGCTAATCCCAAGAAGCTTCGTATTTCATGTGCATTAATTGGTTGCTGCCACTCCATCACTGCTTCTACTTTCGCTGGATCCACAGAGACTCCTTCACTGGAAATAACATGACCTAAAAATTTAACTTCTTGTAGCCAAAATTCACACTTACTAAGTTTGGCATACAATTGGTGTTTTTGCAAAATTTCCATTACTATTTTCAAATGTTCTTTATGATCTTCGCCGGTCTGAGAGTAGATCAAAATATCATCAATAAAGACCACTACAAACTTGTCCAAATATGGTCTGAATATCCGATTCATCAAATCCATGAATACTGCTGGTGCATTCGTCACTCCGAATGGCATAACCAAAAATTCAAAATGCCCATAGCGGGTTCGGAAAGCCGTCTTAGGTACATCTTGCCCCCTGATTTTCAACTGATGATAGCCAGACCGAAGGTCTATTTTTGAAAACACAGTTGCTCCTCTTAATTGATCCAACAGGTCATCTATCCGTGGCAACGGATATTTATTCTTAATGGTAACCTTATTCAACTCCCGGTAGTCTATGCACATTCGCATTGTTCCATCTTTCTTCTTCACAAACAATACTGGTGCTCCCCATGGGGATGAACTAGGCCTGATAAATCCTTTTCTCAAAAGTTCCTCAATCTGCACTTTCAATTCCTCTAATTCCACCGGTGCCATCCTATACGGAGCTCTATGAACTGGAGTTGTGGCCGGTTCCAATTCAATAACAAATTCGGCTTCTCGATCAGGAGGTAATCCCGGTAGATCATCGGAAAAGACTTGAGGAAAGTCTTCCACCACGGGAATTCCTTGGATACCTTTAACAACTTCTGAGGAGTTCAACATGATTACCCAGTAGCCCTTAGTTTCTTTATTAATACTTTTCATTATTCGCTTGGCAGTTACTATGGAGGAAACTGCCTTCAACATTTCCCCCTTGTAACAAAATTTCCCTTCCTTGGGTAAGTCAAAAATTATTTCCTTTCTGCGACAGTCCAGTTTAGCATAATACTTAGCCAACCAATCCATACCCAAAATTAAATCGAACTCCATCAAATGGAATAGTATCAGATTAGCGACTAGCTGAGAACCTCCAATCTCCAAGGGGCAATTTCTCACCACTCGATGGCATCCTGCTACCTCTCCATTGGGCATGACTACTATAACTTTTTGGGTCAACAATTCCGTTTCTAAATCACACTTTTGGACACAATCATAGGAAATAAAGGATCTGGTTGCTCCCGAATCAAACAAGGTATAAACCATGCATTGCTTCAGCTTAAGCTTACCTAAAGAAAATTTTATTCTACTATTATTATATTACCACTCCCAAAGAATCCATTCATTAACTAAAAGAGGGGACTTGGAAATTTACCAGTAATGACATTTGCATCTATTGTCTCGTCTGCCTCCATATCTACTTCTCCAGGCGTGATAGCATACACTTTAGCTTTCGCAGGAGCTTTGGCTTTTCCTCCGGGTAGAGCTACTCCTTGAGAGGTATTCTGAGGGCAGTCTCTGATCAGATGTCCTGGCCGACCACATCTATAACAAATCCTATTATCCACTCGACAATCTCCCTGGTGTCGACGTCCACATTTTGCACATTGCGGAAATAAAATCGGTACATTCGGATTAATTGCTACTCCTTTTCCTCTATCCGTGGATCTAAAATTCGGTTTCCTCCTAGCATCTTTTCCTCCAGAAAATTGAAATCTTCTTTTTCCATATGTTTGAGTTTGCGCCATAACACTCCTCTGTTCAGCCTCCGCTATGGCTGCTACATTCACTAGTCCTTGAAAATTCTCAATTTGTAAACATGCCACCTGCATACGAATTCGTGGCTGCAGTCCTTCCTGAAACTTCTGGGCTCTCATCTTTTCAGTAGCCACCAGATGCGGAGCAAATCTCGCCAATTCCATAAATCGCGCCGAGTACTGTTCCACCGACATACTGCCTTGTATTAACATAGTAAACTCCAAAGCTTTTTGCCGCTTCATAGATTCCGGAAAGAATCGATCGTCGAACTCTTTCTTGAACCTTTCCCATGTAGGTACTACATTTTCTCCCAGTTCTAACTTTAGCAGCTTCCGCTTTGTGTCCCACCACAGTCCTGCTTCTCCTTGTAACAGATGTCCTGCATACTGCACTTTCTGGACTTCAGTGCAACTACTAATTTCGAAGGTGCGTTCTAGGTCTACAATCCATTTATCTGCCTTTAATGCTCCTTCCGTTCCCATAAAGGGCGGGTATCGATACGCTAGAAACTTCTCATACGAACACCCTTGAATTTCTCTTCTATTTTCATTCTGCTGATGATAACGGCTTTGTTCTATTTGGTTCTTCACCACTTCCGTCATTTGCCGAATAGCTTCAGCTATTGCCTGGCCTCCTTCCAATGGGGGGTTTTGTGCCATCGGTCCCCCTTCCAAGGGTGGATTCGGTGTCCTCTGCTCTTCTCCCGATAATGGATTCGGTGCCGTCTGTCCTTCTCCCAATGGTGAGCTTGGTGCCGTTTGCTCTTCAGTACGTGGAGGGGTAACCAGGGAAGGATTCTGGCTTACTGCGTCTACTCGTTTCAAGGGAGGACGACCTCTCGGCATATTGTTTTCCTGAAATATACCCAACTTCACCATAAGCCATACTCACTTTAGAAACTTCCAAATTTCTAAAATCCAAACATTCATCCATATTACTCCAAACTCCAATCTGATAAAGATTCAAGCCTATACTAGTACCATGTGATCCATTTTTCCTAGGACACGTAGGTTTTACCCAGAGACGTAATCGCTCTGATACCAATCTGTGACGCCCCCAACTTACGTCTGGGATTTAACGTAAATTAAGGTGTCTGGATGAGCAACACTTGGCTACTCACCCTCGTACTTAATGAGGATAAAAGCATAAATTACTAAATTCGCAGCGGATTAGGTTTTTCAATGAAAACTTTCTAAAGATCACACGGAAATTTTATATACAACATTCATTAAACTTAAACATTGTACTTTATACATATACACAACCCAACTGTAGCAAAATATATTACATTTATCCCAAAAGAAACTTTCCTTCACCTCACTCTTTCTCCCTCTTAACCTCGGGATATTCTCTCCCATAGCGAAACCTATCTAAGCTAATACTAAAGTCTCGCCGGAGCTGTTGTCCCTGTGGAGTCACACAAACTCCACACATGGACAACGAGCCGTCTACTCCTAAGGTTAAGCAGCATCCAGTACGTCTCCTCTCCTCGACAAAAGTGGATGCGTCAAGACTCCCAGCTCCGGTGGGTCTGATAGGAGGTCCGAAGGAAACAAAAGAAATGTCCAAAAAGGGACTGTAATCGGAAAGTCCCTCAGGACTCCCCGAAGTCTCCTGTATCGTCGGGGCTGTCCCCCTGCTGGTCATCGAATCCTGTATGAAATAATATGCACAAAATATATGGAGCCACAAAAGAGTGAGATTTCGAATGAAATCTCAGTAAGTACATAAACAGCTTAAAGGAAACAGGGAAAAACACCCACAAAGTTATTACCACAACTGACAAGGGAAATTCATCCTAACATACTCCTCACAAGGAAACCACTCACAAAGTTACTACCACAACTGACAAGGGAAATTACCCTAACATACTCCTCACAAGACCATTGTCTAACTGACACTTTCTCAACTCACCCATTGTCTTATATTAAATTACATTATTTTCCCCTTTTAAAATTCTTATTCTTTCATATCACTGATGGGCGTTACGTATCGCCGTCCCCATCACATACACTCATCAATCATCCGGGCGTTACGTATCGCCGTCCCCGTTATGATGAGTCTGGTGTCAATCATCCGGGCGTTACGTCTCGCCGTCCCCGTTACCACAACTGACAAGGGAAATTACCCTAACATACTCCTCACAAGACCATTGTCTAACTGACACTTTCTCAACTCACCCATTGTCTTATATTAAATTACATTATTTTCCCCTTTTAAAATTCTTATTCTTTCATATCACTGATGGGCGTTACGTATCGCCGTCCCCATCACATACACTCATCAATCATCCGGGCGTTACGTATCGCCGTCCCCGTTATGATGAGTCTGGTGTCAATCATCCGGGCTTTACGTCTCGCCGTCCCCGTTATGACACGAAATATATAAACACATAGTACTGCGGGCGTTACGTCTCGCCGTCCCCGCAAGGATCAATCACACGGGCGTTACGTCTCGCCGTCCCCGTGGAGATCACAATTTCATATCACGACAGGCGTTACGTATCGCCGTCCCTGCCGGCACGTCAGTCATACGGGCGTTACGTATCGCCGTCCCCGTCATGACGTGACTAACTTAATCTCGACAGGCGTTACGTATCGCCGTCCCTGCCGGCACGTCAGTCATACGGGCGTTACGTATCGCCGTCCCCGTCATGACGTGACTAACTCATCTTTTATATATTATTTTCTTTCTTTATTTTTCTTCTCTTATACACGTGAGTCATCTCATTCATAACCCTTTCCATTTGAAACACCACTTCTATTCCAAGGAAACCCTAAGTCTAGGCAAAACAGGGTATCTCGCTCGAGCGGGTGTCGAGCGAGTATCGAGCGAAGTCTCGGGTTGGGACTCGCTCGAGCGAGTGTCGAGCGAAACTCTAGCGAGTGTCGAGCGAAACTCTAGCGAGGGTTCATATTTTGCCTTCGCTCGACTCACATGTCGAGCGAGGGTCGAGCGAACTTACGGGTCTAGGGGTTTTTCCACTCAAAACACACCAATCTTTTTCATACACTCCATTTATCTTCTTAAAAACCTAAATCTAAGTTTCCACAATTTTATTGAACATAAAAACAAGACAAATACAATTAATCCTACTCATGTGTTCAATTTACACTTAAACATGTTCTCATGGGTTCACTACTAGGAAATATAACTCAATCATGCCAATAAACCAGTTCCATGCTTAATTTAAGCTAGAATATGGACTTACAAGTTCTTCCAAGCTTTAGGGAATTAATCCAACCTACTTTCTCCAAGTTTGCTCCCACACACACTCACTTCACTCACAAGTGATCACTTTGAGGGTTTGGGGAGGGTTTTCTGATTTGGCTTCACAAGGCAAGTGCTCTCTCCTTCTAAAGGAGCTTAGGAAGCTCTCAAGGTCCTATATATATGGTGGTGGTCGACCAACATGAGGGAGAGAAAAGGAATTGCACCCAAGGTGCCCTAGTTGGCAGATTTGCATGTGATGAGGTGTCCATCTAGGCAAAATCTAAGGATGAGGATTAAGCCTCCCAAATCCTAGGCTTTGCAGCTGGATTAGTCATCCAAGGGCTCACAATTGAGGTGGTTTGGCTGCCCATTTTGATCCATGGCTGAGAAGCAAGCTAAAGGGATAAGAGGTGAGGTGGCACTTCACCTAACCATGCATGCATCTCTCATCTCCAGCTCTCCCCTTGTGTCACACGCCCATCATCAGGTTTTCTCCTCCATTTGGTTCCTTCCCAACTCCCTTAGGTCTTCCCTCAACAAGTCCTAGAAGGTCACTTCATGGTTTAGTTAAGGTAGAGTCAAGTTTGATCCAATTAGTCACCAATCAACCAGATTTTGGCTCCCTTGAGTTCCCATCACACTAACCATTCAATTGACTTCCAAATCAACTTTCCATTCATTCCTAACTATCCCTACACATGTCCTAATCCCAGAGAATCCTAAAACCAGTTGCCTATTTGGTTACATGCCCCAATCTAGTTCAATTACCCAACTCGGGTTCCATTTAAGTCCATTCTAAAGCTGCCTACTTGATTCCCAAATAAGTTATTGATTTATTCCGAATCTCAGGAAACTTCAAACATAAAAGTTTTAGATCTATCTCTTAGGGTTCTATAACAATTGGAATCAACTCATTTAGACATCATATGGCTGACTTATGATCATTTTCCTAAAACTCGACAGATTGATCCGAAGGTGCATAATTCTCAATACTAAGTAAAATCTCACATTTCCTCAACTAAATCTCCCATTCTAATTTCTTAATAATTAAATGCATTAAATAAATCTCCTTAAAATAATTTCTATAAAATAATTTACCTTAGAAAATTTGGGCTATTACATTCAAAATAGTTGATCTGGGTGATAACTAGGAACTAAAGGAGTCTTTAGAATATCAGCAGCTAATCTTGGATTGAAGGGAGCCCTAATGGTGTTAACACACCACCACCTTGTGCTCGAATAGGCCACGTGTAATTGTTGATCTCTAACTGCCATCTCAGGAATCTCCTCCTACAAAGCTGAATGTCCACTAACCCAGATATCAAACCAGACATTCACTGAAAGGCCTTCACCAATACACCATTGACACCCTTGCATTAACAATTTCCTTGCTTCCCAAATCCCCTTCCATGAAAAAGAAGGATTGACACCCTATTGAGACTCAAAAAAAGAGGAATTAGGAAAGTATTTAGACTTGTAAATCTGAAAAAGAAAGGGGTTAGCTTGAGTGAGGATTCTCTATGCTTGTTTAGCAAGGAGGGCAACATTAAATAGGTGTAAGTTTTAAAACCCATGCCACCCTTAAACTTAGAGTCACGTAGAGTCTCCCATTTAAGCCAATGAATCTTCCTCTCATCACCTCTTTGACCCCACCAAAACCCATGCCACCCTTAAACTTAGAATCACATAAAGTCTTTGCAAAAGCTCTTAGGAAGCATGAAACAACTCATGGCATATGTGGAATTGAGAGAGCTACTGCTTTAAGTAAAACTTCATTACCCCCCTGAGGTAGAAGTTTCTCTTTCCAACATTGGAATTTTTTTCACATTCTAGATTTTATCTCAGCAAAAGTAGCATGTTTTGCTCTCTCAACCATAGGGGGAAGGCCTAAATATTTTTCATAATGGTGAGTAGACTCTACACCCCACAAAGCTGTAATTCTCTGCTTGGCAGAATCAGAAATGTTTGGGCTAAAAATCATGGTGGTTTTACTGATGTTAATAGAGTTGTAAATGAACCAGGCTACTCGACAGTCCGCTCGGTACTTGCTCGGTTAAATTCGAATTGAACTCGACTCGTGAAAAAAAAAAAGATCGCTCGTGAAAGCAGATACCCGCTCGATTAGTAAATGACACATACTCGACAAAACTCAACTCGACTCGGCTAAGGTTCGTTAAGACTCGCTCGTTTATACTCGAGTCGACTTGTTAGCTCGACTTGATTAAAATTCATTTATATATTGATAAATTTATACACATATATATGTTATATATATGTATTGCTAATAATATAATAATAGCATTTTATAATTAAATATGTAATATATAATTTTATTACTTATATCTATATGATGAATATACTTCATAGTTATGTTTTATAATTTGTACAATAATTAGTCTATAAAATTTAAATAATTTAATATATTAGTACTTGGGAAGCATGTGAAATACATATATACTATCATACTATGTGTGTTTATTAATAATATATATAAGCATATAACATATTATTATGATAAATAAATATCAACTAGTTAGATATTAAATATTAATTTTTTCTTAGTTATTTATTTATTTATTTTTAAATTTTATTAAAAAAATTAAAAAAACAATTTGAGCTCGAGCTCGAGCTCGGCTCGATTACAGCCCTAGATGTTAACCTTCTGTCCTGAAGCTAATTCATACTTGGATAAAATATCAAGGTGGGCAGTAGAAGTAGTGGGACTAGCTTCACAGAAAATCAGAGCATCATTAGCAAATAGCATGTGGTTTACTCTCAGGGTCCCTCTACATACGCTAACCCCTTCCACAGTCTTCCTTACAATAGCCTCTTTAAGCAAACTAATCAAGCCCTCAGTACATATAAGGAATAAGAAAGGAGATAAAGGATCTCCTTTCTGAATCCATCTAGTGGGAACCACTTTTTCAGTCACACAACCATTTACTAGTATCGAGAAAGAGATTGAAGAGACACAACCTATCACAATTTTCACAAAAGAGGCAGCAAAACCCATTTTGAGTAACATACCCTCCAAAATATCTCACTCGACCCTATCATATGCTTTGGACATGTCGAGTTTAAGAGACATAAAACCCTTCGTACCTTGTCTCTTGTTCTTTAAAAAATGAACTAGCTCGTAAGCAATTAACACATTGTCCATTATAAGTCTCTCAGGCACAAATGCACTTGAGTCTTAGAGATAATAGAGGGAAAAATCAATTTCAATCTATTAGAGAGGACTTTAGACACCAATTTGTAAATAACATTTTACAAATTGATAGGTCTAAAATCTGAAACCATAGATGGAGATTTTTTTTTAGAAATAAGGACAATATGTGTATGAATCTATGATTCAATGATCGAGGATACACACCCGAATGCAGCACTTTTACAACAGCTTTAGTGACTTTAGATCCTATGATATGCCAATATTTTTGATAAAGATGAGAGACATACCATCAGGATCTGGAGTTTTGTTAGGATGCATCTGTTGAAGAGCAGCAAATACTTCTGAGGCATTGAAGGGTTAGCACAAGTCCTCATTCATAGCAGCACTGACCCAAGGCTCAACCCCCTCCAAGACAGTCCTTGCATCCCTATGTGAGGAAGCAGTAAAAAGATTCAGGAAATACCCTCTGATGTGGGCTTCTTTCTGAGGACCCTGTAGCCATATGCCGTTATCATCCAGAATTCAAAATATCTGATTTCTTTTCTACCTATGAGAAGTTTTGGAGTGGAAATACTTAGTATTTTGATCTCCACTACGTAGCCAAAGAACTTTAGATCTCTGCTTCCATAATAACTCCTTTCTTTCTAGCCACAACTGCACTGTGTCTTTCAACTTATTCTCATCCTCAACATTGATACTTTGATAAGATTCCAACTGTTTCTTAGCCTCAGATAACCGTTGATGGACATTGCCAAAAGACTTAGTTCCACTGGAGAAAGCTCTTTCCACATTGCTCAATGATGTCTAACATAGAAGGCATGCAAATAATACCCCTTTGACTTGTCCAAGCCATTTCAATGAACTTCTCACAATTCGGGTTCCCAATCCACATAGACTCAAAATGAAATAACTTGGTCTTATTTACTGGTCTTGGAAGACCTTGAGTATTCAACCAAATGGGGTCATGGTCTGAATAAGAAGCAGAGCCATGTTGGATCATTGTGTCATTGAAAAGGTTCAACCACTTAGAATTGGCTAGGCACTTATCCAAACGTACTCTCATCACAACACCCTCCCTACGGTTGCACCAAGTAAATGGGTGACCTTTGTAGCCGAGATCCTGCAGATGACTATCAGCTACCATAGATTTAAATCCTTCCATCTGATTTTCAGGCCGTTGACAACGCCCCCCCCCCCAATTTTTTACTTGGTGTTAAGATCTCATTGAAGTCTCCATAACCATCCAGGCTTTGTCAACTGTAGAGGCAATAAATCGAAATAAACTCCAAACACCTTATCAACAATTCATATCCGGGTGCCCATATATGCTAGAAATAAACCAATCAAGAGTGTTATCATGTGGGTGTTTAATCAAACCATGGATGTGATGAGAGGAGTAATTGATGATATGAAGTACTAAATCATGCTTCCAGAAAAGGGCTAGACCTCCACTACGACCTCTAGGCTCCACATATAAATAGTTAGCATAACCCAAATAAAATTTATACCTGTCAATAGTCTCATTCTTCACTTTAGTCTCCTATAAGAAGACCACATCAAGATCTTCCCTCCGTAACAGGTTATGAAGGGTATGAAACCCTCATGGATTCCCAAGTCCACGTAGGTTCTAGCTTAAACACTTCATGGCTGTCGGCGGGGCTGCACCACAGCCCCCGCCGATGAAAAGTCGTCATGATCTTTGCCCAAACCCTCAAGTAAGCACAAGGATCTCTTGTGATGTCGCAAATTTCCATTATCGATGGTTAAAGCTCTTCTCTTTTGATTCAGAGATGCATCAGGATCAGTTAAACACTTACATTTTAGGGGTAGACTTGGATAGTAGGCTAAGACTATCACATTTATGCCCTAACCCAATCTAATTAGCTTGGGACACACTAGGTGGGTCTTGCCCCAGTGCAAAGTCTGATGTGTTAATTTGCAAAACGACGTAGTCTGACTTAGGGGGAAGGGGGTTATTGACTGAGACACAGCGTCCACCTGTTGGCGCGGACCTGTAAGAGATGTACACACTGGAGTGGGAACTGGTTCCTGCAGTTTGCATTTTAAAATTACCAGAGGGAACGGCTGTTCTAATGGTAACAGCCACAGATTCCAACGGAGTTCCTTAATGGTTACTGGTGCGCCCTCCTGACGGCGCTGCCCTCATCCATTGTCCATACGGCATGTGAACCAACCTCTCTGTCTCTACAATCTTCACATATTCATCACAGTCTCGTTGGCTATGGCCCAATCGACCACAAAAATAGCAAAAATCAGGGAGGTGCTCGTAGGTGAAATGGACTAAATATGGCCAATGAGTGCCCAAGTTTATCTTTTTCCTCCTCAGTAAAGGTCACATGATATCCAAATTCACACGAATGCAAAGGAACTTTGACCATGCCACAACATTGTCATCAACATCCGCTTCAAGAAAAGTCCCGATGGCATCTCCAATCCATTTACCGACTTTCGTATTGCAGCCCATAAAGGGTAGATCATGGATCCGCACCCAGAAATCAGCCTCAGTCATCTTAATGTCCTGTACTTGCAACTGTCCCACAAATTCACGAACTAGCACCAAATGCTTGTTGAAAGTCCACTGACCATCGTGCAAAACCCGTTTCTTATCCTTGGGGTCAATAAATTCTACAAGAAAGATATATGCTATCAAGTCGTGAAAGAAAACATATTTTCCAGGCCGCCAAACACATCATAGAGTTTGTTTGAAAGCTTCATGATGATAGTGGCAGTCTGTGAGCAATTTCAACAACAAACATCGTTCCCCACGGATGAGGGAATCCCTACAGTTGTCTTGAGGCACAGATACTTCCTAATTCTCATCTAGTCTAAGGCACAAACGTTCGCATAAGGAAGTCAATTCCTTAGCCATCATAAAACCACTCAACAACAAGCCACAAAGCACCAAATCACTACCACAATGAGGGACGAAAGAAAAATCTTGCACAGAAGTCGGGAACAAACAACCTCCACTTAGTTGTAATGGATAAATCTGGTTTTACCATATTTTAGATGAAAATAATACTTTTGAATATTTGCTTTATTTTTATTATTGTAATAGATATTTCGAAATAGTTAATGTAAGTTGTAATTCCTTTGTCCATTTATAACTACTCATCAATAAATGACAAAATACAATGGACTCATCATTACTCTAGAAAATTTTCTGTTAAATCAGCCTACACTGCAATTCTCCCTCTCACAGCCAACAATCACTTTGACTTCCCTTGGAGAAAAAAGCTGTAGAAACTCAAAATTCAAGACCGTTTAAAATTGCTTTGTGAAAAGTTTCTCAAAATATCCTTCCAACAAAATCTCTGGTCAAACGAGTGGTGCCTCTCACCGACAACCAAATTCTTTGCCCTCTATGTCAAGTTGAAGAAGAAATTATTTTGCATCTCATTCTCAAATGTTGTTACGCCAAAAGCCTCTAGAGACAATCAAATTGGCCTATCGACATAACCACCTTTGCAAATGACCTAATCTCCAATTGGATCAATATCATTTTGTCTCCAACCGAATCCCTCAACATCCCAGAAAGTGAATCCCAATCATTCCAACTCTTTGTTGTCTTGGCTATTGACAACATTGGTACCTTCGTAATGTGGTCATCCACCAATCCTTCATTCCTACTCCAATGTAATTAATTACAAAAGTTTCAAAAGCTCTCTTGGATCACAACTTAGCTTGGCAAGAAAAAGAATAAGAACAAGACATAATCAACTCTCACCAACTCAGGGACCAACACCTTATCCAGTTTGATGTTGCAATCAGAAAAGAAGGAGCCACAACAGCCACCATCTACTTCACCAACCAAAGGCAACCACTTTATGCAATTACAAGTTTTATCCAAAACAAGAATCCGAACATGGGAAAAGCAATTGTTGCACTGATAGGAATACAAGAAGCAAAGAAAATGAATATCAAGAAACTTCACTTAGAAGGAGACTATGCTAAAGTAATTCAAGCATACATAAAAAAAAAAGAAAGCCCAACAAGCTAGGAAATGGAATCAGTGATAAGTGACATGAGATACATACTGCTGAGCTTCAAAGCCTAGTTTGTAGCAAAAATTCATCGATCCAAAAATCGATGTGCGCACTTGCTTGCACAATGGGCAGCGTCCAATCTATGTTTTGGAAGCATTTTCCTCTCCACCATTCCCCCTTGCATTATTCCCTTTCATAATGGTAGAGACCCACCTTTGTAATTACTCTCAGTTTAGTCTTGTCTGTTGTTTTGAGTCTTTTACCTTTGTTTGCATTTTAGTCTAGATGTTGTTAGTTAGTAGCTGTAAGCTTGTTTTTGTCTGGTATTGTCTTTTACTAATGATATATCATCTATTTGTCGAGAAAAAAAATTAATGTTAAGTAGTAATTTTTGCATTTTACAAGAGTTTTAGTTTTGAGATTTTATGTAACTTTCAAAACTCTTACATTGCTTATAAAAAATATTCCTCCATCATAAAAAAAAAGTACTAAAAAAATCGGGACACCCTTTGATCTCTTCCTAAAAAAAGTAATTACTATAATTTTATCATATAAAAACAAAAACAAAAAATATAAAATTAATTCAATTTATACGAGCATGCACATACTAGCTAAGTCAAGCCTTTTATATAAATTGTATCGCACTACAACAGAATATACTATTAGGCTATTAGGGATTTTTCTTGCCGGGAACAGTAAAAATTATGCTACAAAATCCCATATTCGTCCCAACATTTTGCACATATAGGTGTAATACTTTGTCTCAAAAACACTTTCAGGACGAATACACGCATCCATACAATTTTGATAGAATTAATCTCAAGTATCTTATCAAGCAATCTCATGATCATGATAAACCCCTTTATTATCCTAATTTCCATAATTCTTGGATGGAGCAATACATGCATCCATACAATTGCTTGCAATAACATAATTTAGACTGTTGCTATGAGTACTCACTCTGTTATGTGGTACTTACTATGTGCAACTGTGCCGATGTGGTTATTGTTTAGCATTCTCTCTTTACTTTGTCCTCTAATGTTTGAAATCCAATACTGGTGAAAACATTATTATAGTCCAGATCTCCATTTGTTCAATTCCCTCTCAAAAGATTTTCCAAACCCACATCATTTTCATTGTGAGCTACTGGAAACAAAGAATTGAAAATCAAGAAATTAATAAAAAAAATCATATCCCAACTGTATTCATAAGGAATGGAAGGTTAGAAAAATGGTTTTAGTCACAACATAGAGTAATAGAAGGAAATATTATCAAACAAACTAGAGATAGAGGCAAAAACCAAAACTAGATCCAAACCAATAAGGAAGGGAAAAAAAGTTTAATAAACGCAGTAGAGAAATAAAGAACTTCAAATTCTTATAAACTACATATTGTACCCGAAAGGGTTGGAGAATTACTATCTATCTATTATAAACTTGTCTCCAAATACAAATAACATCTATAAAGATTTTCTAAAATCAATAATAATTCCATATTTTCAAATCCATACATAATCATCTCTACAAAGTCATAACTAAAATATCATCACAAATAAAAAGGTTCACAATCTCGCAATAAACTCAACATAATGAAGTAATATTTCTTTAAGTCTTACTAAACTAAATACATAACATCTAATATATATTAGAATTCTTTCTATCAACAATTGTACTCTATTAGCTTAGTTTTGCTCACAATTTCTATTTCTGGTCCTTGGTTGAGACATCCACATCATTTGAAAATATTTGAAGATAAGAAGTGAGTTATCCACAACTCAGTAAGTGGAAGAAATATACCAGAATGCAAATATGAGCATTTACATAGTACAGTATACAAAACAAAATTAACATGCAAAACAAAATACATTTTCAAACGTAATAGAGCAATGATTTTGAAATTATATAAAATATAAAGTACTTTGACATAACACAACTGAGTATCATCATTATATCAAAATAGAGTATCACACAAAACATAGACCATATTTAACCTCCGTGGTAAAGTTGTGCTAATCTTGGTGGTCAAACCAAGCAGAGACAGAGGTGAACATTTCCTTAATTATTCTCTGAGTCCTAAGCGTGCATATAGGAAAATCCACATAAAACTACTTTATTTTCAAAATGGGTGCACTGAGAGACAGAGAAATTGTACCAACCCAAACAGAGCAGAGCAGAGATAGAGCAATATAGAGACAAATTCAGATACAAAACCTCATGCCAAAAGTTTTCAGAGTTATATCAAAATAATACAGAGTTCCAAGACATTTCCAAATTATTCTCATTAAAATAAAAAAAAAAGAAAGTCAAAGCATCATTATAAATTAATTAACAAATGTTCAGTTTCTCAATATCGCTCTTTTTCCATTTTAGAGAGAGCATGACAAAACAAAACTCATGTTTACACAAAGCATGACAGAAAACATTTTTCTCTCTTTATATAAGTTTCATGAGTAATGCAAAATATGCAAAATTTTCATAAAGTCAATCTCAGTCTAACAGTTGGTGTAAAGTCTCGCATAGGAACCTTGCTTACCTGACTCCTGTTGCGTACTATTTATGTCTTTAGTTCGACCTCTATTAATCTTGTCGCTTATTCATAAAAATAATATATACTAAGTGTTAATGACCAATTATACAACTTCGATCTAAATAATTAAAAGTCATAATTTCAAACCATATTTCAGCAAGCTAACGCAACTCAAACAACCAATTAATGACTCGGACAGCTTACAATTGAACCTCGAAATAAGTTTTACCAATTTTAAAGATGACTTCTACAGTCTCTTTATCAACGTCAAACTCAAATCATCACTATAACCCCATTACAAAAGCTCAAACTCAACAAAATCACCAACAACTCAATCAAAATAGCAATACACATCAAAATTTTCTCCGTTCAAAACTCCACAAAATGTCCAAAACTTCTTAATTTTAAGCAGCACCCAACAAGATTCATTACTATTTATTTCCAAAGCAAAATCCAACAAATCAAACGTCATTCATCTCATACACGTAAACAAGTGACAAAGAAAGTTTACATCGAGATCTTACACCTTGCGTAGTGTGGTAGTCGGTGGAAGAAGAGAGCAAAGCAACGCTGTCCAACCATAAATTTTGCCATGTAATCCAACAATGACTCTAACTCTTGAGTCTTAGGAAAATAACGCAATGGAAACACTCAAATTAGACAATTAGAAGAGAGAAAGTTACCTAAGTGTTTAAGAATATCCAGAATCAATTCTAGAAAAATAAATCCATTAACAAAAACATTTGGTGAGAAAGAAATCCATGGTCGTGCGTATGTGTGTGAAGGGTGAAATCAGAGAACAAAAAGAGAGTGACTAAACGGAAAAATAGTAGAGGGGAAAATGAAAGGTGGCTAACCGACGTGGAGGAAAACCACCGACATGCGAAGTTGAAAGCAAAATTCGATTTGAAAATACTTTGAAATTGCAGTACTCTAAAATCACCGCATGAGGAGTAGCGCGAAAGGGAGAGTCGCGAATTTTGCCTAGAAGTTGAAAGCATAAAGAGATGTGAGATAATGCCTAACCAACTTTCCAAAATCCAAAGGAAACTCATAGATCGCAATACTCCGAGGGGCATAAAACGAGAGAGGGACAGCGGGAGATGAAAAATAAAAATGCAGTTGAGAAATAAAAGAAACTATCAAGAGGGAGATCTTCAAGTGAGGAAAGCAAAATAAACTGCAGCATCATGATGAGTTGAACTAATGGATAGATAAATCAGGGAGAGAGATGCAGGGGGTGTGGGAAACATGAAATTGGTTGAGTGATTTTCAAAAAGGAGAAAACTGCAAAAGAAACCGCTGGGAGAAATGAATTCACTCTATGCTTGGGGCTTCATAGGTCTGGTTGTGCTACGGGCTTGGGCCTGGGTATTACATCCCCTCCCCCCTTAAAAAATTTTCGTCTTCAAAATTTGTTAGTACCTCAAGCGAAGCCTACACATTTAACCATCACCTCCAATGCATGCATATTTTATCCTCAATCATATTTGTTGAACCTATTCTTTTTCCAAAATTTTAAACCTCTTTTATAATATTTTTTGCCCGATGCCTTAAAATACCTCCTAATTCTCTTAGCGTACTAATTTCTACATAGAATGTCGATCTTCAAACCTCTCAGGGCCCGATTCAAGCCTAAGATATAAACCTCACAAAAGAATTACAAGCCTAATAATAACCCCCATTGACATACACATCCAACTATAACACCCACGTACATTGTATTGGTCATCATAGATTTTTGATACCAACTATAATCAATAGCTATTAAAAACACATTTATGTCTAATGACCACGCGCTATTATTCACGACATCCACACCATCCTTTTATTTGTAGTGATCCAAGAACTAACCCATATACTAAGATGAACAGTTATAACGGAAAGCTAAAGATGAAGTAATTTAAGTCAGAATTTTCTTGTAAACATCCCATCAATGAGAGAAATTGGTATAATAAAATGAAGTCGCATTTAGACACCAAAATTGTGCTTCGCTAGGTGACTATGGAATAATTTGAATCGCTACAAGAATAGGAAGGTCACAATGATGTGGTCAAGTTCAAGGTTGATCATTCTATATAAAAAATTTATAATTACATAAATAAATTACTAACTTTTTGTCAAAAAAAATTCAAAATATTCTTGTTGGAATACTAACGAAATTGCCAAAAGATCTCATTCAGTGGAAAAAAAATATTGGTTGTTGGCTTTCTAAAATAAATAAAATAATGTATGGAGGCAAAACTAATATAATTTTAATTTTTTTTTTAAAGAGCTTATGACTAAAGATAAATTAAATAAATAAGTTTTTGTTTTTTTTTTTTTTTTTTTATAACCAAATAAATAAATAAGTTAAGACATGACATATAGAACATTTCGCAAAGAGCAAATGGAAGGATTTTTTTTTTTAAAATAATAAGTACATGTGTAAGGAGGTCTAAATGGTTGGAAATATCAAGTCGGCATCAATACGAGTGAATCTAAAAGGTAGCAAAAATTAAAGCGTAGGAGGCAAAGAAAGTTTAAAATGTTTCATTAGTCCAAAAAAAAAATAAATAAATAAACAAGTTCTTTAAAGTCCAGAACCCAAACCCAAACTAGTAAATACTTGCAAAGTTTGCAGAATCTCAACCCACAAAGTTTGCAGAATCTCAAATCTTAGATATCCACATGATTCACCCTTCTAGTCCTCCAATTTCTACACCTCCAATTTGAATGTTATTCTTGAAAATTCACAAATTTCCAACTCTCTTATGTTTATAGTCTGTAGAATCTCAAACCTGACTTTCGATTAAAGTTATGACAACCTCAAAATCTAAACCGTAAATCATATTCAAGTCATGTCCTACACACTACAGAATAAGCCAATCGAATCTAAAATCTTAAATTAGCAAAGTCTCATTCCACAAAGTTTGCAGAATTTCAAACTTGGCTCTAATACCAACTGTAATGCCTTGTATCCAAAATGGTCGAAGAATTACTATCTATCTATTATAAACTCGTCTCCAAATACAAATAACATCTCCAAAGATTTTCTAAAGTCAATAAATAATTCTATATTTCCAAATTCATACATAATGATCTCCACAAAGTCATAACTAATATATCATCACAAACAAAATGGTTCACAATCTCCCGATAGTTTTAATATAATGAACTAATAATTCTTTAAGTCTTACTAAACTAAATACATAACATCTAATATATATCAAAATTCTTCTATCAATAGTTGTACTCTATTAGTTTAGTCTTGCACACAATTTCTATTTTTGATCCTTAGCTGAGAAATCCGCGTCATTTGAAAACTACTTGAAAATAAGGGAGTCAGTTATCCATAACTCAGTTAGTGGAGAACATATACCAGAGTACAAACATGAGCATTTACATAATATGGTATGCGAAACAAAAATATTCTTCAGAATTAACATGCAAAACAAAACATGTTTTCAAACGTAGAGCGATGATTTTTAAGTCATATAAAACATAAAGTATTTTGGTATAACAAAACTGAGCATCATCATCATATCAAAATAGAGCATCACACAAAGTAGAAACCATATTTAAATCCTCGTGGTAGGGTTGTACTAAACCCGATGACCAAACCAGCAGAGACAAAGGTGAACCTTTCCCTTGATCATTCTCAGAGCTCCGAGTATACACACAAGAAAATCCACATAAAAATTACTTTGTTTTCAAAGTGGGTGCACTCAGAGATAGAAGTTGTACCAACCCAAACGGAGTATAGCAGAGATAGAATCAGATACAAAACAATATACCATTCTAAAGGTTTTCAGAGTCATATAAAAATAAAACAGAATTCCAAAATATTTCTAAATCATTCTCACTAAAATAAAATAAAAGTCAGGGCATCTTTTTAAATCAATGCACATATATTCAGTTTCTCGATATTTTTTTTTTTGGGTTTTCAAAGATAGCATGACAAAACAAAACTTATGTCTATACAATGCATGACAGAAAACATTTTTCTCTCTTCAAATAAGTTTTGTGAGTAATGCAAATAACTGACTGAGGTTGTTTTTCCCAAATTCTCATTCCAAAACAAAAAATGCAAAATTTTCATAAAGTCAATCTCAATCTAATAGTTGGTGTAAAGTCTCGCATAGGAACCCCGCTGACTTGACTCCTGCAGTGTATTATTTGTGCCTTGAATTCGACCTCTATTAATCTTGTCGCCTTTTCATAAAAATAATATACACTAAGTGTTAATGACCAACTATACAACCTCGATCTAAATAATTAAAACCCATAATTTCAAACCATATTTCAGCAAGCTAACGCAACTTACATCCAATTAATGGCCCATACAGCTTACAATTCAACCTTGAAATAATTTTTGTCAATTTCAAAGTACATTCTCCATATCAATGTCAAACTCAAATCATCATTATAACCCCATTACAGCAGCCCAAAACTCAACAAAATCACCAACAACTCAACCAAAACAGCAATACACATCAAACTTTTCTCCATTCAAACCTCCACAAAATGTCCAAAACTTTTTAATTTAAGCAGCACCCAATAAGACTCATTTCTATTTATTTCCAAAGCAAAATCCAACAATCTAACTTCCATATACGTAAACAAGTGACTAAGAAAGTTTACATCAGATCTTATATCTAGCGTTGTTTGGTAATCGGTGGAAAAAGAGAACAAAGCAACGCTATCCGGTCATAAATCTTGCCTTGTAATCCAACAAAGACTTTAACTCTTGAGTCTTTGAATCTTAGGAAAGTCACCCAATGAAAACACCCAAATTAGACAAGTAGAAGAGAGAAAGTTACCCAAGTGTTTAAAGACGTAAAATGACCTTAGTGGTTTAGTATCTCGTCCTTAAAAATATCTAAAATCAATTCTGGAAAAATAAATATGTTAACAAAAGTATTTGGCGAGAAAGAAATCCATGGTCGTGCATATGTGTGTAAAGGGTGAAATCAGAGAATAAAAGAGAGTGACTAAGAGGAAAAACAGCAGAGGGGAAAGTGAAAGGTGGCTTATCAGCATGGAGGAAAACCACCGACATGCAAAGTTGAAAGCAAAAATAGATTTGTAAATACTCTAAAACTACAGTACTCAAAAATCACCGAATGAGGAGTAGCGTGAAAGGGAGACTCGCACGAGTTTGCCAAGAAGTTGAGAGCATAGAAAGGCATGAGATAATGCCCAACCAAGTTTCCAAAATCGCACCAAGGGAGAGATGCTCAACATGGAGTTGAGGTACACACACCAAAAGGCACCTAGATTGCAATACTCCAAGGGGCGGAGAACGAGAGAGGGACAATGGGAGATGAAAAATAAAAATGTAGTTGAGAAAGAAAAGAAATGATCAAGAAGTAGATTTTCGAGTGAGGAAAGCAAAATAAACTGCAGCATCATGAGGAGTTAAACTGATGGATAGATAAATCAGGGAGAGAGATGCATGGGGTGTGGGAAACATGGAACTGATTGAGTGATTTTCGGAAAAGAGAAAACTGCAAAAGAAACTACTGGATGAAAGGAACTCACTTTATGCTTGGGGCTTCATAGGTTTGGTTGTGCTACAGGCTTAGGCCCGGATATTATAAATATGAGTTAGGGTTTTTGGAGAGAGAGAGAGAGAGAGTTGTGGGAAAATCAAAGAAATGAGTTACCTAACTTCCCGACTTGGAGAAATTAAATTGGGAAATGATACACCTACATCAATTTACATAAAAATTTATACAACAGGCATACATGGCATTAATTCTCTTTGTTTTCATTAATTCTTTTAGAAGGGATTGAAGTTGTAAAAAGGCTCCAGATGAATTTCAAACCCCCACAGACACCTCATATCCTTCCAAAAATCTCAAACCCAAATCTAGCCGCCACTATTATCCACACCGACATCGTACGTTAGTCCCTAAGCTCTCATTGTTCTTTCTCTTTTTAACAAAACCCTCATTCTAGCCACCATTGTCCATACTAGTAGGCAATTTCACATCGACGAAGAAGATGATTTTGAGACATAAAAATATCACCCTTTGCCTTCCATTTCTTTCTCTCTTCGTTGGGTCTTCCATCATTACTTTTTCACATGGGCTTTCATTTTTTTAACCAAAGGAGTGGCGGCAACTTTGGAGTGTATTGAAGCAACAAAGGGAAAATCAAAAGAGTCCAAAATCGACTTTACTATTGCAGCTCATGGTCAACAACTTATTCATTGTCATTTTCCATTTCATATGGGCACCTTGGTGCTAGAATTTAATACAAACTGATATCCACATAAAAGTAATGTGAAGTAGTCTGTTTTTAATTCTTCGGATTTCAACAAATTTTGTTGTTGAAACTCACCATCTCTCTTTAATGGGGTAATTTTGTTGTAATACTCTAATAAAATATTAAATACAGTAAAAATTGTAAGGCTAATCAATTGGTTTTTTGTTCTCTTGGAGGGTTTTCTAAGGTGTAGTTATTAAACCTGATGCTAGATAGATAGATTGGGTTTGAAATTTGGAGTAGCTAGGCAAGAGGAGATGTAGATTCCAGAATGGGTTTCAAGAGGTTTCTAATTCTTTTTTGCTTTAGCCTGCCAAGCCTTTTCTTTGAGAAAAAAAGAAAAGAAAACTAATGCTACGTACGCCTATTGTATAAATTGTTGTGTAAATTGATGTGAGTGTATCATTTCCCATTACAATTTACAAGACTTAGGACTTGGGACCGAACATCATTTTGTATAATTGAATTGATTACTTTACATTTCTTTGGATAGGTCTTGTCATAGTTCTTTTCTGAAAAATACAACATTTAATAGCGTAAAATAGAATATTTTAAAGTCAGATGCAGAATATGGATATCTGCATTTGTAACCCCATCCAGGCAGGTCACTTGCCTGAGTTTAATCCGGGTGGTAACATCTTGAATTCATCCAGTTTTCCAGATTTGTAAACGGGTCGTAAAGAAATCCAGTTCGGATGCACACCCATAGTCACAACACCAACACTATAGATAACCTCAACTCCAATCTCCTTGAAGATCTCATATTCAACCTCTTCTTTTAAAAAATATTGCTTGAAGGAGGTGCATATGCCTTTATGATTCTATTAGATTGAGAAAATAATTAAAGTGGTTTAAAAACGACACCTTACATTGCAAGCTTGCCTAAGATGGGATCACCTAAGAGCATTAGCAACGGATTGGTTATAACCCACTCCAAGTTTAAAATGGCGCTAGATGTGAAAATTTTAATCTACATTAGAATGGCTATAGCTTCAAGTCTTAAGACTTGAGCTATAATCTAAACACAGCTCTCGCCAAACTTAACGAGATCCTGTTCACCGTCCAAACTATTATTTTATGATTTTATTTATCGGTAGCAAACGCGCGAAATGTCCCCTTCGTTCCCTCGATATTTTCTTTCTCCTTTAGCCATTCGACTTCTTCACCGTCTTTTAAGAGCACCCCAGATTTATGGACTTTGGTTGCAAAAGAAAGATAGAAAACCAAAAGGGTCATACAAGATCCAACCAAAACTTGATTATGTAGAATAAAAATTTCCAGCATACTGCGAGATGGGTGTTGCAGAACAACAGAGATGGATTTTGTAGAATAACATAGATGGGTTTGAGAGAAATGGGTTTAAGAGATGGATTCTGTAGAACAAATGAAGACTCTGGACGAAAAGGCGTACTGGTACATCACGAAGAGGCTTTGTCAAAGAAAATAGATCGACGGGGAGAGGGATGTATGACAAAAGAAAGCCTCTGGATGTTTGGAATGCTGAATAAACATTATTATTAATTATCTACAACTATTTATAATAGGCAAATGATAGGAAATTTATAGAATAATAGGTAAATTGTGAAAAAGTGTTTAAAATAATACATCTACAAGTATTTATAATAAAATTTTAAAATAATACAAAATAAATGTAATTCCATTATTTTAAAATAGAGTAATAATAGACATACAACTATTTTTACAATTTTATATACAACTATGAGTCTATGTGTTAAAATGAGAATATTTATATAAACTCATGTTATTTTTATAAGTTATTTTACAAAAATGCCCTTTATTTAAAATATAGTAGTAGTAAAGGTTGTAAAAAGTATTGTACATCTATCATTATTCTTTAAAATAATTAGGTTGATAAAAAATAATTAAAAAATAATAATTTTATTGTATAATAAATTACTAACTAACATATGAAGTGTAAAATATTAAAAATTATTAAAAATTATATTATTATTTAGACTTTAAAATGGCTAGACTAATGTAGACTACTTAGCTAAAAGATGTGGATTATAGTTAAAAGGGTAGATTTTAACTTCAATTTGGACTTAGCAATACTAATGCTCTAATAAAGGTTGTAGACATTAGTCCTATGCCATCTTCATAGCAACTACGTGTTCAAGTAACAAGAAGGTGGTCATTTGGCTCACTTGAAAACACTGACTTGAAACCTTGCGTAGTTTTCATTTTTTGAAAAGATGAGTGATGACGTTTTCTTATGGAGCTGTGCTAGTGGGTTGCAGCCCAATTTTTTTCTTTCTTATGTAACTAGTGTGGCCAAGTCCATATGTAAACAAATTTGCATTTTTTATGCTTACACAGAGTATTTTCCTATAATCTAAGATACATATGGAAAAATCTACTGATCATCTCTTTTATTATCATTCTCTCATTATTTTATGATATGACATTAGATGATAGATTTCATAAGTAAAATATAATAAATAGCCTCTAATTATCTAATACCACATCATAAGATGATAAGTGGATAATGAGAATCGGGATGATGATTAACATTATCTAATAGAGGAATGATACGCATACACGACATTGGCTACCTTTGGAGGAATCAGCTGACTTCAATCGATATATTTAATTTCAAAAAAATAAAATTAGACAAAACACCAAAACCTAGCTAAATCTGCCAAACTTTTCAGAAAAGTAATGTCCCAAGCTCACAATGGCCTTTCGATCTACATCAGTGAAATTTTCCAACTCAATTATATTTGCTATTTAAGTCCACCTAATGACATCGTCTCTTCTTTGTCACAACGATGCCGCTACGAGGGATTGGTTGAAATCGTTTACAAAGTTGAAATGAGACTTTGAATCTAAGGTAGTTGCTTAGGGTCGATTTGTGAGTTCCATTACCAAGCAAGTGAAGAACCTGGTTTTCAAATTCAGAGACTATTTGAATTCGAAAGAAAACCATCTCTCTCTCTCTCTCTCTACATCTTCCATGTGTTGCATTGTTCGTTACGTTACTTTAATCTCCAGTTTCAGAATCCAAACCGGTTAAGATTTTTTTAAATGGTGGTTGATTCAAAATTTGGAAGAACTAAGGAAGCAAATTATATAATATTTGCTCTTGTTATACCTTCAAATCTGTAATGTTTGAGCGTTGTTTGTGGGTAGTTTTAGTGTTTTAATCTGTAATGGAAAATGAGAAATAAATCTTGTGAAAAAAAGAAAAATAAAGAAAATTGATAGGGTTGTCATATTGCCCGGTTCTGTGTTTTGTTCTAAATCTATCTAACAAGCTACACGTTTTTTGTGAATAATGCCTTAAAATTCATCTTATTATTACAATGAACAGTACATCTATTTATAGAGAAATATAACCGACTTAAGGTGTCAGCCAGCTATCAATGTAAGTAAAATTACATAAGAGGACCAAAAAACAATATACATGAAAAATATATAAACTCTAATACTCCCCCTCAAGATGGAGAGTAAATGGAATGAACTCTCATCTTGGCTATCAGAGTTGAAAATTGCTGAAATCCCAATGGTTTGGTGAGGACATCAGCAAGTTGATGTTGGGAGGCAACATGAAAAGTCTGAATAAGTCCATCTTGAAGCTTGTCCCTTATAAAGTGGTAGTCAAGCTCAATATGCTTTGTTCGTTCATGAAAAACAGGATTCGCTGCAATATGCAATGCAGCTGTACTATCACGAAACAAATGAGCAGCATTAGTATGAGGAACTCGAAAATCTGAAAGTAAGTTGAGAAGCCAAACTATTTCACAAGTAGTTGTAGCCATAGATCGATATTCAGCTTCTGCAGATGATCTAGACACTGTTTGTTATTTTTTTTTATTTCCATGAGACCAATGAATCTCCAAGAAAAACACAATATCCAGTAGTGGACCTTCGAGTATCTGGACAAGAACCCCAATCTGAATCTGTGAAAGCCTTGATTTGTAGAGAAGAAGTTGTTGGAAAGAATAGACCATGGCTTGGAGTAAATTTAACATATTGTAATATACGATAAGCTGCTTGCAAATGAGGCTCACGAGGCTTATCCATATATTGACTAAGCCGATGCACAGAGAAGGTTAAATCTGGCCGTGTGATAGTCAAGTACAATAATCTCCCAATTAAACGTCTAAACATAGTAGGATCTTTCAACAATTCACCAGAATCCCTACTAAGTTTTAAATTTTGCTCCATGGGAAAGGATGAAGGTTTCACTCCAAGAAATCCAACATCTTGTAAAATTTCCAAGGCATATTTTCTTTGGCACAAAGAAATACCTTGTGGAGACCTTGCTACTTCCAAACCAAGAAAGTACTTTAGTGGGCCAAGATCTTTTAACTTAAATTTGCTATCCAATAATGTCTTCAATTCATCAACAGCATGAAGATCATTACTAGCAATGAGAATGTCATCTACATATACAAGTAGTGCAATGAAAGAATTTGGTTTGGAAAGAGTAAACAAAGAATAGTCAGCCTTAGATTGGGTAAAACCTAGTTCAACGAGGGCATTCGAAAACTTGGAAAACCACTGACGAGAGGCTTGTTTCAAACCATAGAGCGATTTATTCAACTTGCACACTTGAGTCTCCCCCTTAGTATGAAATCCGGGAGGAAGAGCCATGTAAACTTCCTCCAACAAATCTCCATGTAAAAAAGCATTATTCACATCAAGTTGGACTAAAAACCATTTCTGAACAGATGCTATAGCAAGAAGAGTACGAACAGTAGCCATTTTTGCTACGGAGAAAAAGTTTCAGAATAGTCCAATCCTTCACGTTGGGTGTAACCCTTGGCAACTAAACGTGCTTTGTAACGCTCAATTGATCCATCAGATTTGTACTTGATCTTATAAACCCATTTGCATCCAATAGGTTTCTTTCCAGGGGGTAATGAAACAACAGTCCAAGTGTTATTGTTTTCTAAGGCTGCAATCTCAGCAGTCATAGCATCTCTCCAATGAGGATGCTTGACCACCTGATGATAGAACTCAGGCTCTATATCAGCAGTTATGGCCAAGACAAAAGATTTGTGTTTAGAAGACAACTTTTTGTATGAAAGAAAAGAATGAATATCATAAGAAATACCTGCTGGTATAGGAGAAGAACCTGATGAAGTTGATGTAGAATGGGTAGCAAGGGAGTTGCAATAGTAATTCTGCAAAAAACCAGGTGTTCCTCTAACTCTAGAGGACCTACGTAATGAGATGATGGGCTGATTTTCTGGAATATGATTTTCTGGAATAGTGTTTTCTAGAATATCATTTTCTGGAATATCATTTTCTGGAACAGGGGCTGTTTGTGAGCTGGAAGGAACGGTTTGTGATGTATCAGAAATCTGAACTTGTTCAGGAGCAATTGAAGCCACATTAAATTGATCAAAAATTGATGTTGAGCTTTGAACATGTAATGGAATATCATTATTAAAATGCTTTGTATTGGAAGGACTTGAAGAAGTAAATGGTAAAGGAAAAGAATGTTTGTAAGGAAAGGTGTTCTCATGAAAAATTACATGTCGTGAGACAAAGGTAGTTTTTGTGTTTAGGTCAAACAATTTATAACCTTTTATCCCAAAAGGATAACCAAGGAAAATACATTGTCGTGCTCGAGGATCAAATTTGGAACGTGATCTTAGAAGGGATGATGTAAAACAAAGACAACCAAATGTTCTAAGATGTTTATAAGTGGGAGGTGAATGAAAAAGTAACTCACAAGGTGATTTATTACCTAGAATAGGTGTAGGCAATCTGTTTATGATATGTGTGGCTGTAAGAAGTGCATCACCCCAAAAAACAAGTGGAAGACCAGATTGAAACATTAGAGCTCGAGACACATTTAAAAGATGTTGATGTTTACGCTCAACAACAGAATTTTGTTGAGTAGTTTCAACACAACTGAATTGGTGAATAACACCTTTAGACTTTAGAAAAGAAGCTAAAGAAAATTCAGTATCATGATCAGTACGAATTTTTTATTTTTTATTTTTGTGTTGAACTGAGTTTTGACAAGTTTGAAAAATTGAGGAATAAGAACAGCAACTTCAGACTTGCATTTTAAAAGATAAATCCATACAGCTCGTGTACAATCATCAACAATTGTTTAAAAAAAATTGTGGCCTTCAATTGTATAGGTAGAAAAAGGACCCCACACATCACAATGAATCAATTCAAAAGGAAAATATGAAATATGAGTGTTATTAGGAAATGGCAGTTATTTTTGTTTTGCTAAAGGGCATACATGACAAGGAAAATCAGATTCTGCAAAATCAATGCATGAATCATTATTATGCAACAATTTCATCCTTGAAACAGAAGGATGACCTAATCTACAATGCCAAATATCAAACAATGCAATTTTTGATGATTTGAAACAATTAAAAGACTGTTTAGCTAGAGGAAAAGAAGGTACACATCTGAAATTTATTGAAGAACCCAATTCTTGCAGGAAATAAAGGCCTCCCTTGTGTTTACCCACTCCAATCAGCTTCCAATGATTCAGGTCCTGTAGAAAAACAAAGTCGGAGAAGAAAGACAAACAACAAGTTAGATTTGAAGTTAACTTGCTAACAGAAATTAATTTGAAGGAAAAAATAGGAATACAAAGAACATCTCTAAGAATTAAGTCCTTAGAGACATGGACAGTTCCAATATGTGTGACAGTGACACTCTGACCATTAGGAAGCTTAACTGAAGTATTGAAAACAGGAGTATAAGTGGAAAAAAAAGATATTGATGGAACCATATGATCGGTGGCTCCAGAATCAATAATCCAACCATAGGAATGAATATCTGAAGGTATATGACAAGTAGTGGAAAAAATAGATGAAATATGAGAACAAAAACATTCAATACCAGCATGTGAAGTGGATGAAACAGCATTAACAGTGTGCTGTGATGGAACAGAATCATGTGATGATAGCATAGCCAATAACTGTTGATATTGAGACTCAGTGAAAGTAAATGGAGATGCAACCGAAGAATCGTTGTCAGAGACAACGTGATTGGCCAATGACTGTTGTCTCGGCTTGACCTTGTATCCAGGAGGATAGCCATGGAGCTTGAAACATTTGTTAATGACATGTCCTACGGCACCACAATGCTTGCACACAGGACGTTCCTTCTTAAAAGCAGGCTTCACAGATCGGTTAGCATCAACAACAAAAGCATGTGTTTCAATTGGAGCAACAGAGAGAACAGATATCTCACGCTGTTGTTCCTCTTGTAAAACAAGACTAAACACTTTGTTAAGAGGAGGCAAGGGCTCCATCAAGAGTATCTGAGCCCTAGCTGATGCATATGACTCATTTAATCCAACTAAGAACTGAATAATACGTTCCTGTTGAACGTATGAAGTTAAAGTTCTAACAGCTCCACATGTACAAACCAGAACAGGTTTGTAGTTAATCAGCTCGTCCCAAAGGCCTTTTAATTTTGTAAAATAGGCACTTACAGACATCTGACCTTGAGATAAGGTAGAGATGGATTTTTGTAATTAAAATATACATGGGCCGTTTTTTTGAGAAAAACGTTCCTTGAGATCATTCCAAATCTCATGAGCAGTATTTTTGTATAAAATGCTTGCTGAAATGTCTGATGAAACAGAACTAAGAAGCCACGAGATTACCAAATTATTACATCGATTCCAGGATGCGAGAAGAGGATCTGTCGGATCTGAAGGCTTGAGTAGAGATCCATCCACAAAGCCGAGCTTGTTCTTGGCAGATAACGCCATTTGCATGGATCTGGACCACGAATGATAGTTCTCACCAGTGAGAATTTGTGAGACGATATTGACTCCTGGATTATCACTTGGATGGAGGAAAAAATGACTGGAAACTTCAGCCATAGAATCGGACAAGGATCTGTTCGATGACTTGTGTTTGGGCATGAAATATGTACAAGCTGAGGAATCAAAGATTCAACGTAAGAGAAATAAGATGAATCTTTGAATGAACTCAGGTAAAAGAAGGAATCAAGAAGATTTCAAAATTTCGAACAAGATTGAACGAAATCGAAAAATTAGGGTTCGGACTGATTGAAGGCAGAAACGATAGGAAAATTTGAAATCGAATGAGGAAAAACACTCGAAGAAGGCACGGAATTGTTCGAAGAACAGATTTTGTGAAGAATTTGTGAAAATAGACGAACGAATTTGTGAAGAAGAACGAATTGCTAAGCAGAGGACGCTAATCGCGAAGGAGAAGTCGCGAGCGAGAGAGAGAAGTCTGAATGAAAGGGAAAGTGCATAAGCGTGAGGAAGCGTGCGGATCTCCTAAATTGATACCATAACAAGCTACACGTGTTTTGTGAATAATGCCTCAAAATTCATCTTATTATTACAATGAACAGTACATCTATTTATAGAGAAATATAACCGACTTAAGGTGTTAGCCAGCTATCAATGTAAGTAAAATTACATAAGAGGACCAAAAAACAATATACATGAAAAATATATAAACTCTAATACTATCAAAGACTCGTTTTCTCTGTTGTACTACAAAATACTATAAGCATAAGGGATAACTTAACAAAGAAGATGCTTTATTTTTCTTCGATTTCATCTCTCAAATCTTCTTTTGAATCCAAAAATCTAGTGGGTGCATGTACCATGTTTCTTTTACGATTCCATGAAGGTATGGGAGGTCAGAATCCGACATTCAATGAAAGAAAAAAAAAAAAGAAGTAATTGAATTCTCAACCTAATTGGATGAGACGTCTTGTTTCATTTTTAGATGGACGTGTACGTGGGATGTCCTCAACCCCGTGTATAGATAGACCTTTCCTATTTAGCAAGAATTTGGAAAACGAGTTTGGAAACAAATTAGTCAGATCCACATTGGGTGGCATACGGCCCTAGTCCAACACGATAATGGGCCGAATTAAGGCCTAGATTCAAGGGCTTGGGACAACCGTTGAATCATTGCTCACTATGGAGTGGCCTCTTTAATGTCACGTTTGGATATTGAGAATATTTGTGAATAGTAGTAAAAAGTAGGTAAAAAATAATAATAAAATATGAAATAAATATTAAAAAAGTAATAAATAATAATAAAAATAGATAAAAAGTAATAATAAAATAATAAATAATAAGAAGATATTTAAAAGTATTTAAAAGTGATTTATTTTCAAATTTGCCCTAAGTTTTCCACATCCTTATCCCCTCCCTCCAAAACTTTCCAAACAACGCCTTGCACAGGTGACACGTCTATATTTATATCGAGCGCATCTTTCCCCCACTTTTTCCATGGGTTAAGGTTTGGTCAGGGTCAGGGTTAGGGTTCTTTGATTCGTGTTCAAAATTCAAGCCCTCTCCACTCCAAGGGTTTCTCAATTGGCTTCTAATCGCGAGAAAAAGTGAGAGAATCTGCAGCAATGCCGAGGTACAGGAGCCGTAGCAGAAGCTACAGCCCTCGCCGGCGGAGCAGAACACCGCCTCGCGGTCGCAAGCGATACGAAGATGAGCCTCGCGATCGCTATCGAGAAGGCAGATCCTACAGAGACCGTCGCTCCCCCGCTCCTTCTGGTTTGCTGGTCCGCAATCTCCCCTTGACGCAAGGTCTTTGCTTTCTTCTTCAAGTCTTTTTGCTCAATAGAAAATTTTGTATTATTATCCCTGTTTATGGTGTCCCATCATCGTAATATTATTTCTCTTCAAATATCTACTCTTAACTATTTCCTAAACTCTTAATATAATAAGCGAATACTCCACTCTTAAAGAATGAAATGTTTGAGATTTTAAAAAACGATTTGCAGGACAGAAGACCTGAGGATTCCATTCGAGCGATATGGTCCCGTGAAGGATGTTTATCTACCAAAGAACTACTATACCGGGTATGTTTTTCGTCTGCACCATATATGTGCTGGCTGTTGGTTGCTTATTGTGTGTATTGCACTGGTTGATTTGATTGATTTTATCTGTTAGATCAAGAGTCACACTTTGAATGATTTGCTTTCTCAAGGTAAGTTTGTTGAAAACTTGATTGGGAGATTAATATACTTTCAGTTCTCAGTTCATATACACTTTTAAGTTACTTGTAGCAAGTGCCTAGAGATGTATCTAGGTGCTGTCCATATGTTTTGTTTCGTATTACAGCAACCCATTCATTGTTTTGCTGGTTTTATGCTTAAAATCAATCAACAATTGTTCCACCACTCACTACTATATCTCTTTGTATTCAGATTATTGATGACTTCTCCAGTAGCATTAAAAATTATTTCCCAGAGTTGAAAGCATGTCTAATATTGAAACACTGGTTAGAAACTCTGAATAAAAGACATTTTTAAGTCATGACATTTTCAAGAATATAAGGATATAGATGAGTTTGATGCTAAATATCTATTGTAATATTTGTGTGGTAATGTTTATGTGTATGGATGTGTGTACGTGTGCATGTTGAAAACGGTATAATTCATTAAGCAAATATTTTATGAAAATGGAAAATTGTTTATTATCTGTTGGCATTGTGGTCCAAGTTCTTGATACAGTTAATTTGAGGGAGTGAATCAATTTTTTTTTTTTTTTTTTTTTTACGTATAGGGAGCCACGAGGCTTTGGATTCGTGAAGTACCGTTATGGTGAAGATGCTGCAGAAGCAAAACAACAACTGAACCATACAATTATCGGTGGACGTGAAATAAGAATTGTGTTTGCTGAGGAGAACAGAAAAACGCCTCAAGAAATGCGTGTAACTTCCCGTGTAAGGTATAATAACATTTCAGTCATTTTCAATTTTCCAGTGAGGCCTTTTTGGTTTCTGGAATCTTCTCTGAAATTGTGATACTGTTTATCTTATCAAGCGTTTGCTGACTCGGTTCTACATTTCTACCCTGTGCCCCTAAAAAAAAGTGGTAGATATGGAGGAAGCAGAAGGAGAACTCCACCAAGGTCTCCTAGACGTCGATACCGCTGTTAGTTTGAGCCTTCACTTCTGCAATCAATTTATTTTTATGAAGTTGGAAAAGTATTATTTGTGGTTCTTTTGTGAAAAGAACTGTTTATTGCTTTAAATTCATGCTAAATTATCTTAACTTATTTTTACTTCTCACAGCTTACTCAAGGTCTCCTACACCAGCTAGGCATGACTCAAGGTTTGGATTTCTCTCTTAGAAGAATTTCCATTAAAAATTGGGAATTACTGTTGTTTTTTTCATTCCTAATACTTTCATGCTATATGTTACCTCCTAAAAACAACTTAAATGCTATATGCACTTAAAAAGAAATTCAGTGCTTCATGCTTGGAGTACTGTTGTGGTTCTTTTATTCTTGTTGGTGCAATTGGGTAAACAATTTCTAGGGGCCATCGGACTGGGGGAACTACCCCTTGAATTAACTGTGGTGCATTTGCGAAAAACTCCTTGTTGAGGACCTGTGCACCTTCGGGATTAGTTGGGACTTTGTTCTTGGATACCCGGTGCCAACTAAAAAAATTTTTTATAAAAAAAATTGGGTATGCAAACTGTTTCGTTATAACCCTCTGCATATTCTGTTTGTTCATTTCATTTATTGTAGTCAGGCAAAAGTTTTGAGTCGATGAATTATTATTGGATTCTCAGTATCCATACCTATAAAAAAAAATTGGATTCTCACCATGCATTGTGCCTTTCTTTGTTATATGTGGCAGCATAGATTCATGGCACAATGCCTATGTTTCTTCTATATGCCTAGAACTTATGTAACATTGCCCCGATAAAACATGAACAAGTCATTTGGAGCATCGTGGGTAGTTAGAATTTCAAGAAAAGATTGTTATTGCCCATGTGATAATGGTCAACTCAACTTAACAAAGCCATACATCTGACCAACGGTGTTGCTTTCGTTGTCCATTTGCCACAACCTTTGTCCTGTCTCTATGCTCTGGGTTTGCTATCTAAGGCATAAAACTAATGAATGCTACTACTGCTTTGGCTATGAATGCAGTACGTCAAATGCATTGAGTAGTAATGCGAGCTTAAAATTTTATTACAGGTTTGGTTTAACAAATTTGTAGAATATTTTTAGCTTCCAATCCAACCATCTTTTAAGCAGAAAAACTATTTTTTATCTTCTGTAAAAGAACTCTCATCTAACCAGACGTGTCAATTTCTATGAACCCCCCCCCCCCCCCCCCCCTTCCCTTAACTTTTTCCAAACAAATTCTTGATTGACCTCATCACTTTCGCAAGCAAATATATCTCGCTAACTGAAATTTCCAACTAGCATTCCCAAATGTTAATCCTATTTTGGCATATTGGTTTCTTTCAGTTTAGAGAAAGGATCATAATCCTGTTTCCGAGTACTGCTTGCTAACTATACCACCTGCAGGATTTTTGTTTTCATAGATGATTGATTTGATACATAATTGTATTTCATAACCATGTTGAGAATCAGTATACAGGTTTAATTTTGAACTGCTATAAGTAAGATCAATCATTGCTAGCAATAATGACACAAAACTAATGCTAATGCTAGTCTATTTGATTTGGTGTTTGAAAGATATTTCCTGATGCCTTCTATATCTGGCAGTGTTTTATCCTGTTATGTGTTCTCTGTGTGATTTTCTTTTGTTATTATTTCTTGGTGAATTGTATAGTTTTGTTATACTTTCTAAGGAGAAATTCCTTTTTATATCTTCACAACAATGATGGCATATGTACTGAAGTTGCAAAATGGTAAATACAATTTGTCAAATGAGGATTGCAGTTCTTTTTTTTTTTCTCTTTCTTTTTTCTTTTGGTGTGAGATTGTGGACATCCTGCTGCTTTACTTTTGGGATCTTGGAAAAATTTTAGTTCACTTACCAAGAAGAAATCTCTGAAAGTTGAACCCTTGATGAATTCCTATGTTGTGACTTTTGCCATGAGGAGTTGTTGTCTCTTGGACATAATGTAGCACGTGTTGCAATGAATAATATCTGCTGGTGCCCTTTTTATGCAGACATTAAAGTGAAAAGGGAGACTTCAAAGACTTCTGGATTAATAAAAGATTAACTAGAAAAGAGAGCTCAAAGTGATGGGAAACTTGCTTACATATCTATCAAATTCCATCAATAGACTTATCTATAATCTCGCCTTCATCAGCTATTTTGTACACAACTTGCAAGGGCTTGCTTTCCTCCGAATTTTGGTTTGTGAGGCTTGCTATCGTTGAATGAACTTGACTAAGGACAAATCAGTGCAAGAGATGATTCTATCACAAGAATACTTTATATTTTCCTTATTTAAGCTGCTCAAATAATTTTCTTTTCATAAGAAATTTGTTGTGTTTGATATCTTGTTTTGCATATACCATCCAGTTAAGAAAGAAACATTGAGCCTATATTTGGCCAAAGAAAGAAATCATCTTCAAAGAAGGGAAGCAATTCAAAGTTTTTACTGGTAGAGATATGATGACATTGTCCAAGAAAAAGATAGTTTGAGGTTTTAGAAAGTTGGGGCCAAGAGAGATATGATCACAGATGCTGTTCACCCAGTGCATCATTATAGAGCTTAACACTCACTGTTTGGATCCAAGTGTCATATTTTTGTTCAGAAATCTTGGGAAGGTGCAGGTAAAGGTCATATTTTGATCGGTTAGATTTTGCTGAGGATGCGAGTGAAAACCTTCTATCTAAAAAGCAAAGTATCTAATTTTGATGCCGATGACCAACTCTGCTGAATTAATTTTGTTTATGGAGTTTTATGGTTTGTGAATTGGACTTCTATCTGTTTGTGAAAAATAGAGATGCTTCTAGTTGGTGTGATTTTTCAGTAAGATATATATCTTGCTTTTTGTCCCATGTGCTGATTTATATGCTTTTTCTTCTTATTTTGTTTTTGTTTTTGTTTTTTTAGCTAACTTTCATTCCTTGCTATTGAGACAGGGACCGTTGGGCTAGGGATGGTTCTCGTTCTCCAGTGCATTCTAGGTCAATTTCACGATCTCCGCTTGATGAGAGGGACTATAGAAGGTCCCCAAGTCCAAGGGAAAATGGTCGGAGTCCTTATGCTGCAAGAGATTATGCACCGAGCAGGTCACCAAGTCCGAGGGGTAATGATCGCAGTCCTTCAAGATCTCGGTCACGATCCTACAGGTAGAATGTTTCTCCGTTTGTATATTCATGATCGGCTTCTGTATGAACTGGTATTGAAAGTATTGATCTTTCAAGGTCCCATCGACGTGAATGTTATTTGGTTGGTGATGATGGGTAATTGAAGATATGGGTATTCATCCGGGTTCTGGATTGGATTTGGAAATCCGAAACCCAGATTTGAATTTCCTTAAACCTTTTTAAAAAAAAAATCAAAAATATTATAAAATAAATAAAATTTTAAACCAGACCCCGGATGAACAGGCTTAATTGAAGATTAGCCCCCCTAGAGAGAGAACTTTTTCATGTATTTTTCATTGGTTAATTGAAAAGAGAAGTGACCACACCTTCGATACTTACCATGCAGTCCTCGCTGATGGCTGTTGCATGTTGCTGGTCGTATTGTGCTGCTCTTCACAGGTTCATAGCGTATTTAGCGCCATTAATTTTGGCTGGACAACGACTCTGCGTTTTTGTATTCTGTAAGGGCACAAATATTGTGGATATGACTGTTAGTCTCTGTTACTGCACGGATGTGTTTTGTCGAATTTAGTCCGTTTTGTTTTAGTTAAGTGGGGGTGCTTGTAATTTTTGGAGGATCGTTTGTATGGTTGGTTTAGTTCTTTAGGATTTGTTCCGTGCTTTTGGGGTGTGCTAAAGTGGCATTTGACCTAGTTACCGTTAGCAACTACGTGGGAAGTAGATTATTTGTAGTACATTTTGCATACTCTGGTTTCTTGTCTTTGAGTTTGTTTTTGTCCTGCGTAAAATATTTCAGACTGCAATTAATTCCGTGGACTGGTGCTTGCCACCTGTCCTATGAATGATGGATGCCATGCTAGTTGAAATAATGAGGATAGAAATTTCCGCAGATAATACTATTATAGTATAACTAAAAAGAAAATAATGAGTAGGGGTTTGAACAGTCTATAGCAAAAGAGATTTTGAAAAGTATGGGGAAATTTCATGTTTAAAAGGTGGTTCGATCTTTATTCTTTATGGTATTTGGCAATTGGCGTGAATAAGCTTGTGCCGTTAATAGGTGTTGAGAACTTGAGATGGTGGCTGGAAATGACGAAAGGTTTCCACTAATACATTCTCTGCATTGTCGGACAAGAGATGAGGGTATGAACTTTGGTTAGCTATAGCAAAAGAGAAGGTAGATCCCGCCATGCGGGTGAGATTTTAGGAGCTTGAAAAATAAAAAGAAAAGAAAAGATGGTAATGATGATTAATTGGTTGGAATTTGGATTTGTTTTGTTTAGACAAGAGTTGATATAGAGGGTGCTACGTTACCTTCACACTGAAATCTCACAATCCTGTAGCGAGACACTACCTCGTGTGAAGAAATAGTTTTTATGGATTATTTCGTGTAAAGTCTCTGATATCGTAAAATAGAGTAATGTTAGGGAGCATCTAATACTCATTGTACACACTCACATGAATAGTGCATATGAACAGTATATATATACTGTTCATGTGAGTGTGTGCAATGAGTGTTGGATGTTCCCAATATTTTTTTACGTAAAATAAGGCAGCAGCTCGTTTTTCAGGTGGGTGGTACTACCCTTACAATTTAGTTACTACTTGTTTACTATCCTACATGTATTTATTTTTTTATCATTTTTTTAAGTGTGTTTTTAATATTCTTAATCATTAAGAAAAAATTTTAAAATATAAAATTTTACTAATAATCACTTTTTTAATTATTAAGAAAAAAAAATTATTAAAACAATTAAAAAAATGTAATAATTGAGTTGTAGACAAATTGTAAGAGTATCATTTTTCTTTTAGAAGACAAGTGCACTACCCTATAATCCTACCGGCTGTTGGGTAGCAGAACCTTCTTGTTATATAAATAATTTTTCAATAGTTTTGGTGACTTCCTGGTTAGATTATCATTAGAAACGTAAAGAGACCGGGGGCATTGGCTGGTGCATTCTGATGTCCTAGTACTTCTGGTGCACGCTGCTTGTAAGCCATTCGCTAACTCTCTATTCAAAGAACATAATTGTTATTTTACTTTTTAAAGAAAGAACAGAAATAGGAGGGGAAAAAAAAGGCCTGTCATTACATTTTTGAGAAAATGGATGGTGATTCATCAATAATTGTGCTTGAAAAGAAGGCAACGTACTCGTCCAGACCTGGAAGCATTTTCTACGGAAAATTTGAACAATGAAAATGCAAAATGGGTGACAATCTCCATCATGCTCAATTAAAACTGTATGCAACAACAGTACTTGCTCAATGCAAACTGTCCAATGTTATTGTGACCACGAACGAGATTGGCTTCTTCTGTCTCATTCCAAAGGACATGCTTTCTCAAATGCTTGCTGCTCTTTGCGACATAAATCAAACTCATTTGTGTTGTAATACATGCATCCAACATATGCATCCATCTCTTTTGTGCACCTCTGGTGAAGATCTTTCAGCCTGCAGGGCGGCCAAAATTCATATCATTTGGAAATGACGTGCATTAATCAACCAAAAAGTCTAATTAAAGTTGACATTTTTTCTTCCCAGCAAATACCATAAATTATCAAGAGCCATAAATAAATATCCAAATTCCCTTGAGGATTATGCAACCTGAACAATGAACCATGTAATTTTTACCCATATGGATGTCTAAAAACAAACACGCACTTATAGGCCTAACAAATTATACCCGAATACATACTAGAACAAAGGCGGCTCTGTAGAAAGGTTGTCTTTGTCAATTGGTCTGAATACCATTTCTGTAGGATTTTCTTTTATTTATATAGAATAATTGTACATAATTGTTGCCATAATTAGTGGCGCCTAACATGCTATCATTGAAATATGTACACCTACTTATACCTAATTTACACCTAATAAATTGTTTGTTTCAACATTTGCGTTTAGCTGACATCCCCTCTCAAATTGATATGGGTTGATCAATGAGCATCAATTTGCTTTTTAAAAAACAATGTTGATGATGAGTAAGATCCTTGGTGAAAATATCAGCAATTTGTAGTTCAATAGAAACATGTGGAAGAGTGATAACACGAGCTTCAAAGGCCTCACGGATAGAGTGACAATCAACTTCAATATGTTTAGTGCGCTCATAATAGACAGGGTTGACCATTTGACATGGTTCCAAGATCATTTGGCTTCAAGGATTACTTACTGAATTAAATTTCTTTCAGAACCATTCTACATCTTTACATGCCAATAATACAAGTGCTATTCAGACCATCTTGATACCATGTCAAATGGTCTGAATACCATTTCTGTAGGATTTTCTTTTATTTATATAGAGAATAATTGTACATAATTGTTGCCATAATTAGTGGCGCCTAACATGCTATCATTGAAATATGTACACCTACTTATACCTAATTTACACCTAATAAATTGTTTGTTTCAACATTTGCGTCTAGCTGACAGTCTTGTCCTTTATCATAATATACAAGCATGAGGAAAAAAGAGAAAATTTAAACATCCATCCTACTATGCTAGTCCAGCATACAAAAGAAGCTTGAAGATGAAAGTTGGATAAATCATCTGTAGACATACACCCTTCAAGGGCATAATAGAGGAAAAACCAGGGAAGTCTCTGACCCTGTAAATTATGTTGCTTCAATATTCAGAATTGAGGTTCATATGGTAAGATATGAAATTATATGAAGAAATACAAAAGTAATTCACCCTCATAAGCCTACAGACTTTATTGTATGTCACTGTAATAATAGCAAATGATCAAGTAGGATGTGTGTGGCACACGATAGATCATCCTCCTGGCCCATATAGATGGAAGTTATGCAAATTTTTCAAAGGGGATTCTCACTTCCCTTTCCAAATTTGTTTTCCATATTGTAATTTGGCGGCTGCACCGATGACATACACCATTCACCTGCTTGCATTGTCGGGGGAGGGGAAATTTTTATTTTGCAACTCCAACTATGATTTTTTTTTTAAAAAAAAAAATTACAAAAACCCAAAACCAATTGACAACAATAGGACCATTTTTTCTATAATTAACAAAAGGACCATTTTGCAACAGATCACTGAGGAAATACAATTAGTAGTAGGAATAACCTTGCAAAAATGTCATTAAATTACAAAAGGAGCAAAGACAAAAAAAAGTTTTGCTCCTTCCAAGTTTGGTGTATCAACATACTACTTGTGGTGGGACCATGTTCAGTGGTGTGTTGGATGTATCAAAATACAAACTTTCAAATATATTTTCAAGACGTAATGGATTAAAGAAGAACCCAAGAATAATTGAACGGTCTTAAAAGAATTCATCTATACAACAACATAGATGAGATTTGATATTTTTTTCAAATAAAAGGTATTGAAGGCAAAATAAGTTTCACATTTTCTTCAAGAGTTATGTTACAATTTATTTCACCAGTTAATGCTGATAATAACCCACCCGTTGGTAGCCCAAGTGTAAGAGCGAACTTGCGTGCACAAGTCCCATGTCAAAGGTTAGATTCTCCCTAGGATCAAACTGCGATTTAAGTGGGAGTGTCAGAACCCCTAGGAGAGTCGCCCAAGGCCGAGCCCTGACTCAGGCCTTGGAGGGTCAGGACAGTTCCCTGACTAGCCTGCAGGCATGCCTTGGCTTAGGCCTTGACACGAAGTAGGTGCCCAGCGAGGCTACTGGCCATGCACAGTGCATGCGCACAGCTCGGCGTGTGCCTAGGCGCGCCCCACAGCGCATTCACCTGCGGACACGCGTGCGCGTGCATCTGCGCCCCACAGCCCCACTTAGCGAGGTTAGTGGCGTGTCTTCACAGGCACGCCGTCCAGCGCGCGGCACCAGCCCGCGCCTTGCAGAGCAGGCCAGTGGCATGCACACCATGCATGCCATCCAGCGCGCGGCACCAGCCCGCGCCTTGTAGAGCAGGCCAGTGGCATGCACACCATGCATGCCATCCAGCGCGCAGCACCAGCCCGCGCCCAAAACCATCAGCTTGGGCCATGCATGCACACCACCCCGGCACTCAGCCCGGGCCATGTAGGATCACCGCCCGAGCACCTTGACTGGGCAGCACCAGAGCGCCGTGGCTTGACCCTGTGCCTACCACCAGGACCATGCATGGCACATGGCCATGAGCCCCACCAGTTGGCCCTGCACAAAGCCATGCCTGCGCACCACTAGGTGCCATGCAGCGAGACAGCACGAGACAAGACTGACCGTGGATGAAGCAGCACGCAAGCCCACCTTGGGCCACATGTACCCCACGGCCAAACATAGCAAATGGCGCCTCCCACTCTCATTTTTATGTTATTTTATTATTTTATTGCTTTGGTTAATTTGGTAATTAGCTATTTTTAATAAGGGACCTTTTGAGGGTTTCCAAGTTGTAAGACTCTTTAAATAGGCTTTCTAGGTTTCATTTTAGGGATCTTTGGACAATTTGAGACTAGACTTTTGCTCTTGGAAAAGAGTTAGGCCGGCCACAAGTATTGTGGTTTGGATTTCGGTGCTTAGCACTTGGGCTTCCCTAGGGTGCAATTCGTGAATCCCTTTGGAAGAGGATCATCGTGCAATTCGTGAATCGGTGATCCACATCTATCCTTTTGTTTGTTTTCATTTTTATTTATAAAAATCTTGAGGTAATTCATAAATAGGAGTTTTCGGTTTTGGAGTGAGTTGTGTTGAGTGATTTTAATGTTTTTGTGTTCTTGAGAGGTTTGTTGATTATTGAGTGATTTTGTGTTTGTGAGGCCAAAGCCACACCACTTGTGGATTTGAGAATTTGTGTGTGTGTCCATAGAGGAATTCGAAATCCTCCTCCATAGGGAGATTCGGATTGCTCATGTGAGTGAGAGTGAGTGAATTGTTGATTGAAGGAAGTGTTGGAGACTTGAAGATTTTGTGTGTCCCGAAACTTGAAATGCTTGAAGGGCATTGGTGTGTTCTTGGATATTTGAGTGTTTAATCATCATTTGGTTGATCACTTGAATTGAAAAGTGTTTCCTTGCCCCAAAGTAGGCCACGGCATCAAGCCCCACAAAACCCTAGAGCCACACGGCATAAGGCACGAAACCCTAGCCTAAACACTTGTCCATCTTGCCCTTTACCCTAGCCGGCCACTTAACCCCATCCTCTCCTATATTTCCTCACTTAAATCCACCTCATCCCTCATCCAAAACAAACCAATTTCGTGCCCTCAAACCCTAACAAGACCGGCCACTCATTGGATTTGAATTCAAAAGAATTTAAATTCAAATCTCACCAAAATCCCTACAAAATCTCAACCGGCCATCCACCCTTACCCTAGCCGAAATCCTCTTGCCACATCATTAAAATTGCTATCTCATAATCCCATTTGATTGGTCATCAAGTGAAGAAGAGAACCAATCAAATCTCTCTCCAAAACCCTAGCATATTCGGCCAACCGATAAGCCATAGGTGCCGCCCACTTCAAATGGCATAAGCCATGTTCCTACATTTTAGGACTTATCCAAACTCAATCAAAACCCTAGAATCCTAACCCTAATTACATGTGCCGAAAACCCTAGCCTCCCATAAGCTATATTCGGCCACTTAAACCCCTACACAAACCCCATCTAGCCTAGCCACAAGCCACATAGTCGAAACCACCAAAAAACCCCCATTGCCGTGAACCCTTTTGCTTCCCACCTAGCCCATTAACCTCACATTCCATCTTAACTCCACTCAATCCTAGCCTCACTTAACCCTTTCCCTCACCTATAATTCCATTTCCAAGCACTAGAGTCAACTTGGTCATTGGAGGGAACCAATCTTGCAAGGAGGAACCCTTCGGGTGATCGGGACAAGACCGAGGTCTCTATCAGGGAGGCCATGGAGGTGAGTTGCTGTGCTATTCTCCCTGGGGGTTAGGTTCCGTGGGTAAGAATGAGCCTTATAAGAGTCAAGCAGTACAAACCTAAATGTCGAAATGCAGTAAATGGTATAATGACAAAAGATTTCTAAGGCTTTCGCCGATTTATAACGAGAATCCTCACATTGAAATGTTGCATAGACCAAATAACTTCAACAGAGAAACAAAACAATTACTAGAAGAAATCTAAATTCAGAATTCAACTTAGAATGATATTTCAGAAGACAAAACCCTATCTCCACTTAAGTGCCAAGAATCCAGAAGAAAGTCTATAGTTTAACAAATCTGAAACTTTCAAATATTTCTGGTCTTTCTAGTTTCTATTATCTTTTATAGGTAATCGAAAAAATGTAATTTTACTTCATCCTACAGTCTCAAATTTTAAAAATGTCACTACTCAATACTCGGATATTCTTTCTTCTTTATAATTTACCCAGCGACCAAACAGAACGCAAATTGAGATAAAGAGGGACGAAAATAAGATCAAATATATTGAAGAGAGTAAACAAAATCATAAAAGAGCATTTACAGGCCAAGGACGCAGCGAGTGACTTGGTGGCCTTTGTCGAGGCATTTCTCGGGGTTAGGATCCTGCTTCTTGCACTTGAGGAAGGCCACGTTCTCCGCTTGGCATCTCAGCGATATGTGCTTGGATGACGATGTCAGAACTGCCGATGTCGGGATCGGATCTCCCGATGCGTCGATTGCGCTCGCCATATCCTATTCCGATTAACCTGTAGGCATACTAAAAATCAAAGCCCTGACAAACAGCTTACATTTCTGTTTGGCTATCGAGAAAAGAAAAGGAAAATCTAAAAATTTTTCGGAGTCTGAAAATATCGTTGTTGGAGAATTTTGTTAAAGGAAAGAGAATCCGAAGATTTATCAAGACTTTGAGGCGTATGAAAATATTGTCTTTAAGACGATATTTGCCCCACTCACAAATTACTACCTATTCTAACAATCGTTTTACCTGTTAGTATGTCCTGAACGAGTTTTCTCTATGGGAAACAACTCCAGGGGAAGAGGAAAAATGAAAGCTTTGGAATTAGAGAGCACTGTGTTGTGTCTTCGAGAGCCCAGAGATGGTAGAATGTGATAACGTGCACCCCGACGACGAGTTGCACATGTGGTAATATTTCTGAGCTTTTGAGGCCAGTTTTGTCATATTGTCTTTTTATTATTATTATTAATTTAAAATTTTAAAGACCTTGCCACATCCACGTATGGTTCTAATTTCTCACCCCTCAACTATCAGTTAATTTTTAAAAGAAAAGTGATATAAACATAACATAATACATACTGCTTTATATAATAATTTATAAAATATTTTTATAAATTAATATTAAATTTAGAAGATAGTTTACAAAAAATATCTTTATTCTTGTAAAGTATTATGTAAAATATTGTGTATGATATTATGTATATTATTTTTCTTTTTAAAATATTTTTTAAACTACATAAATATTTTTTTAAAATAAAAATTTTAAAAAATATAAATTTATGTAAAAATACTTCTTTAATTATTAATTAAAAAAATTAAAAATAAATATAAAATAAAAATCGGTAGAAAATTTTGATAAAAATGTTTTGTGGAAGTAATGTTTTCCTTATTTTAAAGAAATATCCTGAGGATCGGTCGGACCGAACCCCGTGTAAAATGCAGCCCGTCGCCTCCAGCGGCGGTGGGCGACACCGCCCACCCCATCGGGACCGGCGGGCTCCGGCGAGCTTACCCCTTCAATGGCGAGCTTCGGCGAGTTCCGGTGTGCCCCACGGAGGCTTAAACCCGAAATGGGTCCGCCCGCTGGTCCCGATGGGGTGGACGGTGGGAGGCGGTGGGCTACAGCCAAGCCGAATACCCTTTAAAATTCATCTCTATTTTATTTTTTTATTGTATTTTTTATTATATTTTTTTATTGTGTTTTTTATTATGTTTTCTTCATTTTATTTTTTTATTATATATTTTTTATCTTATTATATTTTTTATTTTATTTTAATGTGTTTTTCATCAAAAAGCAGACCAACTAGCGTTGGCCTGCTTTAGATGCTGGGGACAGCCGAACCGGTCCCCAGCATCCCCTATTTTAAATGTACCACGAACTTTTATAGCAAAGTTTTAATTTCTATTCTGGAATTTTTGGAGATCGATTCAGACTATTTTTTTTATAACAATTAAAATTTATACAATTTGAAACCACCTAAAAGAATTGGAGTGTAACCAGTTTAATTTCAAATATATTTTAGAATTATATTAGTATACATCAATTTGATATTAGAAATTTAGATACTACAATGGTGCTTTCAGTTTTATCAATTACAGTTCAGTTCGATTCGATTTTTTTGTATTTAGTATAATATTAGTATTAATATAACTATATAGTAATATATAGTGGAATATAATCATATTTGTTATAAAACTAAAAAAATAAACTACTATTGTAAGAAAAGTTAGAAAACGCTTTGGTATAGGCAAGGTATAGTAGGGTGTATTACAGCCACTAATAAAATTATGCCACATCACTACATTGCATCATAAGAAATTAGTGTTTTTTACTCACAATTTTAAATACCGTACCGTACTGGCTGGTACGACCAAAATTTTCCGTACCGGCCGGTTGGCCGGCACAAATAAAAGAGTATTTCGTTTCGGCCAATTTTTCAGCTTTACTATCGGTATGGCCGAAATCAGCCAAAAAATGTCCGGTACGACTGGTACCGGCCATATCGGAATTCGGCCTTCTATTTTTTTCAATTAAAAAAAAAAAATTTTTTACTATGTTTGAACCTTAATTTAAACTAAATTAATTACATATATATATATATATTTATATAATTTATTTATATATTAACTATTATTTTGAAATATAATTTATATAAATATAATTTATTTATGTATAAATTATTCCGAAACGGTACACGAAACGATACCAATACCAAAATATTTCGTTTTAGTAACTTGACCAGTATCGATACCAATACAATATTCAAAACATTGCTTTCACTCTCTCTCCCAAGCATTTTCATTTGGGGTAGCGATACACTTGCCACCTTATTATCACCTGTTTACTATTTATAATGTATAATTTTTTTTATCATTTTCTATAAGTATTTTTTAGCCTCCTTAATCATTAAAAAAAATTAAAAATATATAAATTCATTAATAATTAATTTCTTAATTATTAAATAAAAAAAATTTAAAAAATTTAAAAATAGTAAAGAGTTGTAATAGAATAGTAAGGCTATATCTTCCTTTCATTTTTGTTTACCTCCATATTCGGTGCCGCCAGCTTGCCAGACGTCGAGATAGACTCATTTCGTTGCCGGATTCCGTCAAGCCGAGCCTAAACGCCGTCCACACACCGGATTCTCAAGGTATAAGGTATTTACCTATTTTTTCATCCAAATGCCCCACTCCTTCATTTCATTTTTCTCCCACTTCCAGTCCAAATGCCGTCTACACGCGACACCAACACTGCGGAACTGTTGCCCAAACGTTGCGGAGCCCTGTTCTGAAGCCCATTCCCTTTTGCCCGACGAGTAGATTTCTTATTGAAATGATATATCTTTTTACTTCCTATTTAAATTCCTCGAGTGTTTAGATTAAAATCTTTATTAAAAATACTGGTGCTCTTGAGATGGAGCCCTGTTTGTCTCAATTTAGAAAAAAAAATTATGGTTGAAATGGAGCCCTTACAGTTTGCTTGTCTCAATATTAGAAAAAAAAAAATTAAACTTTATATTAGAATCAAACTGATCATCAAACTTTTTATCATGAAAACTGGTCCTCATATTGTAATGAAGGACATATTGTGAGTTTGGAATGAAGGATCATATTGTGAATTTGTTTCATCATATTAATTAAATTTTGTTTTATACTTGTCAGTTTTTTTAGATGAATTTTACAGTTTTCTTATTCTCTATAATGACGATGTGATTATTTTACAGTTTTTTCTCGTAATTGATTTTATTTTGGTATCGGGTATTTATTTTTTCTCTTAATTGATTTTATTTTTGCATTGCAGGGAGCTAGACAGTGAATTGTGAATATTTTGAAAATTGCATTGAAGATTGTGAAGCTAAACAAACTTGAAGGGAAGATGTTGAAGCATTGATTAATTTTGAAGAGTAATTTAAATTTAGTATTCTCAATGTAAATCTTGATGTCATTTTGAGATGTGGATGGAATTCTGATTTGCCTTGTGAATATTTTGAAAATTGCATTGAAGATTGTGAAGCTAAACTTGAAGGGAAGATGTTGAAGCATTGATGAATTTTGAAGAGTAATTTAAATTTAGTATTCTCAATGTAAATCTTGATGTCATTTTGAGATGTGGATGATTTGCCAATGTAATTCTGGATGACAATATAATTTTGAGTTCAGAAAAACAATTCTGATTTTGAGATATGTTTTATTGTCATGATAATGTTTGATTGGTTCTGATTTTTTTTAAACTTCAATTTGTCGGGTTTAGCTCCCAGGTTTAGCTTCAATACGTTCATTATCTGCATGCCTTTCTCAGATTAATTAGGAAGATGTGGCTTGAAGCCAGTTTAATTATTTGTTAGTGCATATGCTTTAGTGTTCTATGGATATGAGTAAGAAACAGGTTTTGCATGCATCAATACTGCAAGAAAAAGGGCTAGATTTTGCATGCATTAATACCGCAAGAAACAGGTTGAGACCCACTAAAATAGGTTGAGACCCACTTGAGGAATTTCAACTATAAATTACAGGACATGTCCCAAACCTATCTTTATCATTCTGTTCAATAGAAGGAGGTCACTTTAACGACAACTGAACAAAACATGCTAAGAAAATATGCTAAGAAAAATTGTGAGTTAGAAATAGACTCACTTCTTATCCCAAATCCGTCCAAATACATTTCTAAAACATGCATTCCACAAGCATATCTCAAACATGTCCAATAAATTTACAAAAAATACATTTCCAATCCAATATGTTCTAAAAAATATTAACACAATGGTACAAGCCCTTCTCTTCCTTGACTAGCACCATGTCACGGACTTAGAAATTTTTCACACGTCCCGTGCGGCCTAGGAGGTTTTGTCCCCGACAAAACTCCCAAGTAAGCCTTTTAAGTGACTCAAGACAAGAGAGAACAAATCTAGAATGAGAAAGTAGAGAGAGAAGCTCTAGAGAACTTGTTTACTCTTATTGCTTGGTGCTTTACATAAATGAGGACTCCCTTTATTTATAGGGACCTCTTGGTACAAAGAATGGTTAGGATTATGCCACTTGTCACAATCTTAAGGGCAAAGAACATTCTAGACTACTACTCTAGAATTATCTATGAGGTTCTAAAGGGTTCTACACTACTCTAGAGTACTCCACACAAATCTACAACAATCTACAAGGTTCTAGAATAATCTACACAAGACTAGGAGACTATAAAGGGTTGTGGAATTCTCTAGAAAAATCCAAGTGGTGACATTCTCCCCCACCTAGTTTCGTGACGTCCTCGACGCAGTGTTTTCATGGAACCTTCGGATTTGATCTTCAAACTGTCACAGTGACTCCTTAGGTTCCCAAGTCGTCTCACTTGCGGAAAATCCGTTCCACTTGATCAAATATTCTTGGTGTGGCTTGTGACCCCTTCGTCTAACTTCCCGATATGCCAAGATTTTCTCTACTTCTTTATCAAAAGTGGTGGTTATGCCCAATAGAGCACGCTTAGACTCTCCCGCGTGTTGGCTCATCATCATCACCATGATAAGGCTTTAAATAGCTTACATGAAAGATGGGATGAAACTTGAATTTAGGGGGGGTAAGTCTAGCTTGTAGGAGACATTTTCTATTTTCTTGATGATTGGGAATGGTCCTTCATATCGCCGCACAAGCCCCTTGTGCAGTTTTCTTGTAAACTTATGTTGGCTTGACAAGATCTTTACCATCACCAAGTCACCTATGCGATACTCCATATGTTGCCTCTTCTGATCGGCCCATTTTTTCATCTTCTTAGTTGCTTTATCTAAGTAGGAACAAGTCACATCCAGCTGTTCGTTCCAAGATTTAGCAACCTTAAAGGCCGTTGGACAGTTCCCCTTATAGCTCGTCTCCAATGATTGAAGAGTGAGTGGTTGTTGTCCCGTTACAATCTCAAATAGGCTTTTGTTTGTGGACTTACTCCTTTGTAAGTTGTAGGAGAATTGAGCCACATTCAGCAGTTTAGCCCAGTCAGACTGGTTAGTACTTACAAAGTGCCTCAAGTATAACTCCAACAAGGCATTCACCCTCTCAGTTTGCCCATCTGTTTGTGGGTGAAAGCTAGTGGAGAAATGTAGGGCTGACCCCATGAGTTTGAACAATCCTGACCAGAACTTTCCTGTGAAGGGAGGGTCTCGATCGCTGATGATACTTTATAGTAAGCCCCAGTACTTAACCACATGTTTGAAAAATAACTTGGCTGTCTCCTCAGCTGAACAATCTTTAGAGGCAGCAATGAAAGTGATATATTTGGAAAACCGATCCATCACAACAATGATGGTACCATATCCTTCAGATTTGGGGAGAGCTATTATGAAGTCCATACTAACACTCTCCCAAGGACAAGAGGGAGTGGGTAGTGATTCCAACAAACCAGCAGGGCTCCGGTTCTCCACTTTGTCTTGTTGGCACACAAGACAAGTTTTCATGAAGAGTTCCACTTCGTCTTTCATCTGGGGCCAATAATAAGAGGCTTCCAACAAAGCCCTAGTGCAACGTTGGCCAGGATATCCAGCCCACAAGGAATCATGGGATTCCTTGATAAGGTTCCTCCGTTGCTTTTCCCACTTCGGAACAGATACTCGTCGCTTAGTGGTGTAGAGTAACCCATCCTCTACCCAGAATCTCTTGGTTTTTCCCTCCTTAGCCAAATTCATCAAATTCTTGGCTAGAGGGTCGTGCTCCATGCCTTCACGGATCATCTCTAGTGTCTCTCCTTGTACACTAGTGATGTGGGCCAGCTCTCCCTTCCTACTAAGGGTGTCAGCAACAACGTTGACCTTACCGGGCTTGTACTCTAAGTCATAATCTAATTCCGCCAAGAAATCTTGCCATCTAACTTGCTTTGGGCTCAGTTTTTTTTGACTTTGGAAGTAACTGGTGGCAATGTTATTTGTCTTGACAACAAACCGAGAGCCAAACAAATAGTGTCGCCAAGTCCTAAGGCAGTGGATAATGGCCATCATTTCCTTCTCCTGCACCGTGTATCGCCTTTCAGTGTCATTGAGTTTGTGGCTCTCATATGCAATAGGGTGTCCTTCTTGCATAAGGACTCCCCTAATGGCAAAGTTTGAGGCATTTGAGTGCACCTCAAAATGCTTGGTGCAATCTAGTAGGGCTAAGACCGGTTCCTCCATGATGGCGGTCTTCAGGTCAGCAAAGGCTTCCTGACACTTTGATGTCCATTTGCATGCCCTATTTTTCTTGAGCAAGTCAGTGAGAGGAGATGCTCTTGCAGAGTATCCCTTTATGAACCTTCTGTAGTAGTTGACAAGTCAAAGAAATGATCGAAATTCGGTAACCTTGGTGGGAGGATCCCACTCCTTGATGGCCTTGATCTTCCCTTCCTTCATACTGAGTTTTCCTCCTTGGATTTTATGGCCAAGGAAATGGATTTCGGTCAGTGCAAATGAGCATTTCTCCTTCTTGACATAGAGTTGGTTTTCCCTTAAGACATGGAAAACAATCCTTAGATGCTCCACGTGTTCCTCAAGGGTATAACTATAGATGATGATGTCATCAAGATAGACCACCATGAATTGATCGAGATAGGGGTGGAAGATCTTGTTCATGTGGGTGAAGAAGGTGGCTGGAGCATTCGTGAGACCAAAGGGCATCACTAAAAACTCATATGCTCCATATCGAGTCACACAAGTCGTCTTGGGTTCGTCTCCTTCCGCGATCCTTACTTGATAATAACCCGATCTCAGATTAAGCTTAGAGAAGTACTTTGCATGACCTAGTTGATCAAACAAGTCAGCAATCAAAGGAATTGGGTACTTGTTCTTGATGGTTACCTTATTCAGAGCCCGATAGTCGATGCATAGCTGCAAAGATCCATCATGCTTCTTCTGGAATAACACGGGTGCCCCGTATGGTGCCTTGGAGGGTTGGATGAATCCGGCATCAAGCAGCTCCTTCAGTTGCCTCCTCAGCTCTTCAAGTTCTAGAGGTGACATGCGATAAGGCGCCTTGACAAGTGGTTTGACGCCGGGCTCCAACTCAATCTGATGATCCACCTCTCTTCTAGGTGGCAGTTGCTTGGGCAACTCTGGTGGCATGACATCCTCATAATCTTCGAGGACCTCTTGGATCTTCTTAAGTGGAAGGGAGGAAATCTTTACTTCACCTTCCTCTAATGAAGCTAAGTAAGACACCTCTCATTTCTTCCAACCCTTCTTAAATTGCATGGCAGATAGGAGTTGGGTGGTGTTTGGCTTAGACACAGTGAATATCATGCAGGGATCACCTTCTAAGATGCACACCGAGTTATAGTGGGGAAGAGACACTATGTTGAATTGTCTCAAGAATTCCATCCCCAGTACGACATTGAAATCATCCATAGGGGCGACGAAGAAGTCTACCTTTCCTTTCCAAGTGCCTAGTTGTAGCTCCACCCCATGAGCTACACCGTCGAGGGGTCTGGCCTCGGAATTTATAGTATTTAACCATTCTTGAACCTTTTTGAGAGGAATCCCTAGCCGTGTGGCCTCTTCCTTCTTCATGAAGTTGTGAGAAGCCCCTGCATCGACCATGGCATGAGTCTTCTTCCCATTGACGATCACCTCGACAAATATCAAAGACCCATCCTGGGTGGTTGGCTTGGTGTTTACCTTGAGTGAGTTGAGAAGTTGCAAACACCCCATGTGTGACTTCTCTTGAACTTCTTTCTCCTCCAACATGGCATTCAGGGCGTTCCTCTTAGGACAATCTCTAACCCAATGCGGTCCTTCATAAAAGAAACAAGCATACTTTGGTTTCTTGTCTTTAGAGTGCTCCTTCTTACCTTTCCTCGATGTTGAAAGCCTGTCTCCACGTTCTTTGTTTTGTGGGAGCTTGGACCCCTTTGCTCCCCCACCTTTGCCGTGGTTATCCTTTGAAGACTTGGATTTTGAAGAGTTATCACTCTTGTGATACTTAAACTCTTCCAAGGTTTTAGCCACTATCAAGGTGGTGGAGATGTCGTTGACCCCGCGTCGCTTGAGCTCCTGAGCCACCCATGACTTGAGGCGATCGATATAGTTGAAGAGGAGATCTTCTTCACTCATGTTTGTAATTTGAAGCATGAGTGCAGAAAATTCTTCGATATAGTTGCGGATGGAAAATGTGTGCTTCAGCTCCTTCATTCTCTTCCTCGCAATGAGGGCCACATTCTCAGGATAGAATTGCCTTTTGAGTTTAGCCTTGAACTTTATCCAAGAGTTGATGGTACAAGTACCCTTCTCTATCTCACTATGCTTACGACGCTACCAAGTACCAGCAATATTAGTGAAGTAGAGAGAAGCAGTACGTACCTTGACATGCTCATCTTGCATGTTTAAAGCTTCAAAGTAGTGCTTCATGTGCCACGTGTAGTTATCTAGTTTTTTGGCATCCCGCTTGCCATCGAACTCTTTTGGTTTGCGGGTATCCACCCTTGGTGTGCTACCATTCCAGCTCCAAGGGTACCTCCGTTGGCCACCGCCCGCTTGCATATAGCCCAGTCCACCTTGGTTTCCTCTAGACCGATGCGGTATTTCTCCATTTGCTCGTGGAGTTTTGTTAGTTCCCCCAAAGACTTGTTCTTGGAAGGCAACATTCTCAACACGCTGTGCCTCGATGGTGGGGTTGATGATGCTCAGAATGGACTCCTTGAGCGATTCGGATTGGCCCTCCAATCCTAGCTTTTCCAAACTTTGCTCCACAATGTCAAGACGGTATTTGACATCCGCCACCGCTACCTCCGCCCTTGTCACGGTGTTATCAAGGGTGCTCACCTCCCTGTGAGACTGATCCCATTCTTCCATCTTGGCCAATATCTTGGCCATGGTCTTCTCAATGTTATCGAGACGAGACTCCATGGAAGAGGTCGACTCCTTCGACCTCTTGCTCTTTCGTAGCTCCTGGTTCTCCATGGTGACCTCGCTTGGTTCTGCCATCCCAAGCTCGATGCTTTGATACCAACTGTCACGGACTTAGAAATTTTTCACACATCCTGTGCAGCTTTAGGAGGTTTTGTCTCCGACAAAACTCTCAAGAAAGCCTTCTAAGTGACTCAAGACAAGAGAGAACAAATCTAGAGTGAGAAAGTAGAGAGAGAAGCTCTAGAGAACTTGTTTACTCTTATTGCTTGATTTTTTTACACAAATGAGGACTCCCTCTATTTATAAAGATCTCTTGATATAAAGAATGGTTAAGATTGTGCTACTTGTCACAATCTTAAGGGCAAAGAACATTCTAGACTACTACTCTAGAATTATCTATGAGGTTCTAAAAGGTTCTACACTACTTTAGAGTACTCTACACAATTCTACAACAATCTACAAGGTTCTAGAATAATCTACACAAGACTAGGAAACTCTAAAAGGTTATGGAATTCTCTAGAAAAATCCAGATGGTGACAAGCAGCTCCTGCTTCAAGCCCTTCTTTTCGTTGAGCCAACTCCAGCGTCATTTTGCAGCACGCAGATAAAGTTCGATTTCATGATATCTCTAAGCTAGCTTTGTCTTTCACCTCGGTTGAAGAACTTGAACATGAATGAGAAGAGAAACTTGTCATTTCCTTAAAGATAAACTATTTCAATATTTCACCCATCAGAACATAAAATGACATCAAACAAAAGATTCAAAGCAAGAAAAATCTAAACAAAAAGATGGAATTGAAAAGATTCCTATGTTGGCCAATCTGGTTCACATCATATTGAGAGCAGTGGTCAAAAGATTCAAAGCTGGGGACAATGCTGTGTATTTATACAAAGAGAAATTGTAGAGAAAAGATTCAAAGCCGGGGACGATGTTTTGTATACAATGATGTATATTTATACATGAGTAAAGAATTAAATGAATTGAAAATAAGTAATAGATAACTGCAGAGAGCAAATAACAAATTTCTCTACAACTGTATTATAGAATCTTTTCTTCTTGTTGTTTTATGTGGCAATGGTGCTGCGACTAAGGTTGCTTCAATTTAAACTAGTGTGACTTATGTGCTACGACCCAGGTAATTTTTAATTTAAGTTCTGTGACCCAGGTGTGACTTATTAAACTAGTGTACCTGAATGAAACTCTGACCAAAGTAATTCTGCAGACCTCGAATATGACTGGAAATTTTCAATTTGAGTAGAATGCAAATCCATAGGTATCAAAGCATTTCTCAAATATATCTTGGTGAAGGAATATGTCCATTTTCAATTTAACCAAAATACACATTCTGATAACGGAAATAAATTCAATCAGCATACCAAAATAAATTCAATAAGCACAGATGACCAGAACCAGCAAATCTCAAGCTCTTCTCGAATATATCCACAAGTATCAAAACATACCAAACCAAAAACTATATTAAACTAACTAAATCTCTAGTAACTCCAAAAATCTTAACAAATCCCAAACCCTAAATCTAAAAATTTTATATTCAACCAATCTGTCAAGAAGATAAAATTTTTGAAGGACATAAATTCACAAAAATTACTTGAGTAGAATGAAAATCACTTAAATTAAAAATTATAGGTCAAGATTACTTGCCTAGCTCGGTTCATGCCATCAATGTTTAGAATTTTTGAGATTTCAGAGCTTCCCTACTTCGGCCTCGAGGTTCATAGAGATGGGTGAATGGGAAAGAGGCTCACGGAATGAGGAGGGATGTCGAGATGTCGAGAAGAGGCATAGATTGGTGAGTTTTTCCGTTGAGAAGAGGCCAAGATGGGTGAGTCGTTCGTCGAGAAGAGGCCGGTATTGGTGGGTCGAGGTGTTGAGAACAGGCCGAGATGGTGAGGCGAATGGGCTTTGGGTAAGGACGATGGGAGAGAGGCTTACGAAGGAAGAGAACGTGAAATGGGTAGGTCGATTGGCTAAGTCGCGTTCCCATGATATTTTCAATAGGTTGTCTACGTGTTTAAACATCATTGAAGGGTGTTATGTGGCCTACACCACCCAAGTGTATAGAAAATTTTCTCAAAAAAATTAGAACTTTTTATTCATGAACTGAATTTTCTTTCTTTCTTTTCTTTTCTTTCTCTCTTTCTCCATTTCTTTTCTTTCTATGTTTTACAAACTGAACTAAAACTCTCTATCTATAGAGAGTTTGAGATGAGAGAGAAGAGGTGAATCATTCACTCAACAAATGGGGGAGGGGGGGAACAAGATAAGAGGGAGGGGTGCATACATCGCCCACCTTTAAGACTTTTGTTACAACACTCTCCCTTGAATGATCATTCATAAAGAATCTGCTTCGTTAAAATCTTATCAAGGAAAAATCCAGTGGAAAGAAAATTAATGGTGAAGGGAAAATAGTACAATATTCTTATGTATCGCCAAGTGTTTTAAGATTGTCTCGTTAAAATCTTACAAAGAAAAATCCAATGGGACAAAACTTCAGCGAAGGAAAAAGAGTACAATTAGCATAAGCCTTCAAGACATTTACTCCCCTAAAAAGTACATGACGATAGATCTTTGAGTCTGCGCATTTCAATATTCTGCACAATCTTCTTGAATGTCGCAGTTGGTAATGCCTTTGTGAATAAATCTGCCAGATTATCACTTGATCGTATCTGCTTGACATCAATTTCACATTTCTTTTGAAATTCATGAGTATAAAAGAATTTAGGTGAAATATGTTTGGTTATGTCACATTTGATATATCCTCCTCTGATTTGAGTGATACAAGCAGTATTATATTCGTATAAAATTGTTGGGCTATCATTGATCATGGGAAGATTACACTTTTCTTGGATATGTTGAATCACTGATCTAAGCCAAATACACTCTCGACTTGCTTCATGAATTGCAATGATCTCTGAGTGATTTGAAGATGTGGCAGATAGTGTCTGCTTGACAGATCTCTAGAAAATGACAGTATCTCTATAAGTAAATAAATATCCAGTTTGAAATCTACCTCTATGTAGATTTAAAAGATAATCTACATCTGCATACCCTAATCAATTGTGTACTTGATCCACGTTGACAAAATAATTTCATATCAACCGTACCATGAAGGTAACGAAGGACATGTTTAATACTATTCCAATGCCTTCGAGTTGGTGAGAACTATATCTTACAAGCAGATTAATTGAGAATGTAATATTAGGTCGAGTACAATTTTCAAGATACATTAAAACTTCAATTGCACTAAGAAATGATACTTCAAGACCAATAATTTCTTCATCGTCTTCACAAGGACGGAATGGATCATTATTAACATCAAGTGATCGAACAATCATTGGAGTACTTAGGGGATGGATTTTGTCCATATAAAAGTGCTTCAGGACTTTCTCTATATACATGGATTGATGAATAAAAATTTCATTTGGCAAGTGTTCGAGATGCAGGCCGAGACAAAGTTTTGTTTTGCCAAGATCTTTCATTTCAAATTCATTTTTTAAATATATAGTGGTTTTTGAGATTTTTTTAGGATTTCCCACAATATTTAAATCATCAACATAAACTGCAATAATGGCAAATCCATATTCTGATTTCTTAATAAAAACACATGGGCATATAGGATTATTCTCAATTTTTTTTTCAATATATATTTACTTAGGCGATTATACCAAATGCTTTCAGATTACTTTAACCCATATAAAAATCTTTGAAGTTTGATATAGTAAATACTTCTAGATGTACTTATAGATGCTTCAAGCATTTTATATCCTTCAAGGATTTTCATATATATGTTATTGTCTAAGTATCCTATATAAATATGCAGTGATCACATCCATCAACGCATATCTAATCATTTCGTAACAACCAGACTAATTAAAAATCTAAATGTAATTGTATCCATAACGGGAGAATATGTTTCCTCATAATCAATTCCAGGTTTTTGCAGAAAATTTTGTGCAATAAGTCGTACTTTGTACTGCACAATTCTATTTTTCTCATTACATTTTCGTATAAATTCCTACCTATATCTAATAGGCATTACACCTTTTGGTATTTGGACAACAGGTCCAAATACCTCTTTCTTTGCTAGTGAGTTTAATTCAGCTTCAATAGCTGCTTTCCATTTTGGCCAATCATTTCTATGTCGACATTCTTCGACAGTTCTTGATTCACTTTCTTCATTACTTCTGGTAATGTCAAGGGCAATTTTATATGAAATATATTGTCGACAACAGCTTTATTTCTATCCAAAATTTCTCCAGTACTCATGAAATGTATTGGGATCTTATTATTTTCAGATACCTGTTTCTCTTCAGAGGAAAACATTTAATGAAACACCTTTTCAAGAGGTCCATTTTTAGGAGATTTTAGAATAGAAGATTTGACATTTTCAAGAGCATCAACTGTACTTCTAGCCTATATTGTGGGTATAGGTTCTTTAGGAACATCAAATTCATTTTGTATCATTTTTTTTCGGAGAATTTTATCTTTTGCACCAATAGGTTTTCCACGCTTCAGGCGTGTCTTAGACTCACCTATTATTGTTTTGACAACTTGTCATTCAAGAACTTCAATCCTTGCTGGAGCATTAACAGTAGGAATATAAGATTTTACTACACATTTAGTGTCAGTAAATACATCCGGTAATTGATTTGCAACACTTTACAAATGAATAATCTTTTGAACTTCTAGTTTACATTCATTTGTAGGAGAATCAAATTGATACAAGGCTTTATTATCTTAAGTAATTTCTTGTCGTGCTTCAGGCACTGACTTTTCATTACCCAATAATGAAAAAATGGATTCTTCAAAGTGACAATCCTCAAAACGTGCTTTAAACATATTCCCTGTAAGAGGTTCAAGGTATCTAATAATAGATGGAGAATCAAAACTAACACATATCCCAAGTCTATGTTGAAGGCCCATTTTTGTATGTTGTGGAGGTGCAATTGGAACATATACAACACATTCAAAAGTACGAAGAAGGAAAATATTTGATTGTTCACCAAATACAAGCTGTAATGGAGAATATTTATAATATGCAAATGATCTAATTTGAATTAATGATGCAATATGAAGTATAGCATGTCCCAAGTAGAAACATGTAGTTTTGATTTCATAAGTAAATGTCTAGCGATTAGCTGAAGCATTTTGATCAAAAATTCAGTTAAACCATTTTGATTGTGTGTATGGGTAACAGGATATTCAACATCTATTTCTATTGACATACAATAATTATCAAAAGTTTGAGATGAAAATTCATCTACATTATCCAATCGAATAATTTTAATTAGATACTCAGAAAATTGTGTTAGTAATTTGATTATCTGAGCAAGAAGTCTAGCAAATGTAATATTTATAGTAGAAAGCAGATAAACATGTGGCCATCGATTTAATACATCAATCAAAACTATAAAGTATCTAAATAGTCCACTTTATAGTATCATTTGTAAAATGGATGGAGATTCAACAACGATTTTGAGGAAGATGGTCTGATAATCAACTTAAATTGAGATCATACAGAGCACGAATATTCGTTAGGTAAAAGAATCTTTTGATTCTTTAAGGGATGCTCATGCGAATTATCAATAATTCGTCTCATCATTATTGATCCTGGATGTCCAAGACGATCATGCAAAGTCATAAATACTTTGGGGTCAATACATTTCTGGTGCATTACCACATATGATTCATTTGTTCTCATTTTTCTATAATACAATCTAGAAGAGAGAGCAGACAATTTTTCTAATACGAGCTTCTGGCTCGATATTATTTTAGTAATGAGAAGATATTCTTTACTGCCTTCATTGCTCGTTTCAATATGGTAATCATTATAACGTATATCTTTGAAACTCAATAAATTTCTTCTAGATTGTGAAGAAAATAAAGCATCATCAATACAAAATTTGGTGCCATTAGACAACACAATATAAGCACTTCTGGAGCCTTGAATTATATTTGATGAACCTGAAATGGTATAGACATAGGCTTTGTTTTGTGATAGATTTTGAAAATATTTCTTATCTTTAAGAATTGTGTGAGTTGTAGTACTGTCAGCCAAACATACATTTTTATCATTCAACTCAGAGATAAAAAGTCCATCAATGTGATCCATGATTCTATAAAATATACAAAATTTTTATTACAATAAAATACATTAATTGAGAGGAATACTTTTATCTCTAATCAAGTGATCAATTCTATCAAGTATTTGGCCGTACGATAGGTACGTGACCAGTGTCCAGTTATACCACATCTATAGCACACATTTTCACATTTCTTTGAAGAATTATTTTAGGGGCTTTTATCCATTTCAGAGTTGTACCACTTCTGGTGATATGGTATATTATTATCCATTTTAATGTTGTCATTTCTAGGACTAACATTTCTATAGTTTTTCCTACCACGTCCACATCACCGATTTCTTTGAAAAGATGCACCATTCGCTTTTGAGAATGATGCAAATCTATTACCATTCATTTCAAGGAATGATGTTGAACCAGTAGAGCGTGATTGGTGGTTTCTTACTAAAAGTTCTTACTATAATTTCAGAATATTTCTTAAATTTTCACTCTTGATACTACTGCTGCATGAGCACATTCAAGACATGAAAAGTAGTATATGTCTTCTTTAACATATTATCATTGGTGATTTTCTCACCGTATAATTTTAGTACCGAGTTGATTTTAAAAAGTGCAGAGTTATATTCACTAATACTTTTAAAATCTTGCAACTTCAAGTACCTATTCATAACGAGTTTTTGGGAGGATAAAAGTCTTCTGGTGTTCATATTTCTCCCTTAAATTATTACATAAAATAAATGGATATTTTACTATAAGATACTCAGTTTTTAATTCTTCATGAAGATGGTGGCGAAAGAAAATCATTACTTTAGCACGGTCCTGCAGGGAAACTTGATTTCCTTCTTTAATTATTTCTCCCAGGTTCATAGCATCCAAATAGATTTCGGCATCAAGTATCCAGGATAAATCATTTTTCCCAAATATGTCAAGAGCAACAAATTTCGATTTTGTAAAATTTGAAATAAATATGTGTATCTCAGAAATATATTTATAAAGTCAAAAATATATGTGTATCTCGGAAATATATTTATAAAGTCATGTAGATTTTAAATAATAATCAATAATAAAATATTTCATATTCATATCAAAGACTGCAAATAATATAATGAAAAACTTACTTGAAAAATAAGACCACTAGCTTCAGAATTGGTAGAACCGTCGTGCTGATAACGTATTATAAAAAAAAAAAACTACTATTATAAGAGAAAAAAAATATAAAACTTTTATTATTCAAAAACTAAATTTTTTCTATTCATTTTTTTTCTCTTTCTTCGTTTCTTTTCTTTCTATCTTTCTTCGTTTCTTTTCTTTTTATGTTTTACAAACTGAACTCAAACTCTTTATTTATAGAAAATTTAAGACGAGAGAGATGAAGTGAATCATTCACTCAACAAAAGGAGGGGACAAGATAAGAGGGAGGGGGGCATACAACGCCCCCCCTTCAGGACTTTTGTTACAACAATATTAACTAGAGGAATCTTGAGGGGCAGACGGGCTGCCCCCCTAACAAAAGCAGCCCCTCCGCCACCGGCGGCGACTCCGTTCGCTCCATGGTCGAATCCCCTTAAATTCATCTTTATTTTATTTTTTTATTGTGTTTTTTATTATGTTTTTATTTTTTATTGTGTTTTTTATTATGTTTTTTATTATGTTTTGTTCATTTTATTTTTTTAGTATATTTTTAATCTTCATTTTTTTATTTAATCATATTTTTTATTTTATTTTCATGTATTTTTTATTTTATTTTCATGTATTTTTTATTATCAAGCAGTCCAACTAACGTTGGGCTGTTTTAGACGCTGAAGACAGTCGGACCGGTACCCAACGTCTCTCTATTAACTATTAGAACTAGAGTGATTTATATAGTTATCAAAAAAATGAGCTATGTTGTATACAACTGGGGTGCGTAGCCACCAGTTCATGTCGTCACGTCACCATCTGACAAAATTTAAAAAAAAAAAACAAAAAAGAGAAGGAAGAAGTGAAGAACCCACCCACAATTATCAAGTCTCAACAACGAATAAGTCTTCGCATCAGCCTTGGTTTAGGAGCAGCCGATGGACACCTTGTGTCAAAATTTTCAAATTGTCCCCGTGTGCCTGGGAGAGAGTCCATTCGAACAATTTGAAAATTTGAAATTTCAGCACCCTCACCCTCAAGGGCCTCAACCTTGCAAAAACCCTAGACCTTCAACCAATCCTTTTACATACAGTCAAGTAGTGCAAACCGCGAGTTTTGGTCTGGTTTCACTCTTGTTTTCGTTTCTCTTGATTTGGAAAAGGCTGAGTTTAGGACTGGTTTCTATCTTGCTTTCATTTATTTTACAATTTCGTCCATCGTCTCTTCGTTTAAGTTCTCTTACAAATTCCGTTAATCATCTATTTCTCTCTTGGTTTCGTTTCTTTTACACTTTCTTCTCTCTTGATTTCGAGAAAGCATTGGTTTTGTTTCTCTCTCGCTCTAATCGTAGTAGAGTCTCAGATCTGTTTCGCTCACCGTCGTTGTTGATCAGTTGCAACAACCCACGCCATGCTCTGTTACTACCCACATTTCGGCATCGAACCTGGTAAGAGGCTTAGAAGCATTTTATTTTTTTTACAATTTGTCTGACTTTGGGACTCTTGGTGTGAGTTGTGCAAATTTTCAAACACTTTATGTTTTTCTCTGTTTATCTAGTAGGCATTTTTGCTAAAAGAAAGAAGTTTTGCTACATGAATTATTGCCCAACAATATTAAATGCACTATGGGGTTATAACTTATTAATCAAAGAAAGAAGAACAAAGAGGATCATGGATGGGATACAATATCTTGCTGAAAATTTATGGGAAGTTCAGGTAAAAATTTGGTTGAGGTTTGTCAACTACTTAGATCTAAGTCGACCATGCAAAATGTACGAGCTAGAGAAGACTAATAATACAATATGATGATGACTTTGACAAGGTTGAGACAAAAGAGTGAAAAATTATAGCAGTGTTTTCAAGAGGTAAAACTACGTTGAAAGCAAGGAATGCATGCATATACATTATAAAGGTGTTGGTAGCTTATATGGAAGTTGTGCCATGGTAACTTGGCATGTTGTGTGTTGGTGGCATGGGATAATATATTTATTTTGTGTGTTGGTTTGAGATGACGTATGTTGGTATATATGCAAGTGGGCTTTTGACCCAGAATCTCGCGCACTGCCCAAATCACATGTGAGCTTCAATATGCTTTGCCCAGTCTCTGGTATCTGCTATAGGCATTGCACTTTGACAATTCTTTAGAACTCGACTAATTAATCGTCCAAGTTTTTTTTTTCATTTTATTTTGTTCTGAGCGGACTCAATTCTTTTTAGCTACATTATGAGATTAGCAACCTTGCCAAAGATGCATGCAAAGCTCTAGACAAGCTTGTGCACAGATAAAAGTACGATTATTCTATCACAAATTTATTCTTACATTGGTTTACTTGTTAGGGTTAGAATATTGCTCTACTTTTACATCATTTTGGCATATCAAACAAATGGGATTACTTTCTGGTCGAGTGACATTGAGTATGTGAAACAACTTTAATTGTGTTGCAAGCTTTTATGCAAGCTGTTATTAATTGAGCTTGATTGCATAGGTAAAGCAAAAAAGAATGCTAGCTAAGATGGTGCAAGTGCAACAACAACGTAAACTGGAGTTGGGAACCTAAAAATGATATTCTGTTGGGTGATTTTGTATTATATTTTGTATAAGCTGAAGTTGCATTTTTTTATTTGGGAGTGATTGTAGGAAGCTGAAGTTGCATTTATTTATGTATTTGAGAATGATTGTAAGAAAACAAAGTTCTTTATGTATTTGGGAATGATGTAGGAAGGAGAATATGAATTGACTTGTGTGTGGCTACTGTTGTAGGAAGCTGAAGATGCTACTTTGTTGTGGGGTTGAGTAAAGAAACTTGTCGAACTCATGAACCCTGTCGCTCTTGTTCGAAAAAATATCTTTATATATTTTAATATTTTATGAAAAAAAAAACTGCACAATGGCTACTGTTGTGCTATGCTATTACTATATGTATTATATATACATTCAAAAATAGAGTAAGCACATTTGGAATAGAGACAAGCGGGTCATTTTAATGCTAAATGCATGAATATTGTAGATATTTTCTGAACAGGATAGCACCAAAGTAAATGAATCCAATTTAATTAACATGAAAGTTTTTTCAAAAATAAAGTCACAAAAGTAATGCATTCGACGATTCCTTCCAACAACAATATAAAGTTCATTAACAACATATTTCTTAATAATTTGTCTTCGTTACAAACACAAGTCCCTAATAACAAAGTCATTAACTAGTTGGTCGATGTATCCCAACTAGTTGGGGCTTCACTTTGGTACCAATATACATGAAACGCACATGTCTGCTTCTTCCTTCAAAGCTCCACTTGATTGTTGTGGCGTCCTAACTCATCAGGTAAAGCAAAGGGCTTGAACCTAAGAACTTATGCATTTAAAAGTTATAAGCAAAAATTTTACATAAAAGATGCAATGACAGAGTTCGTAGAACCAGATTGAACTGTGAAAACTGCAAACAACAGACATGAGTGGTGGTAACTCCTAATTTTATTCAGTAGCATATTAAAACTCTGTTATTTTTGGAATTAGTTTTTTTGTGCTTACTTTTGGGCATCTCTCTATTTCAATCCCACGTTCATAATTCATCGAAAAGGTAGAGATAGAAGGAAGCAGCACAGGAAATATTTGAGATGGAGCATTGTGTGATGCAAGGGATAAAAGCCCCCACAGAGTTATATATTTGAGTGTGGTTTAAGACTTCAAAGTCTAAGAGAATATACCTGATCTAAATTTAATTAGTGAGATAGATAATCATAGATTAAGAGGTTGTAACTGAAAATTAAAATATCTTCCTGGCTTTTGTGTAGAAGTCTCCAAGCCCACTTATCAGCTAGATTCAAATCTACAACAGCTTGTAGCTTAAAACATGGCTATCTACACTATGAACATATAATATTTGATTCATCTATATCTCTGTGCACCATAACTCTTTAAATATGGCTTGAAAGGAGTCCTCCAGTCATTTGAAAAATAATTTGTAAGAAAATAAATCACTTCACACTTCAGTAGCTTTTATCACTTTACTGGATTCCTGGGTTTTTTTACTTTTTGTAACTCTATTTATTTCCTATCAGAAATTTTCTTCACAATTATGTTCTTGATAAATGTATCTGCTCGAGCAACTTTCTTGGTCTCTATACTGCATCTTCCAAATAGTTTTTTTCTTTTCTTCATCTTAGATTTTCATACTCATTTAGGGCTCTAAGTTTTCTGGTGACCACAAATCTGAGAACTCTTATCTTAGATAAGAGCAACCACCATTTGAAACTCATAATCGAATGCATCATAAATTACAAAAAATAAAATTGAAAATAAACAAAAAATGAGGTTAGAATTCTGAGAAAAAATTCTGGATTTGTTAATCTAAAAAATGATGTAGTAAGAGAAAGGGACTTGGCATGCTTCCTCCTGCACTAGATGCGGGGGCAGATGTAGCTAGTGCAAAGTGCACTCTGCATTGTTACTAGAATTATGTAAATTCATATATACATGTATTAAGTGTAATGTTTATTTTACTGTTTTAGTATAATGGACTTTGAAGAGGTCTGTACATAAGAGGAGCTGAGATGCTTGTATTTACAACCATTTGTTTTCTGAATGAGAACGTGAAGTGCATTATCTCATTTTCAGCTTTCCCATTTTAGCTCTTCATCTTCCTCTCTTTCCAATCTTCAATCTTTAACATGGTATCAGAGAGGTCAAGTGATCCTCTGTTCATCTCTTCCTCTTTCATTTAAATGTTTCTCACAAACATCTTGTGGTTTGTGATCTCTTCATCTGTGCTTTATCAAGGCGTCTGCAGACCCACTCGACTCTTGCTCAACATCTCGCTCGTGCGAGATTCAACCCGAGACTTCGCTCGACTTTTGCTTAACACCTCGCTCGAGCTAGCTTCAACCCGTTATTTCGCTTGATCCTCGCTCGACATTCCGCTTGAGCGAGATTTTAGAGATTTCAGAGATTTCAGAGGGTTTAGTGATCTTCTCATTCTTCCGCATCTCTCAAGAATTTCTGGTACGTAGTGCCATTTCAACTTCACTTCTCAATGTTCCTTCCATCTCTCGGAAATTTTTCCAAACACCTTTTGTGCATATTACTTCACTTACCATCTTTAATGGCAAACACCAATACCTCCATTCACAATGTTCCCATATCACCCACAGAGGACCCAACCAAGCCTTTTTACCTTCATCACAGTGACAACACTTATACGATTGTCATCTAACCTCCACTCACCGGACCCAACTATGTTTCATGGAGTTGTTCTTTCACATTGGCCATTTCGATCAAGAACAAACTTGGGTTTCTCGATGGAAGCATCTTGACCTCAGAACCTTTTGACCCACTCTATATACCTTGGTTGCGCTGCAACAACTTATTCCTTTCATGGATTCTCAACTCCATTTCAAAAGATATAGCCTCCAATGTGTTTTACGTTAGCTCTTCAAAAGAGGTTTGGGAAAAGCTCAAAACACGCTTCTCTCAACCTGATAATGTTCGAATATACCAGCTACAACAACAGCTTGGAACCATCGTTCAAGGAACTCAGTCAGTTAGTGAATATTTCACTCAACTCAATGCCGTGTGGGAGGAACTGTGAAACTATCGACTGCTGCCATGCTGCTCTTGTGGGCTTTGTACATGCAAGGCTTTTGGCTCCGTTGGTGAGGTACAAATCTCAGATTATGTTTTTAAATTTCTGATGGGTTTGAATGATTTTTATGAAAGTATCAAGGGACAAGTTCTTTTTATGAGTCCTACTCCCTCTTTGGATAAAACCTTCTCCATGATCCTACAAGAAGAAAGACAGAGGGAGGCACGCACACAAGCTCTTCTTATGACAGAACTCTCGGCAATGGCAGTGATAAACAATCAAGTTAAGAGAAGAGATAAAGCTGAGGTTACATGCCAACATTCTGGAAAGGTTGGGCATGCTCGAGAGAAGTGTTATAGACTTGTTGGTTTCCCGCCAAACTTCAAGTTTACAAAGACCAAACAAGTGCGCTCTAATAGCAACACTTTCACTCCAGCTCATGCAGTAAATCAAGTCCTTTCTCAGCATCAACAACATAGGGAAACACAACACCTATCACTGCTTCAAGACCAAGTTCAGAAACTCATGGCCCTTGTCAATGGAGAGACACCACAGCTTAGTCATGGTCAATCCTCTCCACCTGAACAACCAAATTCACCTCACAGACACCACTCTAATATGGCAGGTATACTACCTCCCAACGCTCCCATTTTTCCAACCTCTAATCATCATTTTTGTAATGCGTCTAGTTATCATTCAGCACCTTGGATAGTTGACGCTGGTTCCACAGATCATATGATCTGTTCACCCTCATTGTTGACAACCATCACTTGCATCACACAAGCCCATGTCCAACTACCCAATGGCACTCAGGCTGTCGTCACACATATAGGAACTGTGCAACTCTCACTTGAAATCATACTCACCAACGTTTTGTGTGTTCCCTCCTTTATTTTTAATTTGCTATCTGTCAACAAACTCACTCACAACTCCTCTTTGTGCATTGTATTCTTGCGTGATCATTGCTTTATACAGGCCCTTTCTTCATGGATGAAGATTGGACTTGTTAAGACTAGTCATGGTCTTTATTATCTTTTATCCAGCTCTCTTAGATTCAAGTCTTCAAATTCCAAGCCCAACTCTTGGGTTGCCTATGCCACAAAACAACCAGAAATTGACATTTGGCACTTTAGATTAGGGCATTTATCAAATCAAAGGATGAATTTGATTCAATCCTCGTTTCCTGATGTAAAGTTTAACGATCAAAATCATTGTACTGTCAGTCATTTGGCTAAGCAAAAGAGAGTTTCTTTTCCCATTAGCACCACTTGTTCCAATTCAATCTTTGATTTAATACATTGTGATGTTTGGGGACCCTATTCTCAACCATCTTTGTAAGGACATCAATACTTTCTCACCATTGGTGATGATCACAGCCGTGTAACATGGGTTCATTTAATGAAGTTTAAATTTGAAACCAAACAAATTTTGTAATCCTTCATTAGAATGGTAGGCACTCAATTCAACTCAAAGGTTAAACAAGTTAGAACTGACAATGATATAGAGTTTCATATGCCAGATTTTTTCAACACTCATGGGATCCTACACCAAAAAATTTGTGTTTATACACCACAACAAAATGGCGTTGTGGAAAGAAAACATCAACATCTTCTAAATGTGGCCAGGGAATTACTTTTCCAAGCTCATCTCCCATTAAAATTTTGGGATGATGCTATATTGACAGCCACATATTTGATTAATAGGATTCCCACACCAATTCTGCGTAATAAAACTCCATATAAACTTTTATTCGGTTCTATCCCTTCCTACGCCCATTTGAGAGTCTTTGGTTGCTTGTACTATGTGTCCACCCTCAAACATACAAGAACCAAACTTGATCCGAGAGCCAAGCCATGTATATTCCTTGGTTATCCAGCTGGGATAAAGGGTTATAAGGTCTATGATTTGCACACGCATTCCACCTCCATTTCTCGAGATGTTACCTTCCTAGAATCCACATTTCCCTTCAAACAATCTGATTTCATATCAGTTTCAAACCAAAACTCTCACAATCTCACCTTACCACCAGCCCTACCAAACTTTTTTTTTCACCCAGAATGATCTCACTCAACCCTCGCTCGAGTGAAGTTCAGGCAGTAATCTCGCTCAACTTTCGCTCGACACCTCGCTCGAGCGAAGGGCAGGCAGAGACATCGCTTGAATCTCGCCCGACACCTCGCTCGAGCTAGGACCAAGCAGTGATTTCGCTCAACCTTTGCTCGACACCTCACTCGAGCTAAGACCAGACAGTGATCTCGCTCAACCCTCACTCGACATCTCTCTCGAGCAAAGCCAGGCAGTGATCTCACTCAACCTTCGCTTGACACCTCGCTCGAGCGAAGTTTTCTTCCTCTTAGAAGATCTGATCGTATGAAGCATGCACCCTCTTACTTACGTGATTATCACTGTGCTGCTGCCTCATCACAGAACCCTACACATAATTCTTCGACCATCCATCCTCTTGCCTCTCACCTCTCCTACACTCATTTATCACCTTCTCATAAGTCATATGCATTATCCCTATCTCTCATTCATAAACCGAAAACCTATGACGAAGCTGTTGTGTCAAATCATTGAAAAGACGCCATTCAATCTGAACTTTCAGCTCTTGAGGCTAATGGTACTTAGACCATCACCTCCTTACCACCTAGACAAAAGAGTATTGGTTGCAAGTATGTGTTTAAGACCAAGTTGAAATTTGATGGTAGCATTGACAAATACAAAGCCTGTTTAGTAGCTAAAAGATACACTCAACGGGAAGGTTTTAACTATCACGAGACTTTTAGCCCTGTTGCCAAACTTATTATCGTGAGATTATTCCTTTCTCTTACTGTTGTCCATGATTGGCACTTAAACCAACTTGATGTCCACAATGCATTCCTCCATGGAGATCTTGATGAAGATATATATATATATATGGACCTTCCTCCCGATTTTTAGCTTAAGGGGGAGTCTCATACACAAGGTAAGAAACTTGTGTGCAAGCTACACAAATCTCTCTATGGCTTGAAGCAAGCCTCTCGGTAGTGGAATTCAAAATTCACTTCAACTTTCATTTCCATGGATTTTTATCAATCGCAATCAGACTACTCCTTGTTTATTCGGCATGACAAATCTAGTTTTGTTGCTCTTCTTGTGTATGTGGATGATATCATATTGGGTAGTGGCAACTTGACAGTCATTGAATCCATCAAGAGTCACTTACATTCTCAGTTTAAGATTCGCAACTTAGGAGTCCTTAAGTACTTTCTTGGGTGGAAGTGGCAAGATCATCCTCAAGTATTAATTTATGTCAAAGAAAGTACACTCTAGAAATTTTAGAGGATGCTGGATTGCTTGGGAGTAAGCCTATTAGTATACCAATAGAGCCAAATCACAAGTTATCTCACTCTTCCATGAACTACTTGAGTGATATTACAAGCTATTGCAGACTAATTGGGAGACTCATCTATCTATCCAACACTCGGCTAGATATCACATATGCAGTCAATGTCTTAAGCCAATTTGTGGATAAGCCGACACAAAAACATTTGCATGCAGCTCATAGAATTCTAAGGTACTTAAAAGGATCAATTGGGCAAGGTATCTTCTACTCCTCTAAAATAGATATACACCTCAAAACTTATAGTGACTCGGATTGGGCAACTTGTCCTGAGACGCGAAGGTCAGTAACTGGCTTCTGTGTGTTTCTTAGAGACTCATTGATTAGCTCGAAATCCAAGAAACAACCCACTGTGTCTAGATCATTGGCTGAAGTTGAGTATAGAGCGTTGGCACACACGAGTTGTGAAATCATTTGGCTTACCTACTTGTTGAAAGATTTCAACATACATCAAGAGAAACCAGCAACTCTCTATTGTGATAGTCAATCGGGAATTCATTTGACTAAAAATCCCATTTTTCATGAGAGGACTAAGCATGTTGAATTAGATTGTCACTTTGTTAGGGAAAAGGTCTTGGCCGGAATCATAATAATGGTTCATGTAGCTTCAAAATTTCAATTGGCTGACATTCTCACCAAGGCATTATCAGCCCATACTTTCCAGTTTCTATTGTCCAAGATGGGTGTTCTCAACATCTATGCCCATCTTGAGGGGGAGTCTCAAAAATGATGTAGCAAGAGAAATGGACTTGGCATGCGTTCTCCTGCACTAGATGCAGGGGCAGATGTAGCTAGTGCAGAGTGCACTCTACATTGTTACCAGAATTATGTAAAGTCAGATATACATGTATAAAGTGTAATGTTTATTTTACTGTTTTAGTATAGTGGACTTTGAAGAGGTCTGTACATAAGAGGAACTGAGATGCTTGTATTCACAACCATTTATTTTTCTGAATGAGAACGTGAAGTGCATTGTCTCATTTTCAGCTTTCCCATTTCAACTCTTCATCTTCCCCTCTTTCCAATCTTTAATCTTTAACAGTTAATATGGCTGAAGAAAAGGTTTCATTTGCATACCTATGAAGCTTTAGTACGAAGGTATCAGAGTACCCTAGGGTTAATTTGAAAAACTAATTTCAGAAAGAAAAACAATGGGGCTTATGAAAGGAAAATTGGTCCAAAAATATGTTACCTTCGTATGAGCAGTGGCGGCAACGAAACACCTTTGGGCTTGTGTTAAATGCGCTCGCGGGGAGGAGCGGCGCTGGCAGACGGATGACCTTCACTGGTGGCGCTGAATAGAGGGATGACGTCTCGGGGTGGTGCTGGGCAGAGAGATGGCATCATCGACGACATTGGCTAGATGAAGGTGAGGTGCAGGGGAGGAAACAGGGGCTTCGCGGGAGCAAATTTGAAAGGAAATGAACTAATCTTTGTTCAAAATGCACGTTTGAATTAAAGAAAAAGAAAAGGACGACACGTATGGTGTGCATTGTGTACAACTGTACAGCTACTGATCCCCAGCATGACTCCTCAACAATTTGCTTCTTCGCAATATTTAATACCCGAATCTCAAATTCTCCATATCCTCTTTATCCATAATGCTAAACTCTAAGCAATTGTCCAAGGAAAGTTTAATCCTTCAATAACCAAAACCAAAACCCAAATCAATCTGAGTCCAATGTTCTCAATCCTATTCCTACGTTTAATTTCTCGATACTCAAGTCATACCCATGTACCTTGGAACCAAAATATAGTAGGCCCCAATCCAAAAAAAGAAAATCCCCAGTAAATGTAAACAATTACAGAAGAAAGCACTAGTTTTATTTCTCATATTGAAAAGAAATTCAAATTTACATAAACTTGAAACTTGAATGATACAAACGGTGGAATGAGAAGAAGAAGAAGCAATAGTAAATCGTGAGGAGGCCACAACTGACCATTTGAGAACTTTACAAGAGAGTGGAATAGCAAAAAGCAGAGTCCCTCTCTCTGAGAATTAAGTTTAACGTATTAGGTGTTGACTGACAGAGAAGGAAGGGAAGAGAAGGAGTAGGATGAGAGAACTAAAACAATGTGTTTTGATTTAATCCAAACACACCGTTTCATTCAATCCCAACTCCCAGCATGATATCTAACAGATTTCAATCCCCCTTTAAATGAAACACACTATTTCATTTAGATATGTGGCAATTACTCCAAATACAAGATCTCGGTTGCATGAAGCATTTATGTATGTATATATAGGAGATTATTAATAGTAATAGTATATATTATAGTATCATACAGTGATATAATATATATATTTTTTAATGCCCCACAATTTGGGCACAATTTAGTCGAGTCAAATCATAAATGTCGATGTAGATAATGAGTCTTCTGTTAGACTTGCAATAGAGAAGTTAAATAGTAATACACTCTTGATTCCTTCCTCTATATACTAACTCACTCTATAAACTAGAGAATGTAGTTTGCAATGGTTGCACCAACCAAAAATTGAGCATCATTAATTGGAGTAATCTTCTTTATGTATATGTAAATAATTCACACGTTTAGTCTATTTAGAAATGAGAAGAGACAAAGTGTTAGTACAATGTTTTAAACTTTATATTACAATTTAAAAAAATAATATAATATAATAGCAACATCAAAAGGAAATTAATTATTTACAGTAAAATAAAAATACAAAATTCAATTACTTACATAAGATTATAATGAGTTTGTTGATGTCAACAAATCCCTATACAAAATGCTCGTTGTGTAATTTCTCTCATAATTACCTGTTGTTTGTTTTATAAGAATTTTCACTGAAGCAACAATTTTGACTCTTGATAATGCAATATATAATTGTCCGTGAGAAAATATTGATTAAGGTATATATACTCCAAAAAAAATCTTATGTTTTCCTTTGTGATTTATTTATTTTCATTATAAAGATTAATATAATAAAGAATTATGTTATTTTAAATGGAAATGTATTATTTATATTTGTATATGGAAATAAATTTTTGCATTAATGACATTATGCCTAAAGTTGCAACAAATCAACTCTGTGCCTTTGCATAAACCTGCTGAACGGTTTATATTTCTAAGTAATATGATGAGATAATTTTTCTTAAGTAATCATCTATGGGCTGAAAGTCTGTTTGGTGCTAAAATATTTTAAAAAATTTCCATAATGCCTTGCTCAAATGCATCAACTATTTCACCAAAGCTGTAATATTGCATTATTTCACCAAAAACAATTTGGAATGAGCATGACGTTTATTTTATTTTTTGGTGCTAGTACAACTCAATTTGTTATTTCGATCGAATTCTATGAGTGATTATAAATATGTTCAAAAATAACATCCAATAAAGAATTTAAAGAATCGATATTGATATTATAAGAAATAAGAATCTATTTGAAAATTTGGATTGTTTCATCAACAGTAATTGGTGTTGTACCATTACCAAATTGAATTAAATAATGCCAGAAATAAGAATCTAACCTGGCTCTTCTATTTTTTGTTAATTTGTTTTTTTTCAAAATATGCCATAAATAAGAAGCTAAAGTCACATTAATTAGTTCTTTTCTTGTGCCTTTATGAATTACAAGTAACCCTTGACGAAAATTCTCACAAAAAATAATAACTTAGCCACCAAATGGGATATTTGTATTATATATATATCTCACAACATCATATCTAATACTTCTATAAATTGTTTTATGGATATAGACACTTCATCCCATATAATCAATTTTGCAACACATAATAGTTTAGTAAGAGCTCCTTATTTGTTGACATTACAGATGCTATTTTGTTTGCATTTGATAGAATATTAGAATGTGAATGTGTTGTTTGACCTCTAGGTGAAATAAATGTAGTAACATCAGATGATACAGTTACAAGTGTTATTATATGTTTTGATCTGATTCCAGCAATAAGTTTATATAATGTATTTCCTGTGCCAGCAAGGCCATCAATGAAAAATGTGACAGGTTTGTGTAAGGATAAAGTTTGGAGGTTTAAACTATATGTTTGCTTTTGTTCAAAGGTTACGATGTTTTGATGTAAGAATAAGTTTTTCTAGAATTTCAACAATTAATTCATCATCAATCTCTTCATATGCGATCTGGTCATCATCAGAAAAACATCAGTAGGTACAAATGATACATATTTATTTTTTTCCCATCAATTCAAGTGTAAAAAAGATGCTTTGTAATACAATTTTTTAAACATTTACTGTTGTTGTATTTATTGATTGGAAGTCAACAGACAATCCTTTCTCAAATCGTTCCCAAAATTCTTTTGAATATGTAGAATTACAATATACGAAAATTGTTACAAACAGATGCCTTAAACTGCGTAGTAATTTTGACACTATTTTCTCAATTTTAGTTTTTTGGTATTAGGGATAGCAATAGGATCTATTAAAATGTGTTGAGTGCCTTTTGTTTAGGCTTATCTTGTGATCTTGGGCACAAGGTGGGATAACCTATTAGTCTCATTAAATATTGTTTTGAATTTTTCCAACAACATATCGATATCTCTCTCTCCACATTTTTAGAACTATGCTCATTCCCTTCATCAATCACAATTTGCAATAAAATTCCCTTGCCCTTAGCCGTGGCCTTGAGTAATTTGTTGCCATCTTCCACCACTGATGGGGTCAGCTTTAATCTTTTTAATTCAACTAACTTCCCATCATACACAAAACTCATCAATAACCTTGAGAAATCTAATGTTTCTAACCATTGGACTCCTAACAAAATATCAGAACCAACAAGATCAAGTAAATGGAGAGGGGGTTAGAATAAGGTACCTTGCACCTTCAACTTCACGGCTCCTCCCGACCTACCTTCTTCCTTTTCAGGTAGGTTCACTACTAGGGGAGAGATCGGTCCGGTCCGGTCGGTCTTGGAGGACTTTGATGGACTAGACCGAATACATTCAGTCTAGGCTTTTCCAAGCCTGGACCGGACCGAACTTTAAATGAGACTAGACCAAACTGGTCTTTTTTGGTCTGGTCCGGTCCGGTCCAGTCCATTCGGTCCGGACCATGCAACTCAAAATTTATTTTTTACAAAAATTAATTTATACATATATTATAATATGTTAAGTGTTGACATTAATTTATTAATATGTACTAGTACTATATACTATAATTATACATTAAAAAATATAGTAACACATTGAAACTAATTTACTATATATATAAAGTTATAAACTTTAGACTTAGTACTATTTAGTATTTACTAATACTATTACTATTTACAATGATATATAGTAAATAATTCTACATCAAATAATACAATAATACTTTGATACTAAATAATATACATAAATAATAAATAATATATATTATATAAATAATTTATAATTATAGTTTAAATAATTAATTTTTAAAAAATATAATATATTGTATAATCGGTCCGGTTTGATTCGGTCCAGGCATAAAAATGCCTGGACCTGGACCGGACTGGACCTATTTTGGTCCTAAGTTTTTGGACCAGGACTGGACCAAGGCATGCTTGGTGCGGTCTCGTTCCGATAAAAAATGATAGGTTCGTCAGTCTTTCCAGTCTGGACCAGTCAATACTCTCCCCTATTCACTACCTTGTAAAAGGTACATTATGGGATTTTTGCATGTATGGATTGTGCTCCTCTTTTCATCATAATGGTACCTCCCTTCTTGCGCTTCCTATCCATTTGAGTGGATGTCACATTCCTTATAGGTCCCAAGGATTTATGTCATTTGTTGCTATTTTCCTCTTCTCAATAGGATCCTTGAGACTATTTTTCCCAAATACTGCACTAGTCTTTTCTATTATAGGCTTGCTAGATTTTTTTATACTTAAAGAGGTATTCCTATTGTATTTTTGCTAAGTCATATGCTGCATTAAAATTGACAGGGTTCAACATTCTAATATGAAGAAGAATTTCATCTTTTAATCTGCTGAGGAAGCAACTCAGCTTGTGCACATATGAGAGTCCTTTCAAACGATTGAATAGAGCCTTAATTTGTGCCTTGTAAACAACGACAAAGTTGGCCTGTTCCAATTGAGTTAGTGCTTTCATAGGATAATTATAAGCCGTTCGCCCAAAATGAACAAACCTTGTTTTGGTGAAGGTATCCCATTCTCAGAAATGGCCTCCCACCCAAAAGTCTTGGTAGTGCACAAGAGCCTCTCTATCTGTGTGATGAAAGGTCACGAGCATGTAGTGAGGCATAAGGGTCTGATGAAAATAAAATCCAAGCAGCTAGGTTGTCTCCTTGGAAGTGAGGAAACTTTAACCTTATGCCTCTGAAGTTCCCTCTCCTCTGATCTATTTGTTCATCCTCCAAATTAGTGTATCATAATGAATCGAGGTTGATTTTGAGACACAATCGGTGTCCGCATCATATCACTTAATTATTTCATTTTAATCTTCATATCGTGTATGGTCTGTTGTTGGTTCTCTAGTTGCTGTTGAAAAGCTTCATTCTGCCAGCGTTTCGACCTTGTATTATCTGCTATAGGATTTGAGGATACTAATACCAATTGTTAAAATGTTGTTGTGGAATGTAATGATGCAATAGGATGGATTAGTGGTAGGGTAACAATGATTACTGTGCTGAATTAAGAATGATGACCTAGTTTGTTTTTTGAGTTGAGTTGAGTTAAGATAAAAGTTGAAATTTGAATAAAATATTATTAGAATATATTTTTTAATATTATGTTTGTATTGAGATTTAAAAAAGTAAAATGATTTATTTTATTTTATGTGAGAATTTGAAAAAGTTATAATGATTAGATGAGTTGAATTAAGATGAACTAAAAAAAAAGAAACCAAACCTAACTATTGGTAGAAAGACTCAGTCACGAGCTTACATTGATAATAGGGTTCTTAGAAGGAATCCTTAAACCTCCATACATAGACTATTCGATAAACTTCTAGATTCTTCTACCTTGATTTTGCCTCTCCCATATATTTATTGAGTAATACTATATACAGTTCTCAAATGAGGACTATTCATACATGCTTAGGTAAATTTATCTTTAATTTTATTTAAAATTATTAAAAAATTCTCCCTAAAATGATGCTTTTTTTTTTTAATTTAATAAAAAATTTGCACATACAATCCCCAATTAGGGATTGCAAACAGAATTTCTCATATTGAAAACCCTCCACTAAATATTCTAAGTGACTCCAACATTGATAAACTGACCCATAAAAACTAGAGGAAAACTCAAAGTAGCTAGATGCACCATTTGGTGTTTTTAATTCCAAACACTGCATTTAAAAAAAGGGAGACGCTATGGTTTGGTTCGATTGATTACCTTTAAAATATAGCGCTCCAATTATGAGGAGCCACGCCATCTCTTACAAGTAAACCAACTTAATCTTGGCCTCACTGAATCACTCTATTCCTCTTACAACAAAGCCCTCCTTCGATTTCCCTTTCCCTAAACCTCCATTCCTTCTAACCCCCTCTCTGGTTTTCACCCCTGATTATTCCCTTTCCCCAAACCCTCCCCCTCTGATTTTCCACTTGCAGGCCTCGACCCCCTTTGCAATACTGCCACGGTGAGCGTCCGCAGACTGGACCCCCCTATCGCAGCAATTTCCTCTCATTTTTATCATCTGGATCTCTTTTTTCTCTGAGCCAAGCTTATAGTTAAGTGGATTTCTCGCACAAAAGCTTGCTCTGTTTTCCTCTAATCAAAACCACATGGTCAGGGTTAATGGAAAATAAGGATTCTTTGATTCCTTATTAACTCCGATTGAAAGTGAGCTTTTGGTGTTTTTGAGATTTTATTTTGGAGAGAGAGAGAGAGAGAGAGAGAGAGCAACGCTGATATTCTTACCCACTTTACCAGCTTGCCGAGAAGCTTTGGAGCCACGAATTCTTGTCCACATTACCGTTTGGTAACAATTCGGACGGTTCTCGTTTGGCAGGAGTTTCTTTATCCAAACGATAATAAATCTTTCATGGAGCTGGAAATTGACACACGGAGACAGTTGCAACGTGTTGCAGAGTTGGACATCTTGGCTCGATGCTTGAGGTTGGTTCTCAAAAACTCTCTTCGTGGACAACGAGCATGATTTACGCCTAAAGCAAAATGCCACACTAAATTCAACTCATTATAGTGAGGGATTTTTTTTCTTCCTCACCCTCTCGCAACTTCGCATGCATCTTCGAACTCCCCCAAACCATCATCCTTTCTATTCACCATCTAGACTTCCCAAATAGAAAGGAAAGAAATGAATAGGTTTTGTTTTCGTGTAACGTTGAATTAAAATTAGTGTGGTGAAAAGCCTATGTGGCGAAAAATGAGGGCGGACTTGTGATAACCCGAATTTTTAGGTGTCCTTTTTAATTTTCGTGTTTGGCATGGTTATGTTTCTTTAAGATTATTTTCGGAAACCCTTGGAACTTTTTGGATATATATTTTTTTCTATGAATCTTTTTATTGGTATTAAACCTATATGTACTGGAGGAAAAATATTTGAGAAATATCTAGATGTTAGAAACAATCATTGGAGACATTAAGTAGGATGGAAAGATATGGATTTTGAATATTCAAGGTGACATTGTATAAAAATTGAAGGAAAATTGATAAAAGGAAGTCAAGTGGTATAAGTAAGGAATATAACACATGATATTTTTGGATTAGGTAATTTTAGACAGTTTTGACATACTTTGGTAATTTAGGCATAACTCTCTCATATGATCTCCAGATGAGATGATTAAAAATTATATAAAACACTAAGAGAAAGATATACAACTATCATATTTTGAGTTTTAAGAGATACTGACTTGATTAAGGACAAATTGGGATTGAAGTTGGTAGAACTGAATTGGATGTAGTAAGCATTGACTTTGAATTGACCAACAACTTTGCTTAAGATTAAATCTTTAGAATATCTTCTCAATTATCCTAAAATCTTGACATGTGTATAGATATGCGGCAAATGAGAGAATTTCATCTAGAATATTTCGTATGACACAAGAAGAAGACAAGTATTCGGATGAAGGAAACTAAGGTAGCCAAGAGATGTATGTGAGGTCATCTTGGATTTTTCCTACTCAAGTGATAAGATTTTTACAAATATAATGATTTGGTATATCTCTTAGGTGGCACTAGATGACCAATAGGGTGAATTTTATTACTAATTAAGCCTAGCTAAGTGACAAAAGCAAACTAAACCATGGAAGAAACCAAAATGGATAGAAAATAGGCTTGGAACCGACTTTGAGGTGTAGCCACTGACTTTGCCTTAGATACATCTTAGGAATATCTTTCAAAATCATCCATGTGTCTTAATAGGAAGTGAAACAAGGGGCAAAAGAGGGTATTTCCTCTAGGGGTGTTGGATTACTCCAAGAAGACACTAGAGCCGAAATCAACACATGTGTGATATAATCCAAGATTTTTCCTCATGAGATAAGATTTGGTAAAATTTAATGATAAGGTTAATCCCTTAGGTGGATCAAGGAGAGCCCTTGGATGATATTCTTGACAACCAAGCCTAGGTTTGAGGTGAAATGATGAGTCTATGCCAAGAAAGACACTTGGCCACGACATTGAGAGGAACATGTGTCTCAAGCCATTCTTCACCCATTTTGCCATGCACTTGGTGGACTACCTTTAAGAATAAAACTTATCGCTTGTTTTCCCACTTTAGACACACAACCATCTAGCAAAGGAACATCAAAAACCTCCACTTGAACCTTACTTTCTCCCAAAACCCTGAAATAGAGCATTTTGGGTGTATTGTGGAGGGAGGTTGCAAAAGCTGGGTTCATTTGCAAGATAAGAGTTCTGGAAAAAAGTTGTAAGTGCACAAAATAACCTAACCTTGGCTTGAATTACTTGTTTCGGAATTCTATAGCATTGGTTATTTTATTTGATTTCAAAGTGATGAGAATTGTTAGTTTGGTTTAAATAATATTTTGAGTTATGTTATTGAGAGAAAACTTAATAGAAATTAAGAATTTATTTTAGATGACTATGGATGGAAAAATAGAAGGAATTATATAGGAATCTGATGACAAAAAAAAGAAAAAGAAATAGATGACTAATAGGTTTGGCTTTAAGGGGTTGCTTTTAAAATATTTTGGTTTTATTACTTCAATCTTTGACATGTTTAATGTTTGATGATATCCAGTGATTGTATAAATTCTATGGAAAACTATAGATTTAGCTATCCATAAAATTATGTGGAGAAAGTATTGAACAAAAGAAGTTATTTGGAATATATTGAAGAAGTACACGTTAAGTGGATTTTCGGTTTTGATGGGTGTAAGGTTATTTTATGCATCTTTGAAACCTAAAAAATAAGAAATGAGTTTGAGTACAGAGAAAATAAAAGAATTCCTAAAGAACCTAGGGGGTTTCGGCTATTATTGGTTTCTAACACGAAATGTTTTATTTTATGTTTTCATTAAGTTAATTAATTACGTTTTGCTTGGGATGTGATATGTGATGTGATTGAATTATGCCATGCATTGATTAAACATGTTCTATATGTCATATGACTTATGTAAGCATGATGCATGCATGCCAATGTCTAAGAGTACATGTATATCCCAACATATGCCACAAGTTTTTACGGCAAGAGGTATGACAAATTTTACATCAAAAAGGCATGGCATGCGTTTTTTGAGAAAAATGAGACTATACATAAGAATAAGAAAGGAACAATTAAGAATAAGAGAAATTAAAAAGCTAGTCACGTCATGACGAGGATGGTGATATGTAATGCCTGTATGATTGACGTGCCGACGGAGACGGTAATATGTAATGCTCATCGTATGATAGGAAGTCGTGTCATGACGGGGACGGCTATGTGTAACACCTGCTATGATAAGAACGTATACGTCATGACGGGGACGACAATACGTAATGCCCATATGACTGACGTGAACCATGATAAGTATTTTTGTGTAATGACTGGGACGACGATATATAACGCCCATTTGACTAAAACGAAGCTCGTCACGACGGGGACGGCGATATGTAACGCCCGGACAACTGACAAGAATAAGAACCCAACGGAGACGACAATACGTAACGCCCGTCGAGGTTAAGAAATAAGAATAAAAATTAAGATAAGATAAGAATTTTAAGAAAAATCATTGCATGTCATGAAATGTTATGTACCCATGTTCATATAAGTTTTTCATGAAAATGTATAAGTCTATGTGAAAATGGTACATAAGTTATGCATAAGACATACATAAGGCATTCATGAATCATGTGTTATAATATCTGCTATTTCATTTTATTGATATGTCTTGATAATGTTTTTGTTACGTTATTTATATACTTACTGAAATTTTTTGGAAATCACACTCTTTTAATTTTATCTATCATTCTTTATAGAATGATAGATTTTGTTGTAGGAATAGGTAACTCACTGTGAGACCTAGATGTCACTGGAGGTTTTGAGGCACCCTAAGGGTCTTACAAAATATTCTCCTTCTGTGGATTAATCTCTTACGTATGTAACCCAATAAAATAGTAAAATTTATAAGGAAGCTAGAACAAACCATAAGAGTGGTAAAAGGGGAAGTGGATATGATGTAAATGAGTGGTAAATTATGAATTTATAGTTACACTATGCCATGTGATCACTTTATAGTTAGATCTCCATACATCTATTAGAAATTTATCTCATTTCGCTGCAATCTGTACTGTATTTAATTAGTAAGTTTAGATGCATGCATGATTTTTCTTACGTTTATGAATGGTAGGTAGCCTTGTGTTACTTATCCTAACGTTTCGATTTACGTTAAATCTCAGGCGTAAAATTAGGACGTCACCAATGTTTTGAATACCATACCGGTGGGCGTACTGGCCAAGGCATTGGAACAAAATATTTCAGTAACGGTGCCGTTTCGTGTACCATTTCAAAATAGTTTATATAAAATAAATTATATATATATATACACACATAAATTGTAAAAAGATAAAATTATTAATCATTTTGTGATTCATACAAATAAAAAGTTTATATGTTATATATATAAAAAGAAAAAAAAAATACAAATCTATATAAAAAATCACTTTAAAAAAAAAGTTGCTGTCGAAATCTGAAATCCAGTACAGGCCAAAATCCGATATTTCAGTCCATACCGATCAAAACAGGCCGAAAAATGGAGCAAAACGATACAAGGCATTTTCGGTACTGGTCAGATTGCCGGTACGGCACATTTTCGGCATACCAGCCGGTATGATATGACTTTCAAAATAGTGGACGTTATAGGATTGCTGTGTTGAAATTTGGCCAGATCGGATAGTAGGATTTAGGGCTGAGCAGAAATCCGACTCACCGATTCTGACACCAGTTCCGATCCGACTCTGCTTCGGCTCCGCTCTGGCTCCTCGAAGTTGGAGTTGAAGGACCTCCATTGCCTCCGACTCCGACTCACCGCCTTCGACACAACTTCCGACTCCAACTCCGATATTTTGCTTATAAATATAAAAAAAATATATATATATATATCATATCTATATAAAAAAATATATATATAATTAAATTAACTTATAAAATAATCTACTGATAATATAATAAACATCTACTAATATATAATGACATAAACTAATGTTATAATAAGTTTTAATATGTTATAAGTTTTAATATGTTTTAAGTTGTAATATACATCTAATATATGTTATAAGTTATAAACATCTAGATGACTATATCTACTTATAATATAAGTTTTAATTAGTTATATTACTAATGTATAATAATTTTTAATAGGGGTGTTCAACCGGATCCAGTTTCTTTCTAGATCCGGTTTTAAACTTAGAACACCGAGACATCTGAGCAGATATCCGCCCGGACTAAACTGGACAGATAAAAAAAATATAATACCCACCTGGATCCAGTACAAATCCGGTTCTTAATCCGGATACCTGTAACCGGATTTAAATTAAAATAAATGAACTCGCCGTCCCTCGAACTCTCTCGAAATCATACGAAAAGAACCCTAGATCTCGAAACCAGTCTCACCCTCAACTCTTGATCTCATCTCTCGAAACCCTAAGCGCCTCTCTAACTCTCGATCTTCGGCGAAACTCAACTCTCGATCTCTCATCGACGAACTCTAGTCGTCTGCAACTGTGAGTCGCCGATTGCGAGTCTCCGAAAGCTAAGGTATGTTACTCTCTTTCTCTCTCTCTCTCTCTGATTCTATATAGGATTGGTTTTATTGCGGTATTATTTTTCTGGAATAATGTAACAGTTGTTGACTGTGTTAGTTCTTTCGGTTTCAATAATTAATTATTCCCAAGGATTGGTACTACAACTTGTAGTTATTTTCTTGGGATTGGTTGATTTGATATACAAATGCCATTTGTTGCTTTGATATACAAATGCTAGATTCCTCTAAATGGGAAATCTTTCAGTGAATAAATATCCTAGGACTGCTATTTGTCAATTTTTGTGATTGGATGGTGCAATGTGTCAATTGGAGGTGTAAATTGTAGAATAAACATTACTGGGGAGGTAGAAAGTGTATCCAGCGAACCAATATCCAATTTTTTGTAGAATGATCATTCTCCCTAATTACAAGGACTTTGATCACACTAGGTGTCCTAAGTTACCTAAACTCTATTGTACCAAACATAGAAGAAGGGGCACGAAATTGGCCCAAAAGACAGACTTTATGCATCCCAATAATATTGTATACCTCCATTTACACAATGATCTAGCAGATTTTCAATTAGTTGAGCCAAGAAGAATTAAAGAATTACCCGTGTTAGAGAATTCTAAGAAAGAATCTTAGATGAAAGTTAAATTCAATTGTATACCTCCGTTTGAAGATTGGAAACTGGCTCGTATTTTAGTCAAGTATCTAAATGTTTTTTATGATGCCACTTTGAAAATTTCAAGCTCATCGTACATGACCTCTAATTTGTTATTTCAAGAGATTTGTGTAGTTGAGAATACTTCGAACAAAATCGGTCAAAATGAGGATGATGATATGTTGATGAGGATGGCGTCTTCTATGAAAGTTAAATTTGATAAATATTGGGGGGACACTGTTAAGATGACCTTGATTATTTATGTAGCTTTCTTCCTTGATCCTCGATATAAATTTAAAGTCTCATCTTATTGGTTAAAAAAGTGCAAAGGGGATGAATGTGAAAAAAAATTGAGACCAAAGTAAAATATCTCATGGATCGTTTGATTGAACAATACCACAAGTTTTATGGGCAAAACAATTCCTCAAGTATGGCCCAACAAAGTTCCTCAAGTATTCTTACTGAAGACTTGGTCTGTGAAGATTTTGATACATCTCTAGATCAATATTTTCGTGAGGAAGACAGTTTGGTACTTAGTGGGGACATGAAGAGGTATTTGTCGGATGTGATTAGACCAAAAGTACTCGGATTTGATATTTTGGATTGGTGGAAGATGAACTCATTCAGATATCCCATCATTGCGGAGATCGCATGTGATATATTAGTCATCCCTATGTCCTCTATCGCATCCAAGTCCGTATTCAGTATCACTGGACATATAATAGACCCATTACAAAGCTCATTAGCGTCGGAGACTATCCAAGCACTAATCTGCGCTCAAAATTGGTTTAGTTGTGAACCACTTAGTCATTGTAAGGGGGAGGAGTATGTAGAAGATGTTGACATCGAAGGTAAACGTGTTTATTTGTTTATTTGATTTTTTTATTACTAATTTATCTATTTAACTTAACTTCTACATTTTGTTTTGGCTAAGGTGATTCTCTTTCTCCAACTTTAGCAACATAAGCATATAGTAAGAAGAGAATTGAGTGGAGAATCTACTAAATTAGTTTGATTTGTTCTTTCACCAGGTAATGATAATTGATTTAGTGGTCGCATCCTCAACCCATTTTCTATAAAATTATTGCCTCAATTTTCTTTTTTGATTTTGCATAGTAAGTAGGCATCTTGATGACTTTGTCTTCTGTTTTGTTGAACAGATACAAGGCCACATAATTTATTTTGATCCTTGCCGCTGCATTATAGATACTGCAGTTAGTGGCGGAGCTAAAAATTTGAGTTAAGGGGGGCCAAAGCTAAAATAAAATATATAAAATATTTTTTTATTTTATTTGTATAAATTTTTTTATGTGATATAAAATAATTTAATGGTAAGATTTACAATAAAAATAAAATATGTTTAATATAACTTATGTATTAAAAAAGTATATAATATGATAAGAACATATCATCATAATAAAAATATATTAAAAATATATTAGAAATCATTCAACTTTTTTTTTTTAATTTTTATCTATAATAAAAGCATGTTATCGTATTATTACATCATTTTATTTTATATTAGATTTATTTTATTTTTAAATTAGATTAAATTTATAGAGTGAGACCAAAATAATTTTTAAGAGAGGGTCAACATAAAATAAAATTAATATTATCCTACAAAATTATAAAAAAAATAAATATATTTTCTTTTCTTTTCTTTAAAAAAAAATATATTATATTATTTTTTTAATATATTTTTTAAAAATTAGGGTTGGGGCTCGTGGGCAATGAGCCCACTGCTCAAAATAATTTAACACGTAGGCTTGTTTATCCGGGCCGGGTTGTACCCGGCCCGATTTATAATTTTATTTATTTATTTATTTATTTTTAAAATATTTAAGGAAATTTTGAATCCGAATTCTGGATTCTTAAATCCGGACGTCGGATGAATACCCCTATTAACACATCTATCAATTAGTTTAAACCCCACTTCAAATTCAAATATTTATATAATACAATATATAAACCGCGTGGTTATAGAGCATACATTTTTTTGGCCCATATTTTATAGCCATGTTCAGTTCTTTCCACGATCATGGCTTTCCTTCAACGCAAACCAATCACCATTTGATTTTTGTTTAATATTTGGCAATAGACATGGTTCATGATAATCCACACGAGCTAAATTAATGACTGATACCCTTTACAATTTACATGGATCCAAACATCTATGTTATTCAGTAACGTTGTTTTAATATAAATATTTACATGGTATAGATTTTTTTTTTAAATTTATTTTAATTTAAATATATATTTTTTTAAAAAATTTAGTAAAATCCGGATACCCAAATTTTAAGAGAAAATGTCAAAAATCCAGTTATCCGGATATGATCCGGTTATTCATCCGGATTGTAACCGAGTTCAATCCGGATTGATACCGCCTGGATTTTGAATTTTGAATCCGATTATGGCCGGGTATTTGGATCTGGATCCGGATAAACACTCCTAAATTTTAATATGTTATAAGTTACTAATGTATAAGTGTTGTAAAATTATAAGTTAGTAAAGTTGTTAATATAATAATTTATAATATAGTAGACATCTATTAAACTACTAATAGTTAATAACATAAACTAATACAATTAGTTAGATTACTAATGTATAATAAGTATTAATATGTTATAAGTTACTAATAAATTAGTAAAGTTACTAATATAATAATTCATAATATAGTAGACATCTACTTATAGTTAATAACATAAACTAATTCAATTAATTAGATTACTAATCTATAATAAGTGTTAATATGTTATAAGTCACCAATATATATGTGATATAAACTTAGAAGTTAGTAAAATTACTAATATAATAATTTATAATGTAGTAGACATTTATAATATGATAGACATTTTAAGTTACAAATGTAAAAGTGATATAAATTAAAGTAAGTATTATATACTAATTACTATTACACTTGTGTTTCTATAAGTTATATAATATAAGTTACTTATAAAATGATATAAATAAACATCTATTAATAATTAATCTACTAATATAATTAATCTACTTATAAACTATATACTAATATGTAAGTAAGTATTATATACTATTACACTTGTGTTACTATAAGTTATATATAATAAAATAATATAAAGAGACATCTATTAATAATTAATCTACTTATAAGCTATATAATATAATTAATTTATAAGCCATATAATCTAATTAATCTACTAATATAATTAATCTACTTATAAGCTATATACTAACGTGTAAGTGTAAATATAAGTGTAAGTATTATATACTAATACACTTGTGTAAGTTGTGTTATTATAAGCTATATAATATAAGTTATTTATAAAATAATATAAATAGACATCTATTAATAACTAATATATTAATATAATTAATCTACTTATAAGCTATATACTAATGTGTAAGTAGAGGTGTTATATATTATTATAATTTACACTCGTGTTACTATAAGCTATATAGGCTACTTATAAAATAATATAAAGAAATATCTATTAATAATTAATCTACTTAAAAGCTATACAATATAATTAATTTTTAAGCTATATAATATAATCAATCTACTAATTTAATTAATCTACTTATATGCTATATACTGATGTGTAAATATAAGTATTATATACTATTACACTAGTGTTACTATATGATTAATCTACTAATATAATTCATTTTATTGGTTCCCTTATTTTAAATAATTTTATTATTGGACCTCTTATTCTAAGTGTATTATTAATATTAGAGCTATTAGTTTCTATTATTATCTTTTAAATTATTTCTATATTTAAATAGTGAGTTAAGTTATTTTCTCTTATTATCTTATTGTGATACATTTATTTTAATACTTAAATTTAATCTCTTTATTTTATTAGTGTGTTAGCATTAAATTCAATGTGTTGTATTTTATTTTATTTAGACTTGATGTTATGGGTTATTCTTTTTGGTGTACTTTTTGTTGGGCCGATTAGGATGCTAAACGGGCCCAGCCCGAGTGCCCAATGACCCAGCCCGGCCCCTTTTTATCTTCACGGCGTCGTTTTGGCAGGAATATAGTAAAACCCTAATATCTTCTTCTTCCTATCACATTTCTTCTCTTGATGTGCCGTAGCCTTCCCTAATCTTCATCCTTTCTTCTTCTTCTTCTTCTTCTTCTTCTTCTTCTTCCCGCAACACGGAGCCTCGCCGCCGGTCATCACCAAACATCCATCTCTCTCGCTGCATTCTTGTGCGTGCTACCGTTGGTGTCGCCGATCTATCCTCGTAGGTCGTTGCCGTTGCCATCGAGTCTGCTCGCCGCTGTTTACTGTCGGTAAGACCTTCCTTTCCCTTTGATTTTATTTCTTGCGACTTCCCTTTTCATTTCCTCTGTTCTTCCTCCCAACTACAGACCGTCGATCCCCCTTTTGCAAACCGACTCGAAACTACCGTCTCCGCTCCGACAAAACGGAGTCGGAGGCCATATCCCCCCTCCGCCTCAGTCGGAGTTGGTGTATGGCCTCTCCGACTCCGCCTGAGGCGGTGCTCAGCCCTAGATCGCAGGATGTCTTGATTCTTGCAGAATAATTAACTACATCATACGCATATGCATGAGACCAAAATCAAACCTACACAATTCTGTTTGAATGTGCGCAAGTTCAGCCCAGGAGCTTTCAATGGATCCATTTGACTAATGGCTAGGTCAATTTCAGATCTTCTAAAAATCATATCCAGTGCTGCCCTTTTATCCTCATCTACTCGAGCACCCAAATTGAGAATATCTTCATCAATAGTTGTACTGGTAGGATAGATAGAAGTGTAAATCCCCTGAAAGTGATGTACAAAAGCTTGCTGAATAGCCCTCTGACCATGCCTTATAATAGCAGTGGAGTCTTGGACTTCAATGTCCAGATCGTGTATATGGTATGATTTTTGGACTTCAATGTCCAAAAACAAAATCCTTTTTTTTTTTCGCATACCCACCCTCTGTTGGTTGCCGTCAGATTGTGTATATGGTATTTTTTTTTTTCTGTGAATTTTTTTTTTATTCTTTAGATCTACCCGTATTGGATTTGGATTTGGTTTCCTTTCGTGTATAGGGTATGATTTATTTAGTGAATTTGTAGAAATTTTAAGGGATTGTGTTTGGATCTGCCTTGCTTTCGACTACATGGGATCATTCTTTTTGCTGAACTTGCGCACATTCAAACAGAATTGTGTAGGTTTGATTTTGGTCTCATGCATATGCATATGATGTAGTTAATTATTCTGGTAGAATCAAGACACCCTGCGATCAAAGAGAGGGAAAAAAGCATACCCAGGAGATGCCGAGATTAAGAAGAGGAGAATCAATTGGAAGCCCACTGAAAGGTTTGTGTGGAAAAGTGAGGAGTAGAAAATGAAGAGACAAAGAAGATGAAGGAAACACTTTATGGAAGGTTAAAATCAAATAAGTACAAAACGGATAGAATCACATAAATGTAGGAAGACCAAAAAGTTTGTCGGCGGAGAAATAAACAAAACAGAGCAAAATGGAATTTCATCATAAAACCAGGTGAAAAACAGGAAAAAAAATAATGGACGAAAATTCACCATTCACCCTCTTTTTGCACTTATTTAATAGAGAGGTAGATGTTCTGAAGCTCAACTCCTAGAAATGTTTTGGTGTCATGAAGTTTGAAACTGTTATGTATATAGTGAAAGGTCATGTGCATGCAATGCTTTACAGATTTTATAGCATGGGTAGTTTTGCCTGTAAGTAATAAAATTCATTTTCATTTCTTGTACAGTAAGGCATGGGAAACAAGAAGAAGGCCTCTTCAATTTTCATACGACTTGTATCAACTGCAGGGACTGGGTTCTTTTATGTCAAGAGGAAACCTACTAAGATCACCGAGAAGCTGGAATTTAGGAAATATGATCCTCGGGTTAATCGTCATGTTTTGTTCAAGGAGGCAAAAATGAAGTGAGAAATACATATCTGTTTTTATCATATACACTTATTGGTCAAACTTCCGTTTCTTTTTTCTGCAGACAGTTATGATTTAACTTGCGATAAATTAAGTATAATTTTTTGTTGATGATGAATGATGATGCTTTTATTGCATTAAGATGCTCTTCGTTTCACGTAGGATCTGTTTCATACTCCAGATTAGATTTCACAGATCCAACAAGTATAGGTTATCGTTGCCTCTTTGCATCCACTCTCTCTCTCTCTCTCTCTCTCTCTCTCCAGCGTTACTAATATAGCGTTTGATGAACACTTAAGAAGAAATGGCACTCTGATGAATTTGCAATGATCATCATGGCTAAAGTGCTATGTAACTGCACACACAATGGTATATGTAGGTGATGATTTTCACATGGGTAAAACCATGTTACATCATCTATTGGAATTATTTAATGTTACTTACAGAAAAATGAATGGGGGATTTAGGCCCCGTTTGTATTTGAAGATGAGCTCAACTCATCTCAACTCATCTTCATTTTATCATTTTATTTTTATAATTTTTTATATAAAACACAAATTTCTATACACCTTTTTCAAATCTCAATACATATTTTTCAAATCCCAAAACACATTTTTCAAATCTCAAAATAATAATAATATTAAAAAATAAAGTAAACTCATCTCAACTCATCTCATCTCTGAATCCAAATGGGGCTCGTGTTACAATTACAATCTGTTAATACAACTTGTATTCGTATAGTTTGAGTTTTATGATTGCAATCCAGCCCAGCGTTTATGAGTAATATCAGGTCCCACTAATAGACACGCCTCAAATGGACAAGTTCCATACAAGTCCTTAGTATGAAAAAAAAAAAGGTTTTTGTTTTTAGTTTTTGTTTTCACACTTTTTTAAGGTATGATAACTCTTTTACAAGGACTTGTATGGGACTTGTTGATTTGAGGCTTGTCCAATTCATTTCTCTGTAACTATATAATGCAGTCTTTTCTAAAGAGTTATTTTATTTGCAAGCTGGTGTGTAGAGCACTGTGGGTGATAAATAGAATTATTCTTGAACTTAATGCTACTCGAACTGATGTGTGTGGTGTGGGTAAGGATGATAAATAGTATTTTTTTGTGGTATATGGATGATAAGTAGAACAATTCAATTAATTTAATAAGAATAAAATAAAATAAATTACTGAATTTTTTTTGTAATATATGGATAATAAGTAGAACAACTCAATGAGTTTAACAAAAATAAAAAATAATAAATTACTTGATGAGTAACATCTCTCTATAGTTTTTTCTTCAACCAAAGAGTTGAAACTTGGAACTGGAAGTACGCGGATTGGACATCCCTGATACAAATTCAATTGCTATTATTAAAATTTAAGGACATCCCCGATACAAATTCAAAAAAATTAATTTGAAAATTTAAAAAATTATATTAAAATTTAAAAAATTATATTAAAATTTAAAAAAATTGTATTTTATATAAAAATATATAAAAAAAATAATAATAAATTTAAAATAAATTAAAATGAGCTCCTTTCATCTTCAATACGAACGAACTATTGGCAGACTAAACTATTGGCGACATTATACACTGAGAGGTTTTATTGCCGCCTGCCAACCACAACCTTCCATGTTCCCCTCATCAATGGATTTCTTAATTGCTGATAACTTGTGTACCATGCAATATTTTAAATATCGTTCGGATAAATGTATCAATCAAAGTATTAAAATAAAATATTTTAATATTGATATTATTTCATATATTATTTTAAGATAATTTATATAAATAAATTATATATAAAAATAAATATATAAATTATATTTTAAAATAATAGTCAATATATGAATTAATTATATATATAAATATATATGTAATTAGTCTAGTCTAAATTAAAATTAAAAAAAATTAAAAAAAAAAGAGAGTGAAATATCAAAATTTGGTACGACCGAAACACAAGCCGGTATTTCAGCCAGTATGATCGAAATATCGACCAATACAGTCGAAATATTGAATGATACGAAATAGATTATTTTTCTTTATCGAATTACTGTTTGGTACGGCATATTTTGACGGTACTGGTTAATATGGTAATAAATTTAAAACAATGGTACCATAAGCCTCTAATTCAACAAGCTGCCTGCATGAGTCTCCCGTATTTGCCTCATAATTCACCTCATTTCTTTTCTTTAAAAATCAGATCACACCCCTTGTTATCTTATAAAAATGAGATGACGACAACTTGCTTTTCCTCTCTATCTCTCGTATAAGAGATCAAACATCTTTAGCTATTCATCTTGGACTAAAGACTTCTCTGTCACATTAACTGTTGCTCCCAAAACCACAGGTCGAAGGTGGACTATTTCTAGTCGGTTTTTAATTTTTAGTAGCATCATGGAAACTGGTCTTGAGGAAGTTGTTGAGGCGGCCTGCCTAGTCATAGTGCAAATCCTTATATATGTACATTTAACATTTCTGACCATGATTACAACGATTAAATAAATAAATTTTCGTATGCAGCAAAAAATGAATGAATGATTCGTAACTAGAGGCCCCCTTTTAGAACCTGTTAGCAAATTGATTTTCTTAAATGGCATCCTGGAGACCGAACCATAACCATCCTCCGTCACCACTAATCAATTGAAGATTCATCATTGAGTGGTTCTACAGCAGCCACACGAGGTTCCGACAGTGCATTTTATTTATTTATTTTTTTGCCTTATATATTTTTAATATATATATATATATATATTTTTTTAAAAAAATCACAAAATAGATTTACTTAATCATTAAATAAAATAATTTAAAAAAAAAGTGTCTAAAGATCCCCATCTGGAGGGGTACCATTTTCTCTTCATCATTTGTCAAAAACTCAGATATTTCTTTTCAATAATTCCCTACATTTTAAAATGAAAACACCATCCTGTTATGGTACAGAAGCAACTATTAAAACATTCTCTAAAATTATTCTTTAAAAAATATAAATTTTTACATTTATTAAAAATTTTTAATCATATTTAATTAAAAATAGAGAGATAAAAATAGAATAAAAATATTTTTTGTAAATAGTAAAACTAAAACTTTATTTAATAAAAGTAAAATTTAGTTTTTTTTGGACAAAATTTTAATTTTATTATTTATAAAAAATATTTTTTTTCTATTTTTTTATTTTTATTTTTATTTTTCTACTTTTGATTAAATATAATCAAAATATTTTAATAAATATATAAATTTATATTTTTAAAAAAATAACCCTAGACAATCAAATAAGAATATTTAAGCGACAAACCCACGCTCTATGGTCAGCTTCCAGGCTAGCCCACCTAGAAAAAAAGCAAAGATATCTCCCGGGTCAGAATTCCATCATCAATTACGTGATTAGACCCACCCAATCAAATTCAAATAACAAAAGGTATAATTTTTTTTTTGGCCCAACACTATCGTGTATTAGAACTTTGACGCCTCACCTTCTCTCCCTCCTTTCCGGTCCTCCCCGAGTAAAAGCATTCATATCAATCGATAGATAAGCGATATCCATCTATCTATTCTATCCGATTGTGATTTCGGATGACGTGGTCCAATGCGAATCGGCCCTCCCATACTTTGTCCCAAAACGTTGGTGCTTTGCTGGTAACAGTCTATAAATATGAAATCTGGGACTTTATAAATTATAGGCCAGTTCGGTCTTGGAGCACCTTTACTTCCACTCACTGTTAGCCACACACGCTTTCATTTCCCCTCTCTCTCTCTCTCTCTCTCTCTCGATGTGTCTCTTGTTGATTCGACTCCACCACCGCCACCACCATAGCCAGCACTTCTTAGTGGGGAAACACTAGCACAGACCAGTTCACGCAGTTTCTTTGTGTGAGCAAGTGAATTGTACCTTATTTTCTGATCATGTTTTGACGTCTTGGAAGAGTCTTGAACTTCTTGGGGTCCTTTCTGTGTTCTTGCTCTTCTTCTAGTTGCAATGGCGCTCTGTGCATTCTCATTTCCTGCCCATGGGAACCAGTCAACATCTCCTGACGCTCAAAGATCACCTTCCTTCTCATCTCACTTTACTCGTGGAACAAATCTGCTATGCCGATCTCAGGAAAAGCTCCATTATGTATGAATTATGTTTACATGCTGTTCGTCATTTCGAAGCACGCTCATTACGTTTATGAAGGAATACCCATTTTGTGAACTAAGTTGGGAAAAATGGGTGTTGTTCATTTTGTCAAGAATTTTTCTTTTTTGTTATTTATCTTGTTTTCAAGTTTAAAAAATATAAACTTGATCAATTCTAAGAGATGGTTCTTTATGTTATCCCTGACTAGGTACAGGTCCGGAAAAGGCCAGGCAGAATTTGTGCATCACTATCAGAGAGGGGGGAGTATCATTCGCAGAGACCACCAACTCCACTCTTGGACACCATAAACTATCCGATTCACATGAAAAATCTATCAACTAAGGTATTATCTTATACGTATGTCTACGTCAATTTCATTTCAAGAAGAGCTTCCTTTGTCTGTATACGGTTTTATCCAAAGTTTTCATATGTCGAAGCATCATTGCAGGAGTTGAAACAACTTGCAGATGAACTGCGGTCAGATGTCATCTTTAATGTTTCCAGAACTGGAGGGCACCTAGGCTCGAGCCTTGGTGTTGTCGAGCTCACTGTGGCTCTCCATTACGTTTTTAATGCTCCTCAAGATAAGCTATTATGGGATGTTGGTCATCAGGTTCTAATCTTACCTCCTTGGCTTCTCCTTTGTTGTAGCTTTTGTTTCTGGCGATCCCTGTCCAAACTGGCAAAAATATAAGAATATAATCGGATATATATATATATATATGTTTTTAAAATTTTTCTCTGATTGTACCTTCTATGGATTTTCAGTCTTACCCACACAAGATCCTGACTGGGAGAAGAGATAAGATGCACACTATAAGGCAGACAAATGGATTATCAGGATTCACAAAGCGCTCGGAGAGTGAATTCGATTGTTTTGGTACCGGCCACAGTTCTACCACCATCTCAGCAGGACTAGGTAATTCTCTGCTCCGCTCCAACTAAGTTTAGGAAAAATCTAATTAATTGTCAATGGCTTGCTAGTCTCCCAATCTTAGTTTAAAATTCATCGAGCATAAAGTGCAGATTCTCTTCGTGGTTTTAACCTTTGGATGTCATTACGGATACAGGAATGGCTGTAGGGAGGGATCTAAAGGGAAGGAATAATAATGTTGTTGCTGTTATCGGTGATGGCGCCATGACAGCGGGGCAAGCTTATGAAGCCATGAACAACGCCGGTTACCTTGATTCTGACATGATTGTTATTCTCAACGACAATAAACAGGTTTCTTTACCTACTGCTAATCTAGATGGGCCCATACCACCTGTGGGAGCTTTGAGCAGTGCTCTCAGTAGGTTGCAATCTAATAGGCCTCTTAGAGAATTAAGAGAGGTTGCCAAGGTACGTAACAATAAACAAGAGCAATAAAGAAACTTCAATTCAAAGATCAGATTCAAATTGAGATTCCTTCTTTCTGACCGAGGTTGCTGTAGGGAGTTACAAAACAAATTGGTGGTCCAATGCATGAACTGGCTGCTAAAGTTGATGAATATGCTCGTGGAATGATCAGTGGCTCTGGATCAACTCTGTTCGAAGAGCTTGGACTCTATTATATAGGTCCTGTTGATGGTCACAATATCGATGATCTAGTTGCCATTCTCAAAGAGGTCAAAAGTACTAAAACAACAGGTCCAGTTCTGATCCATGTTGTCACTGAGAAAGGCCGAGGATACCCGTATGCAGAAAAAGCAGCAGACAAGTATCATGGTAAATGCAGAACGCCACTTCAAGTTTATGTTTTTTAGAGAAAACTATTCAAAGTGGGGTTGGGTGAGAATCTTATTATGGGAATTAGGGATTTTCATTTTACACTAAACATTTTGTTTTTCCTTGGGTTTTCTTAGCATTTAAGTGCACAAATTGGTGCTTTTAGTTCTTACTTGATATAAACAATCTTTGAACCTAGCGAGATATAAAGAGACTATTAAAAAAATTCTATTATTCCAAATGCTATGAAAAGCAACATTACCCTCCTTTAAATGATGTTTAAAAGTTTTGTCATGTACATAGTGTGAGAAAAGTGAGTTATACTTGATTTCTCTAGCTTATTAATGAATATAATTCTTTTCTATTTTACAGGAGTTGCCAAATTTGATCCAGCAACTGGAAAGCAATTCAAGTCCAAGGCTCCTACACAGTCATACACAACATACTTTGCAGAAGCTTTGATTGCAGAAGCAGAAGTGGACAAAGATATTGTTGCAATCCATGCTGCAATGGGAGGTGGAACAGGCTTGAATCTCTTCCTTCGCCGTTTCCCAACAAGATGCTTTGACGTTGGGATAGCAGAACAGCATGCCGTTACTTTTGCAGCAGGTCTGGCCTGTGAGGGCATCAAACCATTCTGTACAATCTACTCATCTTTCCTGCAGAGGGCTTATGACCAGGCAAGCCTGAAAACTTCTTTATTTTTCTCCTCGTCACTGTTCAGTTGAGAACTTGATGTGATAACATTCTATAATATTCCAAACTTCAGATCATATATGTATATAGGATATTGCGGAAAGCTGTATTTGATAAAAGTTGTACTTGTACATACGGCTTGGAGGGAAATCTTACATATTTTTTGAGATCCACCCTTTAAAAAACACCCAACAACTCGGTATGCCATGTCAAAACTCTGAATAGATTTCTTAGAATTTATTCTGTGGGTTCATACACAGGTAGTACATGATGTGGATTTGCAGAAGTTGCCAGTGAGATTTGCAATGGACAGAGCTGGACTGGTTGGAGCAGATGGTCCCACACATTGTGGGTCTTTTGATGTCACCTTTATGGCCTGCCTCCCCAATATGGTGGTCATGGCTCCTTCTGATGAGGCAGAGCTGTTTCACATGGTTGCCACTGCTGCTGCAATAGATGACCGGCCCAGTTGTTTCCGCTACCCAAGAGGGAATGGGATTGGTGTTCAGCTACCGACGGGGAATAAGGGCATTCCTATTGAGGTAAATTTCGACCAAGTCTTTGCTGTATCAACAGTGAAGAATTATTGCAATGAACATCTAAACAAATTGGAAATGTTGGCACTTTTCTAACAGGTGGAAAAGGCAGGATACTGCTAGAAGGGGAAAGAGTGGCACTCTTGGGCTATGGAACAGCAGTTCAGAGCTGTTTGGGTGCTGCATCTTTAGTGGGATCCCATGGCTTAAGTCTAACAGTTGCAGATGCACGCTTTTGCAAGCCATTGGATCGTGCCCTTATTCGCAGCCTAGCAAAATCACATGAGGTCTTGATTACAGTTGAAGAAGGATCAATTGGGGGATTTGGGTCTCATGTTGCTCAGTTCATGGCCCTTGATGGCCTTCTTGATGAGAAAACAAAGGTATGAATATAGAAAATAGTGTCATGATCGAAGTATATAGGATTGGAACACCAAGGTTATGATATTTCTATGAACTCACTAGTGGTGAACTCAACTTCTGATAACCAACTGACTTTGTGTCCTCAATAATACCTTTGTAGTGGAGACCTCTGGTTCTGCCTGATCGGTACATCGACCACGGATCCCCTGCTGACCAACTGGCTGAAGCTGGTCTTACACCATCTCATATCGCAGCAACAGTGTTCAACATACTTGGGCAAACAAGAGAGGCACTGGAGATCATGTCCTAAGAAATTTTACAAAGTGGTCCAGATTTTCACTCCCAACAATGTACAAATTTATAAAGCTGCATTCGTTTATCATTTTCATAAAATACTAGTGTCCCCATACAAATTTAAGCAAGCCAAGCCAGTACAATAAATAACAGCACGAACTATTTAAAAGGAAACAAGGATTTTCAGTTATACTCTAATTGCAGATCTATCGATGATCGATGAGTAAAAAGAAAGGCGATCAGGTGTGGAGCGTTTGACAATCCAGTTCTTAGCATTCAAGGTATAAATCAGGTCTATATTTCATTTAAAGTCACAAAATAGGCACTGCATCTCTAACAAGCTGCTCATGTAGGCCACCTCCAAATTAACTGCATGCAAGCACCCTATTTAAATCATAGAAAAAACACACGAACTTTATGAAGCACTCGTACATGAGCAATATACGCATATGGACTCCCCACAACATCTAATAATTTTTTGTCTAGTCGAGTGGATATATAATGAACATGATGATCAGTAGAGGTCCGTCGACATTGAAGAATAGTATTGCAGTTTGTTGCCAACACGGAATCCGCAAATAATATATGAATAATGATATATTTACTACTCTGTTATCACTCTTTTACTATTTTTAGTATAGGCAGGTAATGCTATATACAGTCGTGAATTGTAAATGACTTGCAATCGCTTTGGTAAAAAGTGAGGTCTACTCTTAAAAAAGTTAACTTTTTTCAAGTGGGTCTCATATATATTCACTTTTTTTCCAAGCAACTGTATGCCGCTTGCAAATCCACATTTGCATTTATCATTTCTCTTTAGTATATGTATGTCCGTAATTCGTTTATTATTGGTGTTGACGGCTTACAGTACAGAAAATTAAGGATCATTTCAGTTCTGGTCGCATTCAGCTTCTTAGAGCATTGGTATTAGTTATATCAATTTTTTTTTTTCAAAATTTGATAAAAAATTACAAGTTTGATAGAAAGTTAACACTTCCACATCATAACTCTATATTAATTCATTATTAGATTTATCAAAATAATAATACAATATTATACAATTTATGAAACCAACAAACATATACATAATTTATTCATTCAACAAATATATTAAAAAACGATAAAAAACAATTTTGATGAGTGAATAGTAATATTTTAAATATGAAAGATAATTCTTAAGTTCTGTAATTCAAAGTCGTCCAAAATCACGCATGCGTTTGTTGCTTGAAAATTGAAATTAGCCTAAATTTGTAGACCAACACAGTTCAAAAGATCGTGTCCACTCATCCAATATTCGATCGAATGCAATAATATTGCGTCAAACATATACACCAATTAACGATAAGAACCACGCACATTCCCTGTATCGTTTACAATGGCATTTAGATCATAAGATAGTGACTAATCAAAACATTCTCCATTACAACTAGTATTTCTTGCAAGTGGTGGCCGCCTATTCCTCACCCGTGCTATTAATAAAGAAGGTTGATGGAAGTTGGAGGATGCATGTGCGTGGACTAGGAGGCCTAGCAATCTCGAATTGCCATAAAAATTTACAAGCTTTCATTAACAAATTTTTGACTTTATAAACATATGTACTCTTTAATTTCTATCAACACGTAGATGATTACTTGGAAAATAATGGCATTTCGAAGAAATAATATTTAGTATTTTGGAAAAAAAAAATTGAAAACAAAAAGGCCGGTGATCAAATCAAACCAATTAACCACTACTAGCTAGCTGCTAGGGCTCCAATTTTTCATGTTATTCTTATGAGTGGCACTAGCGTGTACTCGTTCAACAATGATTGCTAACATGCCTCCTAAACCAAATTAATTCCTTTTTTTTTTTTGTTATTCATATTTTTTAATATTTTTTGAAAAATATAATCATATTATTAGTCACTTTCTAGTTAGTCAATAAGTGAAATAAAAATATTTAAAAAAAATTAAATACGTGAACAGTGAAAATGAATAGACAAAATGAAGGGCCATAATAACATTTATTATTCTATATTTCTTAATTTATTACTAAATTAACGGACTCATGTATACATGCGAAATACGTACGTACCGGTGCATAATTAAATAAACAGTAGTACGTACGCAAACGAGTACGTCTGCCGGCATGCATGCAGTTTATCAATATTGATCTGTGAATTAAACTCGATCGATCGAACTGTATCTACATAATGGAACATGCATTGGGGTTCTCATCGCTAAACATCATTAGCAGTTCGCCGTTCTCTTTGCAATAATCAAACATTATTAGCGATGGATCATCATTATCCGGACCAAACTTTTGTTGTTCAGGTAATTCTGATCCGTTTGATTCAGCAGTACTGCTTGCAGCAGGTACCTTTTCCTTGTTAATTACGATCATCTCTGCTCTCTTCCCTGTCTTCTTTTTTAGTTTTTTCAACACTTTTTGAGGATCAAACTTGCCCGTTGCCACAACCTTGTGGTTGTTCATGTCTGTCGTAAACTTCTCCACCCCTTCAAAACAAAACATTAATTAATCCAAGAAAAAAACTTAACATAAATAACTAACTTAAACTAACTGGTATAGTGGTATATATTTGTTTAATTCGCTAAAAGAAAGAGATCATCAATGGAGAGTATTAGAAAGAGCACCTTTACACTTGGAGATGGCTTTGGCAACGGTTCTTTCACATGCATTGCAGTGCATTGAAACTTTAAATTCCGCAACAATTTCCTATTGATATTTGATAACATAAAATTAAAGAGAAGGACGAAATTAATTAGGCGATTCTTTGCGGCCTCTAATATCGATCTCAAACAAAAAGAATTAATGGAAAAAGAAAATATCTTAATTAATGGTGTTAAAAATAATATTTTTAAAAAAGAAATAGTTACTTACTTTGTTTGCTTCGTCCTTTTTCTTCTTTTTGGCCATCGAAACTGTTGAAGAGTTATAAGCAAATGATCAATGCAAGGAATGACGTTGAAATTTAAATATTAGCCATTTAATTAGTTAATTAACGATTAGGGTAATTTAGTAACTGACAAGCCATTGGTTAGGGGCAGTTAAAACTTTTTTTTTTTTTTGAATAATGGCAGTTAAAACTTAAAAGAGCGAAACACGCCGACTATAATGCTGGGTCGGAAAAATAATTTTGCCCCCGAATTACTCTCTAATTAAACACGTATCATGAACTGCCGAATCATAGAAAATTAGACAAGCATTAAATACAAATTACATGAGCCTATATTTTAAGAGTCAAACTTTGTCCTTAGAATCGTATAAAAAAAAAAAAAAACTGTCCTTATGCATTATAATTTTAGTATTAATGTACAGTTATGGGTTAAGTAAATATGCATACTCGTAAAAAAGGTGGATTATTATCATTAAAAAAATTATTTTTTCATATAAATCTCATATTCACTCATTTTTAAAAAATATAAGTATATAGCATTTGTAAATTCTATGATTGTAAATATTATTTTTTTTTTCTTCTAAAGATCATGTTGCTTAATGCTTGGCAAGATGTCACATTCATAAATGTTAATAAGTAATGAGTTATGTATAGCTTTTGTTTTACATTTTAGGGAGTGATCACCAAATCTGATTCGGCAAATAGTTGATTACAATGAAAAAGAAATTAAGATTCACATAGAACAAAAAAAAATTAAGATTGGGCAAACATTCCAGTTAACTCGTTAATTTTCTAATTTGTGCTATCACATAGAAATGAGAGGGATGAGGACCGACCCCCTCGACCCTAATTGTCCCGCCTGCCACGAAGACCCCACCTAACATAGGGTGCCCCAAAGACAAGGAGAGGACAATTGGAACTCCCAACTCAATTACAAATACCTCTTGATCATCATCCTTCTCATCTTCCCCTTGGCAATCAGGACTCCCATCACCCAATGCATCCTGGTTACCTTCACCAACTTCACCTCTCCCTTCTAGTGAGGATCTACCTCTCTCCCAAGGAATTGTGGAGCCCCCCATCACCCGAAACAGTCATAGAAATATCTTCCCACAATTGATAGTGTTGTCGACCTCGATTTTAGTTAAAGTGCCATCGACAGGGGAATAGGGAACACAAATGCCCTTGTTCCTATCATGCCCGTGAAGGCATTATACACGTCCGCAAACAATCATCGTAACAAGGCATTGAAGCAGGGGAGAGCAGAGAAAGAAACTCAAAAGGCTCATGGCGATGACTTTTGATTTTGTCTTGCGCTCGAAGGGCGCTAATTTCATGACGAGACTTGAACTCATTTGGGGACAAACTCTAATAGGAGAGGTCGTGTGTGTCTTTTCCCTAGGGGAGACCTCAGAAGTTCTTTCTCTAGTGGCGTGGTTAAAACTCAAAGGCACACTCCTTCCCACCTTTACCTCCACCACCATAATGGATCCAACAACCTTAGCCTTGACCTCTTCACCATGTGGGTGCTTCAATATAGCCCCCCCAGTTAGGGGGCACGCCTCTTTGCTGGAAGGTCATAGCCTTAAGCTTACGCCCCCTAATATGAGCACGATTGGGAACCACCAAAAACTTATCAACGCTAGCAAGGATGAGAAGCCCCTCCATCCACAGGCCATTATGATGGTTGTTTTCTTTAGGCCAATTAAGGATTATGTCAACGCGAGATGGTTAGTTATTAGTCAAATCTAACAAAAGACTTTTGTCATTTGAGATTGTCGGAGAGAAACTCCCAACCACAAACAAAAACAAAAATCCTTCCATTGCATGGCTTTGGAGTACTAGCCGCCCTTAAAGGCAGTCAAATGTTGCAACCGAACATGGAAGCTATAGATATTACCCAGCAGCCCCTTTATACTGTAAAAGGTAAGAAACTCATTTGCTAAACTGGGCATACCTCTCCAATAGATTCTAAGACCATGTAGAAAACCATGAAAGAACATAAGCCAGCAAGATAAGAGACCACGTAGGGACTGAGGGTGTAAAATTATTTAATTTTCTATGTACTAGTAGAAAGAAAGTTAATCGGATAACTAAAAGGGATATTCGGGCCCATAAGGTAACAAAACCCAAGATAAGACAACAGACCTAAGCGGTTGTCTTGGGTTAGGAGATTCATGGTCCAAAGGCCAGCCATGGTCACGGCTATGTGGCAGATAACACCACTTACATAAGGATAATGCCCACGGATTAAGATCGTTATCTTGGTTGGGATAATGCCTATAAAACAGGACAATTATCCTCTACCCTTATTACGAGATCATGAAGGATAAACACAAGGGAATTGATGATTATTAACGTCCCCAATACTTCTATACTTCTATAAAGCCTATGGAGACAACAAATACTTGACTTGATTTCTTGATACACTTATTCTCATACTACTTTTCTGAGTTAGGCATTGAATATAAGGTAGATATACATTTCAAGAAAATTTCCGTCTCATAATTGTCTTTACTTAAGACATTAATCACGTGTAATTGCTTTTAACATTAAAAAAATAGGCATTAGCTGTCAATCACTTCAATCCATGCACGCCCTGCTAAGATAATAAATACTGTGAATTAATTGCAGAAAAAAAAAACACCATACGTATTTAACCAATGCAAAAGTCAATTATGATTTTTAAAAAAAAAAAAAACAATACCTATTATGATAATTAGCCAATGTAAAGACAGAATCCTTAAGAACCAATAAATACCTATTATGATATTCTTGAACCAATATCTTTATACTTAAAAAGCATCTATTTCAATTAAACAGTAATAAATAGTAATTATTATTTAACATTCATGTTTTCAAAATTGCCCTTACATTTCACACGACAGCCACCATTTATCTCAAAAATGCCATTCTCATATCTCAAAAACACAATTCGCTTAGTCTCTCTTCCTCTCCTCTTCACGACAGAACCCGACCAAGAATGAGTCCCCTTCGACTTCTCCTCCAAGCGACCCACGATTGCGCCTCACTTCCGGCCACTCAGTCTCACCGCCACCTCCGGCAGCTTCCCTCTGATTCGGCGAGCAACCCCCACCGTCGAAGCTCCTTGACAACCCCTCCCTCAGCCGCACGCGAGCACAACCCAAAATGGGTTTCACAAAGGTTCCTCCCCTCGATCAGCCATACGTCGCTGTAAACAGTCACTGCAGCCACCATCAAGCAGCACGGCCACCCCTGGATCACCCCTTCCTCCTCCCGTGTTCTCTCTCTCCTGTGAGCTATACCATGAGGTCTGGCCCCCCAACACCCGTCTCTCTCCCTCTCTGATTTTCTGTTTCTCCATTTCTTCTCCTACATCTTTAAGCCGTGTGAGAACAATTGGGAGAAGATGAAGGAGAGTGAAGGAGCTGTAGCCGCTGGAAGCATCGTGTAGGTGTTGGAAGAATCAGGAAAGGAAGAGGAAGTGGGCTTGCTGGGCCGGGTCATCTTGGTGGGCCATACAGAAATATTTAATTCTGTAATTCGGTTTATGCAAACCGAATATGGGTATATTAGTGATCTAATCTGCTTTTGAGTTCGCACAGTAGGCTTTTCATTCCTTACCAAATGTTAATTTGTATTTCCAGTCTCTGTTTTTCATTCTTGATTTCATTTTGTTGTAATCATTTTGATACTTCTTAGTTCGGTCTTGTTCATCTGGTTGTACTTACTGTTTTGTGATATAACGATGGCAGCCGAAATGATGTCTGTTAATGGGAGTGATGGACGAGTTTTTAGTTGTGGATTTTTGTTGGATTAATGAGTTTTTGATTTTTATTTCTGTGCATTTTTCAGGTGGTGATGTGATGAAGAGTGGAGGAGCGAATCAGATCAGTGAATTTGGGTTTGATGCTTAGTTTGAGTTTTTTATATTTTTACTTATTCTATTTTTGCTTTCCATTCCAATAAGTCAAATGTTGATGTATTCAGTGACAAAAAACACAACTTTAATAACTTTTTGGTTTTACTTTTTCAGGTGGTGATAAAGAGCGGAGGACCGAGTTAGATCAGTGAATTTGGGTTTGATGCTTAGTTTGGGTTTTTTATATTTTCACAAAGAAGTTATTGAGGGGATAATATGCTTAGTTTGATGCTTCTTAAGGGGATAATTCAGCAGTATAAGGGATATAGAGAAATTAAAACCCATTTGTTTTAACAAATTAAGCATTCTTATTTCTGTATTTGGTTCGATGCTTAGTTTCGATTTTAATTTATGTTTAAAACTCATGTGCATATTTGATTCGGTGCTTAGTTTAATGACCAATTCATTTAAAGTCATATTAAAATAACAGATGAGTTTTAAGCTTGAATCAATAGGTTTTAACAAATGAGTTTTTAATTCATGACTGTTTGTTGCGATTTGGCTATTTAGAAGTGATTTTTTAGGAAATCCATATTGAAATTCTTACTTCTATTTATTTTTTAGAGGGGAGGGGGGGGGGGGGGTTAAGCTTGAATCTATAGGTTAATCTTGTGAAGAATAGAAGAACTTAATGAAAGTGTGAAAGAATTGGATATGTATGTATGTTTATATATCTATATATCTTTATATTTAAAAATCGACTATCAAATTGTCGACAGTAATGAACAATAAGATTGTTTAACACTGCCCATGCCTTTCCATTTATGCCCCTTCTCATAAAATGTTTCATTGATGACTGCCTTTCATGGATAGTTATATTTGCTTGTCTTGTTTAGAATATACTTTCCTCTACTATATTTGGCAATAGTAAGTTCCTTTCTTGATAACACAATTGGTTTGATAAAAAATCGATTATTTATCCTATTAGGCAATTCGGTAAAATATTAAGCAATTGGGTCAATTTACCGCAAATCATTTGAATGCTTTAACTACATCTACTGAAGTTCTATTCAAGCAATTACTAAATATTAAATTATATAGAGTTGGTTTTTTTTTTTTTGTCATATAGATATTAAACTGTTTTGCTGAAAAGCTGCATAGTTATGTGTGATTTAGTTGAAAATCTATTTTGCTAAAATCTCGTGTTTTATATGAATGATTTGCAAGTTCAAAATTTGTGTGTATGTTATACATGTAGAAAAAAAAAATCAATTGAATTTGCTAGGAAAATATAGGCCTGGTTTGTTGGGAATGTGTTTAGTATTAATTTTCTAAGGTTTACAGCTTTTATTCATAATAAATAAATGCTCTTGATCTACTTATAAATAAATAAAAAAATTTAATAGATTTCGGGTGATTGTATTAAAATAGGTGCTCAACCAACCAAACCTATTACTACCTTAGTTTCACCCTTTGTGATTCTAAAGGGTAGGCCTTGAAACTCAATGCATTTCACAGTTTCCTTCAAACTTTCTTTTTAGGATTCTTTTTAGAAGTGCTTTATAACTTGGATTAGTTAAACAGTAGAATTGGATGAGTGACCTCCCCTTTTGGAGTTCTGTTATGATTTGCTTTGATTATTATTTTTTTGCTTTGATTGTTAGGTTGTTGCTGTGAAGGTGAGGAGAGGTTGCTTGTTGCCAAGTTTATGCCTAATGGGATGGTCTAAACATCTTTTCCGCTGTAAGTATACCATTTTCTTTCGTCTTGTATTGTATTCAACTTTCTTATTTCGTTTAAGTAGATTTCTATACTACATTTGTATGTTTCTAATATGGATGACTTTTATCCTCTATCTGGTTTCTATGCTACATTTGCAAATTTTAGAAATTATTATATGCTGAATTTGGTTGGGAATCATATATTTATTTCCTGATATTGTCACTTGTTTCTTTTTCATGCATTAGTTGATCCATATTTGAATGGATTGGTTGGCGAATCTAGACAATGAACCATCTATGCAACCCATCTTAAAACTTGAGTTTGGGTTTGAATGGAGGAAATTGAGAAAAGATCATGCAAGGGAGCTAATCTATAGAGAGGTATGACCATGGAGATTATAGGGGCCTCGGTACTACTATTCTTTATATTTTAATTTGCATGGTTCTCTTTCCCTTTCCATCTGTTATGGTGTAAATCTCAAATCATGCAGATCTTAGAATATAAGCCACAGATGCTGCAAGAGTACTTAAAAGGTGCAACTTAGAGTATTTTACAGTACAGATCAGAGTAGTTTAATGCCGTTATGGTCAAGAAATAGTTTACGGTCAAAGGTTAGATTCTGATCTTATAGTATTTGGTTTCTAAATTTACATTTAAAATTTGCATGCACTTTCCTAACCATGGAAAAACTGTTGGAAGATTTTTAAAAATAGTGGTAGACTTGGTCTTTCAAAACTTTCTGTTGCAGGATTTTTGTTATGTAAAAGGATCGTATCATTATTTTTTGTGACATGTGGTGACTCGTGAATTATAGGTCAATGATTTTAGTAATCATGACTTGTTGGCAATGCAAGTTGGTATTAAGCAAAAGCATAATGTGGATGCTATTGTACTAAGGTAATACATTTTTTATTTTTTATTTTGTCTGTTCTCTATTGTGCTAAGGTAATACATTTTTTCAAAATTTTATGTTAGATGATTTTTCTTATTGGTAATACATTTATCTAATTTCATTGAATTTAGTTCCTTCAGAGAACTTTATGATTATGCTATTTCATTATGATGGCAATATGGATTGGTGGTGGGATCTCAACTGTAGTAACTAGGTCATTCATATAGTTGCTCAAAACCAAACAAAGCAATAAGATTTAACCACCAGTAATTGGAATTTTTTTTTTTAGGTACTTGGAATTTTAGTGTAAAAGGTATATTGATGGTTATAGTTGGAGAGTAACATATTTTGTTGGAGGTGCTTTCATAACATATGAATTTAATTGTATATCTTCTTATGAGCTTAATTTTTTTAAAATTATAATACATAGAACTTGAAACAATGAGCCTTTTAGGTTATGGGAGTATTATTGGAGTTTATCAAAAGGTTTTGTATTGTTAGCTTTCTACATAGTGCCACTCTCAGTCTTCAAATCTGAGGTTAGTTTTAAAAAAAAACTATTAGGCAACAATTTTTTTTTTAATTTTTTAAAATTATATTCTTTATTCCATGCCTTAGTTAATGGTTGTCTAAATTCTGGAGTCAGATTATGATTTCTTGTATGAAATGAATTTGATTCCTTATTGAAGTTTTTAAATTGCAAATCCTACCATCACTGTTGCAAAAATACATGTTAACCTCATGCATGCTATATTTGTTGGTTTTTCTTATTTTTCCTCTTCTCAGATTGTTTGTAAAATGCTTTGTACAACCAGATTTGGTGTCCATTTATTATTACATATTTATTTGGGATGAAGATTTGGATGTTGAGCATTTTAATCCAAGAAGGTACACTTGACATGCTCTTCTGAGATATTTTAACTGTGATATTTAGAACTAAACGTGTCATTTCTTTCAGTTGATTATAATTATTGAAAGTTCCTATTTCTACATATTAGTGAGAAATTATATTGTTTGGTCTTTTTTAAGCTATGAAGGTCTCTTTGCTTTGTCTAAAAGCAGTTGTACAATACAAAAAGCTCAATTGTTAGAAGACTTTTTTTAATTGTTGCATCTGTTATGTTGTTCTTTTTTTTTTTTAATATGATCTGATACTTTTGCTTTTGTATTAACTGGAAGATCAAGGTAAGTGGTAGATGTCTTTTGTCTTGCCATTTTAAAGCTTGTAAATTACTTATGATTTCTTAATTTGGCTTGTTACAAGACTTATCCAAATCACTTATGACTTCTTAAGTTGGTTTGTTACAATGCAGGTTTATTTTTGGCTGCTAAAAAAATATGAGATTGATTGAATTTGGTGACCAGGCATGAATGTACTTATTAAAAAAACAAATATTTTGACCATGAAGTTTAATGATGATTCACTAATGCTCTGCTTTTATTTTGTTGTGTTTCATGTGTCTCTTCTCACAAATGCTATATTCTAAGCATGGATTTACACATTAAAAAAATATGGGTCATACAATTTTTATTCTTGTTCGTAGTCCATTTCTAATTTGTATTCTTCATTCTTTTCATCTCGATTGACTTTGCTTAGTCAGTTGGATTTCTTTATTCTACAACCAGTAGCCCTAAGGTAACTGACAATGCACTGAATGTATATATCTATTTCAATTATTAGTTTTGGCATGTTGGAACATATATTTGGATTGAAAAGATTTTTTAAGGAGTCTAACTTGAAGCGATATCATGATTTATGTTGGAAATATTGATATTTATGATGTCCTCAAGATATTTCTAGATTTTCAACTTCCTTGAATATATTCTTCATTTTCCTTCAATATTTCCTTTATATTGGTATTATCATATTTACTCTTATTCACTTTAAAATTTTTTTATACTAGATGTTTATAAATTTTTTAATTGATTTTATAGTGATGCAGGACAGTGTGTCTCACACGTTGCGTTACTCCTAGTATACAATTAAACATCAAAGCATGGTCATGCACACCCTGCAAAAGCAAAAACAATTAAAGTAGCCAGTTAAACGCAAAAGCCTAAATCTTTGTACCATGCATATCAATGCACTTAATATAAAAATTAATTAACTTAGCCCAATAGACACTTATTGGAATTTTCAGTAATGAGATTTACTGTTGCAATGCAGGCAACCTTCTATTGGAAAACCAATCGAACTAATCTCTATCCATACATATCAATGCACTTAATATAAAAATTAATTGAGTTGACACCCAACCCAATGGGCACTTTCGTTTTTCTATTTACCTTAAGTATTATTTATACAAGATCAAATGGTAAAAGTTGAAATTTTATTTTGAGGTCATGCAGGAAATTGTATATTCATTCTCATTCCTCATTCTCATTCATCAGTATGATAATTTATAAAGCCTCAGCAAATATTACCTCTTCTTTCCTTCCTTTTTTTCTTATTCTGTTCATTGTTTGTAAGCATATTTTATTATGTAGTTGTGATATATTGTTTTATGTTTGCAGTTATCTAATGCTCTACTTCTCTTATGTTTTATCTCAGTCCTAAGCAAACAGCCACTATGGAATAACTATTGACACACTAAAAGGTATTCCTCTCATATTATTACATTATTTAAGTTATCCAAGGCAATATTTTATCATACTTGCCAATATATAATATGGAACAACACAAAAATATATATCTATATTTTTTGTATATTTTCTTATTTTTTGTATCTATGTTTTGATTAAGCTTATCTATGTTTTCTTATTTTTTGTTACCTGTATTCTCTTTAGATAAGTATTAAATTTTTGTTGAAGTATTAACATGCTCAAATTTCTAAACACACAACTGTAAAAATTAAATTAATACTTATTACACAACTAAAACAAATTCTAGATCCAAAAAAAAAAACAAAGAACACGTATCTGAGACCTTTCTTCATCGCATATCTCACTTCACGACCTTTCTCTTTCTTTCAAGTTTTGCTCAAACATATATAAAAAGACATAACCAATCGATAAATCAGAGCCAGCATAAAAATCGACAGCCAATCATCCTAGAAAAATAAGACTAACCAGAGAAAGAAAGAGCAAAAAAATGCCTTTTGATGGATGTTCAAATCCCAAGTCTACGAAATAGGAACAATCATCAACAAAAAAGAACCCTACAAAGTCCAACGATAACTACAACGACAAACCAAAACCCAATAATGAGCACAACAATAAACGAAAGATAAATACTCAAATAAATCATACAAACCAAGCCATAGATGAAAAGCAAAGAAAATTAAAGGAACAAGAAATCAACCCGAACCCACTTTGTTTTCGGAGCATGTCGGTAGGAAGTAAGTTCATTTCAAGAAGATGCCGATAGAATGGAAACAAAAATACAAACATTTAATTGCAAAAATCGAAACTCCAGCCCCTCCAACGAAACTCCAGAAATCGAAGCTTCTCTCCAAAGATCATCAAGTTTGCGGGTTCCTAAGAAAATCTTGATAAACTGAGAAACCACACCCACGAATAGAGAATCAAGAGAGAGAAATAAAGAAACCACAACCCACCAAAACTAGAAATCGAGAGGAAGAAACTCGCATGCCCCGTGCCGCCTTGGAGAGGAGTGAGGAGAGAGGAAAATATGAAAATGGTAAATGATAAGAAGGGTTTTCACACTTGGAGAAACGACATCGTTTAATGAAACGCTGGGGTTGGGTTTTATTTATTTAGTCTGTGCTTGCACACGGTTGAGCCTAAATTTCTCACTTCTGGGCCTCATATTTACACATTAAACCATCTTAAAAATTACCCCATCTACAAATTTTATCACAAATAGTTTATAATTATTTTTTCATCTTCTAAATTAAAAGCAATTGAGAAAAATGATAAATTCTGCATTTTAACCGATTATTTGGTTTGGCCTGTGTTTAACCAATTATTTGAGTTCAAATAAAGCCAAGTTGAAATAACTGATAAAAACCAAATTTTAATTAATTTTTTTAATAAGTATTGTTTCATTAATATGACTGATAAATAACTAATGAGTAAAACTTCAAAATAAATAACTAACCTAAAATACATTTTTATAAATTATGAAAACATATTAAAGATTTATTTTGTAGGAATATCGATCATATATTGAAAGCATTGTGGAGAAATTATCAACAAAAATGTGGAAGATTCAAGTTTATGCAAATCCTGAGAAATTAAAGAAGCAAAAAAATATAGGCATTTTAATATTCTCACTATTGAGAAAATGAAATATGATGAAAATGCTGGATCGTCATCCTACCCTATAATCAAAATTATTTCAAACAAGTATTATAAAACTATGAGAGATGTTTATTTATGGGACTATGTTATTTTATGTTATTGTATTTATGAGACTATGTTATTATATTTAAGTTAGAAATTAAATTTAAACCCAAAAGCATTGGATTGTTATTAATCAAAAATTAATTCTTAATAAAAATAATTCTTAAAAAAAAATTAAGCAAACGATATATATATATATATATATATATATATATATATAAATATATCACGAAGAAACACTGCAAATATCAGGTAAAAAAAAGATAGATAGATACCACTGATCATCACATTACGCACTGTAAAAAAAAATCATATCAACGTACAGATTTCACTCGAGATCTTGGGATTAGAGTCTGCAAGAACTTAGATTTTTGTTTTTTCGTTTTTCTTTCAACAGAAAAAAGATCATGCATGATAGGTGTCCATAATCACATGTGTTTGAAAAAGAAATTAAAAAGAAAATAGAGAAACTTATATACGGTGGTGATCAACAATGGCAGAGTACTACTAGCTAGCTACTAGGAGGAGGAGGAAGGATGATCATGGGTATCCCTCTGCCATGCAAGTCTCCCAGAAGAGCCTATCCTGATCCATTTCATCATTGTTATTAAATTCACCAATCTTTTTTTCCTCCTCTTTTGAGAAACTACGACATTCTAATGCTACATCCGACACCGACCTGGTCTCGCAGCAGCTACCCACACTCTTCTCGCAGTGATCATCATCCCCATCAATATTTCCAAAATTGGAACCGCCATCAGAATATTTGTCATCACTATCAACAACCTTAGCAAAACCAAGTTTATTATAATCACTTGCACTGTCACAGCTGCACGATTCAGCGTCCTGCAGATCATCATCATCACCAGCAATGGCAACCTCTGCTGCATGTGTTTTAAGATCAGGAACAGCTTCGGTCTGATCATGAGAGTCTGCAGTATCCTCGAGCAAAAGATCAGAGTAATTATAAGACACGTCCAGCACACCTTTTTTCCAGTCCATTTTCTCGGATGATCCCCTAGTGCAGGAAAGAGAAATTAAAGCGTTGCCCAATATTTTATTGATATTTAGGTGAAGTAGTTTGATCTTTGGTTGGTGTTTAAATAAATGGCTGTAAACTTAAATATTGTTGCTGTTTATGAATGTGACAGTGACTATTGCCCCCATTCATCTCACCTTTAATTAATTTCTAGTCAAAAGAGGTGGTAGGTTCTTGCTTGACATCCCAATTTGATAGTGGGTTTCATGTCATCTGTCCACTTCCTTTTTAACTTGTCAATTTATCTTCTAAATTGTCATTTTTCTCCTCCTCTATGATCAAACCATCATGAAGGTCGTGCCACTTGTTTTTTTTTTTTAACTTACGACGGTCATGATATGATATGATATAATATATATATATATATATATATTAATAAACACATCATGTCATGAAAATAGAAATATATAGAAGAAAAATAATAACACATGCATTAATGGATCATCAATCATGAAGAGGCCGTAAGCTTCTCCCAGCTTGATCGAGAGGCAAATGAAGTAAAATGCTATTTCAAATTTTCACTATTTCTCGCTTAGTACATGTTGGGGTTTGCCGACGTTTCGTACACATAGCATCAAAAGTACTAACATATATGCTTTGCTTTCTTACTTTTAAGAAAAGATCATCATGTCTACTTGATCTCCAGTCTCAATCCTCTCTCTCTCTCTCTCTCTCTCTCTCTCTCTCTCTGATTAAGAAAACCTCTACCTCTTGTTGTCTCTTAATTTATGTACGCAGTACGTCGTACTCTCTTAAGTATGAACCTCAGTCGATGGATCGATGTTGGAAATGTCCCTCATGACACAAAAGGTTAATGAAGAGTACTAGATATCCTATACGATTTGTCAGTCTAGAAGACCTCAAATTAAAGGTGGCTTTTAGTAGTACCAATTAAACCCAGTTGTTTATAAGGTCATTTTGTTCTATTCCAAACGAAATTTTAATTCTATGTATGAAACATAGTCGATATTGACGAAGATCAATATCTCAAACCTGAGGTGACTATCAGACTGGACGATCGAATATCGATACTCGTTTCAGCCTGATCTGTGGCGTTCAGTATGCTGATTAAATTTACTCTGAGTCTGATCAGACCCATTATTTCGATGGATTTCCAGCATTACGTACATAGATCGGTTTTATACTTATATAGAATTAGATTCCCAGAATTTAAACGCCATTTTTTTTCAAGGCACTCGTGCAAAAGATTCTACTACATGAGATGAATATATATATATATATATATGTATGTATGTATATGATTAAGCATTCTAACTAGATCATGATCATAATTCTTGACCTACTTTTCCCAAAAACCATGGCAGAAAGGTTCAAAAACCAGTACAAGGAAGGATTATTATAAATTCTTATATAAACTGAATTTGCATATATGCGATGATATATATCGATTCACTACAGAAGTACCTCATCTCGATCCCTAGAAAAAAAGCATTCTATCTCAAGCCTGATCTGGGGCAGGGATGATCTCAGTAGCCGTTGGTTTATTTCTTTCAATATTCATTTATGAAGGAAAAAGTAATTAATCATGTGGATGATTGTGGGGATGGGTTTTGGATGTAAAGAGGATTTGCTGCTAGTGCTAGCAAGCTAAGGTTAAAAAGGGTTATTTCTCCCGATCGCCTTGGACCTTGTGAAGGGAAGAGCTCAGTCGACCTTTCAAAGCTGTTAGGGATGCCCCCTTCCAGTTCCAGGGGTATATTTTAACAAAAATTCTACTGATAAACGTTTGTAGACAAGTGACGGACAAACGGTCGAGCCATTACTTTTTTTTATTAAATTTAGAATCAAACGTCAAAAATGTTTCATGGGATGAGGAGAATGCCATTGAACCAAGATGACCAAAAAAGCTCTCTCTCTCTCAATATCAAAAAGGGGTGCATTTAATATTGTATCAAAACAGAGTCTTCGTCCTGTCTAAAAAAAAAAAACAGTCTTCGTCCTCCCTCACTTCATCAGTTCATCTTTCCCTCCCAGTCTTCATCTTCGCGTGAAAGGGTTTGCAACTTCTTCTCAACTTCTTCCTCTCATCTTCTTATTCTCGATTTTTTTTTTAGCATCTTCAAAGCCTTCACCCAAAACATTTTCTTCCAAACTTCCTCACAAACATAGAAATTTTTTTTAGCAGTTCTAGATTTGTTTCTTAAGTGAGAAATGAGTTTCTCCGTTAGATCGAAGATGTTTTTTTTTTTTTTTTTTCATTTCACTGAGTTCTTCTCAAATTTTTATGTGGATTTTGTCAAATGGGATTTTCATGGAGTGGGTTTCTTTGAATTTTGGAAATTGTAAATATTGCAACCATTGATTTTTAACTTTCATTTCTCTTTTCTTTCTTTTTTCTTTCATTTTCTCAGGCAAAAGAAGCAAAAAGATTAATAACTTCTGCTCAAAGAAAACACGTTAATCAGTGCTGTTTGATTTATTTCTGATTAAAGGGGTCGTATATTTTGCCGTCTGTTTAGACTTTTCTGCATCACAATAGAAGCCAAAAACTTCCAGGAAAGGGTAACTTCCAGAAAATGACTAGTTACACCAGATGAACATCAACATAAAAATATCCAGGGTGAAGAATGGACAGAGGAGAGAAAGAAAAGGGGTTAGGGCGGCTTGCAAATTGCAAGTCGTCTGAAGTAAAAAAAAAAAAAAAAAGGGTGAAAGTCTAGTAAAGAGAAACTAAAGAAAAAGAGAAGGGAGAGATTTATTATTATCTTTTTTATTTTTTTTTTTTTTTTTTTTATCAATTGTCTCCCGCTTAAAACTAAAATCATATATTTCCACCCAAAAACAAGCGGGTAATTACGATGGGCTCTAGACATCGTTTTTTTTTTTTTTTGAGAAAAAGGTTGCTCATATATTGATAAGATCAACTAATAAGGTTGGCAATACAATGAGGATAATCCTCTACATGAATGAATTCCTCATGAAGATTGAGAGAATCATTGGCTAAGCAAGTAGCCACTGAATTAAGAGTCCTACATACATAAGTAAACTTACATGTGCCTAGACTACTTAGTGAGGTTTTGAGATTCGCAACTAATAAACCCACTGAGCTCAGATTGTCTTCTTGACTATTAATAAAATTAACAACATTAAGGGAGTCCCCTTCAAATATGATACCTTTGAGACCTAGGTCCTTGCAAAACCAAATTGCCCTTTGTGTTGCCATAGCTTCCCCTAGGAGAGGGTCAGAAAAAGCATAGCAAGAGGCTTGTAGCATGGTTGTAACCTGTCCAAGCCAGTCCCTAACTATAACGCCCATCCCGACTCTAGAATGGATTCTATCAATGGTAGCATCCCAATTAGTTTTGTAGAAATTTGGAGGGGGTTTTCCCCAAGAGGTTGCAGCTGGAGTGGGAACTGATTTCTTGAGTGGTGGATTTCTAGATTGGATAATGTCATTTCAAGAGGAGATCACTTGAGAGGATTCCTACTGGAGAGAGGAGAATTGTTCCTCAAAGATTTTCTTATTCCTTTTTTGCCAGACACTACAACAAAAAGTGGCATTTGCCACAAATTGTTTTTGTCCGAGAAAATATGGTCACAATAACAAGTTTATTCCTACAATATTATGCTTTCCAGAAATAGGTGCCAAGATTGTTAAAATCTATGTTTGTTTTCGACAACATCCTACTGCCACAAATACTTTGGACACATTAAAATGATTTTCGACTGACAAAAGGTGTTATTGTGATGACACCCAAACGGCTTAAATTGTACACACAAGATTAATTTGATAAGCCTTTTTGTAACGGACAAAGGTTGCCGTAATAGGTGGGAAATATAAATATCTGAATGCATAGGCCTCACGCAACTCTTTATTTTCTTCCTACCATTCTGTCTTGCGCGATTTGGGATTAGGGTTATAGTGACTGTCATCTTCAACCCAGCCAAACATCATCGCACTCACCGTCGTTTTCCAGATTTTTGGGTAAATCTCTCTTTCTCGCTCCTCTCCCTTTTCTCTGTGTTTCCCTCTCACTCTCTCTCATGGATCCTTTTTTATTCATCTCCACCTAGGGTTCTTCGAGTTCCTGAGACTCTAAGTTTCATAGACCTATTTGGCCATTTTTGTTTTGAGTTAGAGTTCTTCGAATTTTACAGACCCATTTAGCCATTTTTATTTTGAGCTTTACATTTTGTGGACCAAAAAAGAAAGAGGGAAAGATTGTGCCTTGTGGGTCTTGATGGGGTCTGTGAGTTTCTGAGACTCTAAATCTCAGGCAATTACTTTCTTTTAGGCGATTGTGCCTTTTGATTGTGCCTTCCAAAATTTTGAATATCGTCCATGTGAGCATACCAATCAAGACACTAGAACAAAATATTTCGGTACCAATTCTATTTCGTATACTATTTCGGAATAGTTTATATATACAAAAATTATATATAAATACATATATAAATTATATTTCAAAATAATAGTCAATATATGAATAAATTATATATAAATACATATATATAAATAGTCTAGTCTGAATTGGGAAAAAAATAGCAAGAAATGAAAAAAAAATCAAAATCCAGTACAGATCAGTACGACTGATATTTGAGTCGGTACGAAGCAGACAGTGTATTTCTACTGCCCAACTGGCCGGTACACATGTACCGGCCGTATCGGCTAGTACAGCACGGTATTTAAAACAATGGTGCCTTCTAATTTTCTCTGATTGCGTCTTCATGGGTTTGAATTACTAGTAGAATTTGTATTGCTACTTTCAACTGATTCTTATTTTCCCTAAAGGGGTAGTTATATTGAAGTGTGTTGTTGCAATGTTAGGAGAATGAACAATAGCCTCAACCCTATCAAATGTAACCCTGTTACAGCCACTTTAAGTAGGAGATTGTTGGAAGCCCCCTTTATGTACCAAGTTATGATGAAAGATATTTTTGAATGCCATGATATAATAAAGTGCAAATGCTATGATATGATAAATAAATGATTTCATGTTGATGCCACATTATACTATGTTTTGCATGTATCATTATCAAATAAAAATAAAGAAAAGTCATGACAGAAGCTTTAAAGAATGGCCGTGAGAGATACATGGATAATTCTAATACATCAGACCCTTGTATCCAAGGATAAGTTTCTCTACACAATAGGAATGTCTAATCTCCACATGTTCACTCTACGAGACTAGTTCTACTTGGGAATTTTCACATGATATTACAATAACAAATGCTTCAAAATGTTTCCTAGAAGTTCTAAATAGAATTCTAGCATAGTCTTGCCATGAGTTCGTGGTAGGTTTTCGTGCTTCACTTTTGTGAATCGTAATTGCTAGTGATAGGTTATGGTGGATTCACGGTAGTGAGATGGAATGATCTGTACATCGCCGACTAAATTTTCCAATTCGTGCTATGTGAAGAAGAACCAAACTAGGTTTTTTTCTAATCCAACTCCTGTGTGTGAAGACATGAACTATACATGTCATCCAAAATGAGGGAAGTCAAATTATATGAATTACATGGATTTTTCTACTACACTAATGCATGATTTCTCACATTCATGTACTAACTCTAACTCGCGAAGTCCTAACTACTTGATGATTACTATCCAAATATCATAATTTCCTCTATTGAAGTGAAGCAATTCTCATTCTCTATATTAATCAAAACAACTCCCTGCTATTTGGCTTTGTGGTGCATTTAGTGCCAACCAAACAATGGTTTCAAGCATCACAATTCTAGTCTTGTGAAGGATTATACTCTAATTCTTTTGGCTGAATTGAAGCATTCTCTTATTCTTTTATGACATTGAAAAAAATATTCATAAGTACCATAGCATACCCTTTTGGGTGTGCATATAGAAGTCTGCAAATGACTAACACTTCTACTAATCTGAGATTCAATAAATGTGTTGCTACCCCAACTTCAGTGAACTAATAATAGTCATTTGCATATTCGTTTAAGATCATAATACTAGATAACCACCTGATAATTAAAATCTTGAATTGAGCAAATCATTTCAATCTTGAATAAAAGCTACAAAACTATCCTTTGTCAACCTCCTTGAACTTTACTAAATGACATACAAACAACATACAATGATTAGGATTTTTAAAAATGGGTATGAGTACACTGTGTAAACAAAGAATGGAACCAGTTTCTTTCATGAAATTTTCGAAATTCATTATTATTTTCCTTTTTACCCCATTATTAACTTGTATCTCCAGGTGCATTGGGAATGTCCTCAATTATCTAATGCATACCAGAAATCGGTAACAATGAATTTCAGTGAAGATATATAAATCAATAATATGAAACAAGTTGGTCATTGTATATATTTATTACTGATCAGAAAATGATGGACTTCAATAGTGTAGAAAATTTTCTACCTAGACGGATGATGAAAAACATGTTGTTTCAAATTTAGTAATACCAGCCAATCTCACATGCTGGCTGCCAACATCGATAAACAACATTCTATGCTGTATATATTTCTCCTAGACATGGTTTGCATTTGCATATTCACTCGCGATTGTATTTTGAAGGTAAAAATATAAATGTGACCGTGAAATTACAAGTCGCAAAACTAATAGGATTATTAAAGGTAATTATTCAAATATATACATCCCTTTTTCTAAATGGAGGTTGATTCCTCTTTTTGGGGGCTTTTCATAACAAAATTCATCAAACTCGATTCATGAAAATTAAATAGATTTTCATGAACACAATTCTGTAGCTTAAATTGGGTTCTATAATGTCAAAACTTATTTCAAACGACTTTTTCGTTAGAATGTACTACTTTCTTATGAACTTGCACTTTCACCTATATATGTACTTACGGACTTGACCATTATCTCTTATTCTTCCCTAGTGAGATTTTCATACGTTTTTTTTTATAGTTGCATGTCTTTATCGAACAAATGCTCAATGATGCATTTATTTAAGTTGATCATTGGTCTACTACCCATTTAGACTCAACCATATTCACACGCTATTGGTCTATGTTGGCTTCAGCTATTTCAAGAATACTTTACTATCTATTTTTTATTCCTCAAGGTGGAAATGGATAAAACGTGGATGCATATTGAAAATCGACTGTGGTCCAGTGAATATGTCGAAGGAGTTAAACAATTCCTCTTCTTTATGGCTCAATCCAATGCCCCTACTAGTGAGTCCATAAGGTGTCCTTGTTAAAGATACCACAATAATTGATTCCATCCGATTAATGTCGTAAAAGATCACCTATTTTTTAGAGGGATTGATGCTAATTATACGCGATGGATATTTCACAGAGAGGATGACCCGTTCAATGCTTGTCGTGAGTATAAGGAGGATGATGTAGACGATTTCGGTGACTACAATGATGACGTAGACGAGATGTTGGATGACATCTAGGCGGGAACCTTTATGGATAGTGTCCTTAGGTTACATTTCAATGGTAGTGAGACAGGAGCCGCACCTGCCAACTTCGACACTCCACCATACCAATCTTTTGAACAGTGTTTAGAAGATGCACAACATCCATTGTATCCATCATGTTCAAGGTACTCGAAGCTATCATTTATGGTGTAGCTACTACACATCAAATTGGTTGGGGGTTGGAATGAAAAGTCTTTTAACATGGTTATCCAGCTCTTGAAATCTACATTCCCGGATGCTTTCTTGTCTAAAGACTATAACGATGCTCGTCGGTTAAAGCGTGGATTGGGGTTTAGTTACACCAAAATACATATTTGCCCAAATGATTGTATATTGTTCTGGAAAGACAATATTGATAAGGATGAATGCTCGAAATGCAACATATCTAGGTGGTTCTTAACAATAGGTAAACAATGGGTGCCCCAAAAAGTGATGCACTACTTTTTGTTAAAGAAAATGTTACAACGTCTTTATATGACAAAGAAGACAGTACAAACCATGCGATAGCATAAAGAAGGATGTATCGATGATCCGAGTTGTATGAGGCATCCGGCTGGTTCAATGGTTTGGAAAACGTTTGATGGAAAGGATGATTGGTTTGCCAAAGATGCTCATAATGTGTGGCTAGGACTTGCAAGTGATGAGTTCAACCCTTTCAATAACATGAGCAAACCATATAGCATTTAGCCAGTAATACTTCTGCCATATAACCTGCCTCCATGGTCTTGCATGAAAGACCCATACTTTATGTTGATATGTCTAATACCTGGTCCTAAATTACCAGAAAATGATACTGATGTAATCCTAGGTCAAAAATATGGTATTAAGACATATGATGCATTCAGTTCATAGATTTTCTCGTTACATGCAACTGTACTCTGGACCATCAATAACTTTCCTGCATATGCCAATCTTTCAGGGTGGAGCACGAAGGAAAAGTTGGCTTGTCCTATGTGTAATGCCCAAACCGATTCATTGTAGTTGGATTTTTTGCGTAAACATTGTTATATGAGCCATCGTCGATAGCTGGTGTCGAACCACCCTTGGAGAAGGAAAAACGTGCATTTGACGGGAAAGAAGAACATCTCACGAAACCAGAAAAGCTTACAACCCATGATATACTAGAACAACTATGTATGGTCTCCAACGTGAAATTTGGGAAAGGTTCATGGAAAAGGAAGAGGGCACCATATGAATTAAATTGGATAAAAAATAGCATCTTCTTCAATCTTTCTTACTGGCGAGACTTGGATTTGAGACATAATCTGAATGTAATTGATATTGGGAAAAATATATGTGATAGTGTATTAGGCACATTGATGTCTATTGATGGAAAGAGCAAAGACACTACAAATGCACATCGGGACTTGGCCAATCTCGGGTTGAGGAAAGAATTGCATTTGCAACCTACCGGTGATCGTTGCATGATGAGTATGACATGTTACTCCCTAACTCGAAATGAGAGAATATCATTTTGTGAGTGGTTTTCACAAGTTAGATTTCCACATAGGTTGACCTTTAATATATCTCGATGTGTGAATGCTAAATACAACAAAATATAACGGATGAAAAGTTATGATTGTCATGTTTTCTTGCAATATTTGCTTTAAGTCGTGATTGGTGGTTACCTACGACCTAACATCCGCCAGTCTCTGATTGAGTTGAGTTCTTTCTTTAAGGAATTGTGTGCACGGACACTATCTACAGAACAGTTAAGGCAGCTTCAGGCAAATATTCTTGTAATCCTCTGTAAACTTGAGATGATACTCCCACCTGAGTTTTTTGATATTATGGTACACATCGCAATTCATTTGCCAGATGTAGCTATTCTAGCTGGACTAGTTCAATACAAGTGGAAGTATTCCCTTGATAGGTATCTTGAGAAGTTTAAGTGCTATGTTCGAAACAAAGCTCGTCCCAATGGATCGATTGTAGAGGCCTACGTTCATATTAAGTGCTTGACGTTTTGCTCAATCTGTCTAAACAACATTAAGATCAGATATGCTCCTGTTGAAAGAAATGTCGACATTCCAACGTCATCCAGTGAAGGCAACTTATCGATTTTCTCATAGAAGGTGCATCCTCTAGGGTCATCTAACAGGCACATGCTGCAAGACAAACTCTTCGCATGGGCCCACTAGCATGTGCTTAATAATTGTGCCGAGATCGAGCATTACCTAGGGTAAGGCCTTTATCTCTATAGTTACTTTAGTTAGATATTGTCAAACACATTGTCCTTGTGCATAACATGACACATTGTTTTGTAGTGACTATTATAACAAGATCTAAATGGAGGGCACAAAGAACATTGACCGTCGTCACCCAGTACAATTTCCTGTGTGGTTTAGAAAACAAGTGTGTCTTTTGCTACTTGTGAACGTGTACTATTTGTACGTGTCATATTCATATGGTGGAATGTGTGTGTGTGTGTGTGTAATTGCAATAATATGTTCTCTCTAATTATAGTTGTCCTTGACTTCATTTTAGATTCGAGACATGCTGTGCGGGATCCGATCGGTGTTTTCCATGAAATATATGCACTTGCATGTAGTCCCGATAAGTGGGTTGGATCGTATTCTAGGTGCATCATGAATAGAATCAGGTTTTATACAAAGTCACAATAGCTACATTGACGAACGCGAAATAATGGTGTTGTTGTTCAGTGAGAGCATCAATTGACGCAGGTTGATTTTTATGGGGTGTTGAAAGATATTTTAGAATTACACTATATGGGTTGACACAATGTGTATCTAATGTGTATCTGTATCAATGTGATTGGTGGGACATTGGTGATAAGAGAAGAGATATACGCGTTGGCAACCACTTGACCAGTCTGAATACTACACGAACTTGGTACAAAGACGAGCCTTTTATCCTTATATGCCAAACTCAACAAGTGTTTTACTTAAAAGATCCTAGTGTGGCCGAAAGTTAGTATGTAGTGCACAAGATAACTAATAGGAATGTGTACAACATTCATTTTGTTCAGTCTATTAAGGGTGATGGTGATACAAAATCTGCTAATAGTGATGGTTATGAAGGGGAAGATGAGCCCATACCATAAGCATTTTGTGTGTCAATGTCAGTGACCCAAACTTTATGAATCCATTGCATAAAGTAGATGGAGAGCCCTTGCTGGTTGACCTTGCGGTAATATCAGAGCATGAGCCATCTGAAGAAACTGATCAAGCAGTCGTGGCCGAGGATTATGGATGTGATTGGTGTGGTGGAATTGACCCTGCAGATGGTAATGGTGAGTGTAGTGAGGGTGACCCTTCTCATGATGATGATAATACATCAGAATCAAATGATGGTATGGGCACGTACCCTTGGTTCATGCTTCTATTTTCAATTTAAATAGGGGTCATGTTTTTATCTATTAGTAGACTTGTAGAACATAAACACTATGATGACGATGCCAACATTTAGATAATTGAGTTAACATCACGGGATGTTATGTGTTATACAAAAAAATGTCAAACTCCTTTAACTCAATACCTTTTTATTTTTGTCCAATTTAACTCAGGTGTATGAATGAAAATATCTATATTAATATGCATGACTAATATTTCTAGGCATGCCTTGCTTCAACATTGGGATTAACTTTTAATGTGCTTTTGTAGCATTCACGTGATCAGGATGACATGCACGTGCTTTTTTCCTATGACTTCATGAGTAACAAAGTATGGTCTTAGGTTATGTATGGTCTGATACATAATATGGTGCAGCAACTATTCTTCTATTCCTATAATGAATGTCTTCATACTTATTGTTAGGCGTTTGCATTGTAGTAACTAGCTGGTAATGAATAACCTGATTCCTATGTCCATTGACTATAACTTTGACATCCTCCTTTATTGATGTGACTCTGATCGAGCTTAGATGATTTCACATATCAACATTAGGATTAGGAAATTTTGTCAAATGACTCCACCCACAGCAGGTTAATGTCTCTTCCTCTGATCTGCATGCCTTTCATAATGAAAGGTGTATACGGGAAGCACGGAGATCATCCATATGCCTGTATTAAAACATAAAGGACGTAATGTGTTTGTGTAAATTGGGAATGTGATTACAAGGCAATAAGAGTGAATTCCAATAGACTTGCGCTCCTTGGCAGTCTCGACACTAAACTAATTTAATGCAGCTTTTACATCCATCCACTGGAACCAAGATGCTCATTATTCTTCTGACCGGCCCCACAAGTTGCATAGATGACTTATATGCAAGGTAGTGTTATGAAATGTTTGTTATCGCCTCCCATTTTGCTTACATGTTATGGAGTGACGGGTATGTGGAGTGGCATATTTGTACCTGGTTATTTGCATGTAAATGAAGTAATACTTTTGTCCACTTGTTTCATAAAATGAATATCTATGTGATTGCTCATAATTATGATGTTACAATGCCTAGAAATAGAGTAGGTGAAGAAGACTACCAAGTTACTTTAATAGGCTAGTCCAAATAAATGATCACAAGGTATTCATCCGAATTCATAAATTGAGCATTATTTTATACAGTGGGGTTATGGGAGCTTCAACATGATAATAGGAAGGGATGTAAACAGAAACTTCCCATAACACTGTAGCATGAGTACTTAACTATTTGGGTATTTATCAAATGGTGTTGGGTGTTAATAAGGGGTGGTTATAAAGCAGGTGACAAGGGACTTTATAACATCTCAATCGATAATGAGCTAAGTGCTACAATAATGGTCTTTCTTCCATGTGAAACCAAAATCTGATAGAGGAGGTCATAATTATATTTCTTACTCAGTTGGCACAAAATTTGATGGTAGGAATACCTTGGCATGTTTCTATTAACATATGTGATATCCAAAATTAGCATATATATATTTGTAGGAAACAAATGGTGTTGGGTGTTAATAATGGGTGGTTATAAAGCATGTAACCATGGGCAAAGAAACTATGTCAATTGATAGTAATTAGCTAACTGCCAGGCATTTCAGTGATCTCTTAATGTTAATAAATGTCCCAGCTTCAACTAAATGGCAAGCAGATAAAGTTTCTCACCTAAGCGAAATCAACATATATGTGCATGTGGTTGCTAGAACTTACATTTCTTACTAGGATGAACAACTCTACTCATGCTGGGTATGTATTGAGTGGCTTGTAGTACTAAGATCTAGCATGATCACACTAATAAAAAGAAAGTTCCAGCATGATCACAAGTTTCTATTCATAAATAATGTTCTTGGGTGTTATTAAAGGCTTATTACATTGGTATGTAAGAGAGATGAAAAATTATCAAGCATGTAAGGAGGAAATATAACACATGGTGATTAATAAGGCAAATGTGTAAAATAATAGTCTATCATCCAACTGAAAACATATAAATGTGATAGATTCAATTGGCAACAATCATTTCCTACGCAAACATCCAAATTTTTAATAAATTGCCAGTGTAAAACAGGGTATCAAACGGGTGGCTATAAAAGCATGAAATGAGGGGAAATAACAAATGATGATTACTATCCTAATGAATTGAAATAATAGTCTCTTATTCAAATCAAACTAGAATGGTACTTAAGCTCGTTGGCAGCAAAGTGCATGTCTTACTCAAATTTAGCTAAATCTGTAACAAAATTTTCAAGAAACAGGGTGTGAAATAGGGGTTAAATGAAGCATACTGCCATACATGCAAAAATTATAAATAATGTTTTCTTGACATTACTAAGCTTAAATTAGAAATAATATTTATAAAAGTATCAAACAGCCTCACTTTGTTAAGGGCGGGAAGAACCATAAAAAGGAGCGGGATGCAAACTTTATTTGGCCCCACCAAGTTAAACTCTGGTTTGTTCAAAACAGCTTAGCCCTTTTGTCATTGATCTATGGGTTGTCCTTTCCCAACTCTACCTAGAAGACAATATGGTGGTTAAGTTGACCACCCAAGTTCATATCCACAAAATTAAAGATAGATGCAAGAGATCATCGAGCAAAACTCAAACTAGAGACTGAGGAGCTAGCACTACAACCATGAAAGAGCATCAATTCCAGCAGGGTAAAGCACCAAGTGTCTAGATTTGCACTACCTCTCCCTTCTAACAAAACTTAAATTTGTCATTGCTTTCTCTACTCTCACACTCTCTCTGTCGCTATCCCACATTTTATACCTTTTTGTTTCAAGTTTATGGAAAATGGATCAATAAACCCTTCATCCACCAAAAAAATGGAGATCCTTACCTCCATTCATATGTGGATGGCCTTGCATGAAGTTGAAATGGAAGTTCACTCTATGTTGTTGGCCCCTCACTCATACCCACCACAGGATGGTACACTAACCATGTATTTTCAATTGTGTATAGCCCAAAAAAAAAAAAAAAAACAAATTGTCTATTCTAGTAAAAAAAAAGGAGTTATCAAGTTATTTCTTTTTTTTTAAGTAATCAAAGAGTGTTTTTACTTATTGTTTTGCCATAATATGCTATTAAGCATTTAAACCAAAATTGCATGGAAGTACCAGTTATTTTTGTTATATTTTTTTTTTTTTTGGCATAATAGGCTGGTAATTACCATTTGACAATTTTTACATGCAAGTTTACCATTTGTACTGACTCTTTTATACCTCACATGATGTTTGAGCTTACTTTATATATATCTCGTATGCTTCTTTTAATAGATGGTGTCCTTAATGGTGGTGATAATTGGTAAACAGTACAAGTTTGAGCAACTTGGGATATGTTTTTTTTACACATATATGCTGGTGAGATAATGTAAACATAACCAAAAATGTTATTTCTGTTATCTGTTTTTTTTTTTTTTTTTTGGCTTAATAAGCTGGTAATTACCATGTAACAATTTTTGCACGCAAGTATACCATTTGTACTGACTCTTTTGTACCTCACATAGTGTTTGAGCTTGCTCTATATATTTCTCCTATGCTTTCTTTTAATTGATGGGGTCCTAATTGGTGGTGACAATTGTTAAACAATACAAGTGCTGATTAGATTTTTTATGTTTATGCTTAATATGCTGATAAGCACTTCACAGACTTGAGGCGCAAGTTGTTTTTTTTTTTTAATTGTTTAATATGCCTGTGACCTTATAGTTTTGTTTGCTATCATAACACAGTACATATAGAAGAGCTCACTGCACTTGGCAAGGATGACAGTGAAAGAAAATAAGAACTATCTTATCTTACTTGCTATTTAGTAGGGTATATATACAAACTCTCTATAGCAATAATGGTGAGATGGGTGAAAGGAAGACTACCTGGATGAATATGGATGCGGTGGACATTATACACACCCTTTGCTTATTGGCTCAAAGTACCGTCATGGACCACCACGATTGCGCGATGCTGGAGAGACGGGTGAAGACACAAGACAGAATGATCCAGCTAGCCCACCAAATGCTAATGTAGCAGAGCCCAGGGAAGAAGGAAATGAGGAGCATAGGGCAGTCACTAATGATGGAAGTAAGTTGGGAAATTTACCCCTATCCACCTTCATATATTCTATTTGCATTGCATTCACTAATGGATTTATTGATATATGGACTCAGATGCTACAGTTTTGACTCCCCAAAAATGTGGGCAAGGACCCGCAAAAGACACATTATTTGAACGACTTAGGAAAATTGGTAAAATACCTTCGACTATTAAAGATGGACAAAGAGGCCCATCATGTCAGAATTACAACTTATTTTCTGAACAGGTGACATCGATTGTGAGACTTCATGCAAATATGCTACATGTAAACTGGAAAACAATGCCGAAATAGGAGAAAGAGGAACTCATTGACCGTGTTAAGGCAAGGCATTTTTCTCACTAGTATTGCATTTGCAACAGTTCAGAAATTTTAGTTGCTGTTCAGAATTTTTTTTTTCCTCTTTATTTAACATGCACGATTTTTGGCATTGAATTATTCATTTAAGTGATTATTAAAATAACTACAGATGTAACTGTTTACACTCATTAGTTATAGGAAGACTTTATATTAGATTGGGCACAGAGTGCCCATCGTGAGTGTGTGACCAATGCAGTTGCCCGAAAATACAATGCATTCCAAAAACAATACTTGGGATATGGCATGCACGAAGCGACACTGTCTAATGGGACAAGCTGGGTGGAGAAGCCCATTTGAGAACATTTGTGTTCAATGTGGTCCAGTGAAGGTTCCAAGGTACTTGTGTAAAAATGTTTAAGTTCTATCGGACACATTATTTATGCTACAACATTCCTTTGCTTATTACTAGTGCAGTAGGGTATGTATGTATAAATAGTGATTATGCATTTTTTTCGTATGTTAAATCCGAGAAAATGTCGATGAGAAACACGACAAATAGGAAGAAGCAGTGTGTAAATCATACGGGTGGCAAAAAACCATTCGTAAGGATTATGGAGGAAATGGTAAAATGGAATTTAATAAATGCACTTTATCTGCATGCTAAAATAATATTTCTCTGAAATTTCTAGTTTAGGGTAACTAACTCCTTTATTGTTTGTCTATTAAAGAACGAGCCACAACCAAATCTGGTTGAATTGTATAGACGAGTGCATTGCATAGATGAATGCAGAACGTAATTACGTAATTGGTTGAAACTGTTACTAGATAGCAACAACATGAAAATTTCAGTGTTCTTTATTTTCAAATTTCATGGCATATGTTGACTCCCTACATTATTCTATGTAGAATCTTATGTTTGAGAGGTTGGATGAGACCGAAGTTGATGCAGGGGACATTGATGGAGCAAGTAATGCAGTGTTTAGGAAGGTTTTAGGACACCGATCAGGCTATGCATTAGGTTTAGGCCACTCCGTTATACCTGAACCATTTCTATCACTACGCAAAAATAGGGATTATGTACACATTGTAGAAGAGAACGAGAGGAACAATAATGAAGCAACATCGTACAAGAACCAGGTGGATGGATTGAGAGCTCAATTACAAGATTTTTAAAATCAGTTTAAAGATTATCTTGAAGTGATGAATACTCAGATGGACATCATTAAGGGTCGAAGGGAATCTCATCAAGAGTCTCCTATTAACACTTAGGCAACCTAGAAGCTAAGTGAATCATCCCTACTTTTGTCTTTTTGAGAATGACTTTTTGAAGGACATTTTGGAAGACTAGGCAGCCATTTGATGGGGATGAAATGATGGATAAAAGTTTTTTGTTGAGCAACTAAAGGTATAGCTTTTGAGTAATTGGTTTCTCAGACTGGTATACAGCACATGGCAGTGAGAGGTACACATTGCTCCCTATATCAGTTGGCTGAATTGTAATTTGTTAGATATTCTAGTACTTATATACTTCCTGTCCTACCATATATTACATGAAGCATTGCATGCAATCACATGAAGTTGATAGGATTTCAGGGGACATTTGTGAACTAAAAAAAAAAAAAAATTAGGCCTGCATATAAGGGTAGAAGCGTGTAAATATGATCTGCTTTCTGTCATAAGTTGAATCACATAAAGTATAACATAGGAATGAGGTTAAATTGATAGGGTTGGTTGGGAGGAAGTGAACTAAAATAATTGTTCCTGCATGCCTCAAGTATTTCCAATTGTTAGTTGCTATATGTCTAACCATATTTCACATGGCATTACATAAGAATCTTGAGTAAAATTAAGGTAAAAATTAGAAGTTAATTGACATAATTGAAACATTATATAAAATTAGAACCTGGTATATATGATTTGCTTTCTGTCCTAAGTTATATCAAATGAAGCCTTTATTAGAATTAGGTGAATTTGCTTCAGCAAGTTGCTTCAGTGAACTTCACTAATTTGATTACATAACTTAATTAATTCCAATGGTTGAAACTGCTTTAGATGAAACAATATATCACATGGAATTGCATAGAAGTAAAATTGAGTAAAGTTAATTGATGAAAGCTTACTAAGACATAATTGAGATGTGATATAAGATTAGAACTGAGTAAATATTATCCATCTAACAGTCCTAGGTTATATGCACATGAAAGATTACATAGAATTAGGTGGAGTTGCTAGAATTGGTTGGTGCGTGTGGACTGGACTAATTGAGCTTTCAATATTCCTCAATAGTTTCCAGTAGGTACGTAGTTGCCTTCTGTTATGCAATATATCTCATGGCATTACAATAAATCTCGAGTGAAACTGAGTTGGAATGCAATTTGGTAAAAGTGAATTGAAATAAAAGTGATTGCTGCATAGATTATTTCCATTGGATACATACATATGTAGGGGTTACTAAATGCAGAAAAAAAAAGGACAAAATGATAATTTTGTAATAATATTACAGATTAGTTCAATTATTGTTGATATATAGCCTGCTTGAAAAATTGATCAGAAAATGCAATAATTCACATTTCCATATTCTTATTGTTGCAGGTCATAGGGCTGGTAGATAGGACCAGGAGTGAATGGGAGTAGTCCAGCATTATAAGCTATAATGCTGCCAGAGAACATAATTGACAAATTATATGTTGTCCAATGGATTGGAGATGACATTTTTGGGCATAGTTGCACTAGATATGTAATTCTAAAAGTCAATTCTGTAAGAAATGCTACACTGCAAGTTCATGCCTTAATCTAAAAACATGTAATTTATTTGATTTGTCCCACTTTATTATACATATCTAGCTGACTCTTTATTAGAACATGAATATGCATCGTGGAACAAGTTTAATGAGACTAGCTAACTCTTGAAACTATCATGTGTGTATATGGCTTGTTGCCTTCAAATCTATCATTTGTAGTTGTTAGATTGGTTGCAAACAACATTGATGTAGTACTTGATGATGGCAGCTAACCATGTTCCACATAAAAGTGCATAAATGTTGACACTGTTCCAGATAACCATGGCTAGGATTGCTTGTGAATGCAAATAATTAGTTGTACTTTCTAATGATAATATATAGGACTCTATTTTTCATGAAATATGTTTGGTGAAAGATGGATGGACAAGTATTAGTTTGACATATTTTACCACATCAAAATTGGCAGGATGGGTGCTATTGAGTTATGGAACTTAATAATATTGCACATATCCAACATGATCAAGTGCTTAAACTGGTCAGCCGAGTTGTACAAGTCATGTCCTATATGTGTATTATCTCCAATGTAATCATACATGACGTAAATGCATATATAAAAAGATTATCAATATATGAGGTATTAATGGGGGCAGGATATATAAATATATAGCAATGCAGGTGGATGCATAATTAACAGATAAATTATGCTGGATATTGAATTAATAGAGAATTTGATGCATGCTAGATATAATTAATAGAATTAAGCTATCTATAATTAATAGCTAGCATTTGCATATATGTAGTGAAACCAGACAACATAAGATACCACCATTTCTGGCATGCATATATAAGAGGGGTTATCGTTATCAAGTGTTGAGGCAAATGGATATTATTGGCAACACAGCACTCCAAATGAATATTACTATCAGATTTTGGTACCATATGTTTTCCTCGGACATTGATCTTTTATCTGCAACAAATATATGTCAATAAAGCTATATTTATTGAGAAAACTTTAGTTAGAAAAGAGCAATACCAATGCTTACATACCAATGGATTAGCTCATTTATGACGAGTTGGAATAGTCAATAATAGTAATCTCCATAAATGAAGTTTGTCAAAATAGCTTTTTTTTTCCACAACGAGCTATTGCAGGATATTGGGTTTGGCAACCAAGACCATTCGAAGAAACAATTCATTTACAAGGACATTGTTCTTCAATAGTACATGATTATTGGAGAAACAGGTTTGTGGGAAATGTGGTTCCTATGGCCAAGTAGGTTGCTGTAATACTCACGTTGTGGCATTACAGTGCGACAGGTTTAAGATAATAATGAAAAGCTCAAATGAGGGAAATGAGCATTCGTGACAACATTGCACTGTGAGAACTAAGCAAATTGATCGACTTAGTGTGCCCTAGACCAAGCAATTCTAGCCAAAGAAATTTTCATTAGTGATGATATTTTTTGTGGGCATTAAGACACAATTTGCTACAAAATGTGGCAATTGCCGATATGAATATACAATTGGGTTTTTTTATCTACAGCCTTGCTACCACTATCTTTTTTCAATATTGATTTTTGACTGCAGAATTTTAGGCTTATTCTGACAAAGAGTTTTGTGGCAATAGCTGATTTCTGTTGTAGTGAGAGTAGTTTAGCAGTAATTAGTACCACTGTGATGTGTTCTTCTTTTGGCAAAGTGACCATTAAATACTCCAAGATTTCTTGGAATGGAGCCTCAGTGATACTTAGCTTCTAAATCCTCCTGGAACTACAGCTCCAAATAGCTTAGGCAGTTCGACAAAACCATAAGACATGAGCTGTAGTTTCAAAAGCTTGTGAGCAAATGGGGCAGAGAGGTGAGTCCAAGATCTTCCTCTTGACTAAGTTGACTTTGGTGGGGAGAATGTCTCTAGCAGCACACCATATGAACATTTTTAAATAATATAGAGCTGAGAGGTGCCAAATGAACTTCCAAAGCACAGAAGGAGAAGATGTAGATGAAGACTGGCCCTTAGAGGTTGTTATGAGTGACACTTGAAGGTGGTAAGCTGATTTGACTATAAAAAGACCATTTAAGGTGCACCTCCAGGCAAGGACATCAAGTTTGTTGAAGGTGCTCTCTGGAATCCTTAGAATTTTTTTTGCTTCAGAAGCATTAAAAAAATCATGTATTAAAGGCAATTTCCAATGATGGGTGTCTTGGTCTATAAAGGAGGAAATCGTGGCTTCTGGATCCAGTAACATAGGCTGAGATTGAACTTTGAAAGATGAGGGAGATGGTAACCATGTGTCAGTCCAAATTTTTATCTTTGTTCCAATGCCAACTCTGCAAACAAGACCCTCATATGAGAGAGGCCTAGTTGTTGTTATAATCTTCCATAGATAAGAGTCATTGGGTTTGATTCTAGCAGTCATGAGTTCACCTTTGGGGAAGTACTTGGCCTTGAGCATTCTACCAGCTAGGGATAAGGGTTAAGAGATGATTCTCCAACCTTGTTCAGCTAGGATTGCTACATAAAAGCTTTCAAACTCTCAAAAACCAAGGCCTCCTGCCTGTTTAGATCTCCCTAGGCCCTTCCAACTAAGCCAACGAAGTTTCAATTTTTGTTCCTTAAGTTCCCACTAGGATGACTGCATAAGCTTGTTGATATTGTTTAGAATGCACTTTGGTATCTTGAAAATACCCATAGAATATGTAGGTATTGCTTGGATGACTGATTTCAGTAAGATATCTTTGTCTACTGGTGATAGAATATTTGTTTTCCAATTCCCAATTTGTGCTCTAATTCTATCAAGGATGGGAGTAAATGCTTTTGATTTTAATTTGCCTATATAAGATTGGAGGCCTAGATACTTATCAAAAAGACCTGAGATTTTGATTCCAGCTAGAGAGGTGATGGACTGCTATGTTGATTGTTGAGTATTTTTGTTGAAATAAATTGAGGTTTTGTCTAAGTTGAGCCTTTGTCCCGATGCTTGTTCATAAGATGAAAGGATACCATGGAGCTTGCACTATTCATTTATGTTGGACTTGCAAAAAACTAAGCTGTCATTAGCTAAAAATAGATGGTTAAAGTAAAGAGATCTTTTACCAATCGGAAAACCAGGATTAAGGCCACTATTTTTAGCTTGATTCAGGGCATAAGCAAGGACTTGGGAATGCAAGATGAAGAGGTAGGGAGATAGTGGATCTCCCTACCTTATACTTTTAGAGAGAATGAGTGTTGGTCGAGAAAAACCATTAAGAAGAATGGAGTAAGACACAGAAGAAACATGACATAGTCAGCTCAACTCAATCACTAGCAAAGCCAAATTTAAGCAGAATAGCTTTGAGGAAGGACCACTCAAGCCTATCATAGACTTTGCTCATATCTAATTTTAAGGCCATAAAACCATCATTTCTCTTACCCATCCTATCCTGCATACAATGTAGAATCTCTTATGCCACAATAGTATTATCAAAGATCAACCTACCATGAACAAAGGCACTTTGGATGTCTGAAATTAGGTTGGGCAGGATTTTTTGAAGTCTATTGGCAATTACCTTTGCAATGATTTTATAGAAAATATTGCAAAGGCTTATGGGTTTGAAATCAGTGAGGAGGGTGGGGGCTTTCTTCTTTGGGATTAGAGATATAAAGGTATGGTTGATGGAATGGATATCAGACTTGGTATTGAGCATATCAATTACAGTAGAGATAACTAAATTACTAACAGTGCTCAAATGGTGCTGATAAAATAAGGTTGGAAAGCCATCAAGGTCAGGAGACCCTATAGGATTCATATCAATGATAGCTTTTTCCACCTCAATTCTATCATATGCTTTAGTGAGACTCATATGCATTTCTGAGGTAACAAATGGTTGCATATGCTCGAAAATATCTACAATGCCAATAAGGTTAGAAGAAGAGGAGTTGCATATAGTGATCTTGAAAAAATGCCCTAATCTCCTCAACTTTGGTGACTTTTAGTCCCTCTCCATTACTAACAGCAGAAATCAAATTCCTGTCTCTTCTCAATGTGGCACTTTGTGGAAGAATTTTGTAGGTCTATCCTGCTATTTAAGCCACTTCTGTTTGGCACACTGCCTTAATTTCAAATCCTCAAATTCCAGCATGCCATCAATCTCCATTTGTAGCTTCCTGATAACAGCAGTGTCAAGCCAGTGTTTGAGGTTTGCAAGTGATTGAGGAGCTGTCTTTTACTAGATAAAGTTTGGGAGAATTGCTTGCTGGATTGGCAGTGCCATTCTTGCAAATGAGCCATGCATCTTTTTAGTCCATTCCTTACCACACTGGTCCTAGAGCCCTGTTAGATAGAACTAGTCCGTGCCCTCTCAACAATGAGCTTTAGATTTCTGGATAGGGTAAATTGTGACTGAATCAATGCAAGGGGCATATAAATATATTATATAATATAAATTTATGTATTGTGCACTCAATTAATATAATTTGGTTGTGTCACTCTTTTTAAATATAAAATAATTATTTTAATCAATTATATCAGTAAGATGCACAAAAAATTTACAAAAATGACAGTAAATAGTAAAATTTATTTACATATGTTAGGAGACTATAATTTGCAGAACTCAACATGTATTTCATTGCTTGAGGAAGTGTTATTTTATACACTTTACAAAGGAAATAAAATAGGAATCAATTCTGATACAAGATGCTAAAGGGAATAAAAATAATAGAATTTCATTTTAGAATGTATTAGGACTAGACTGTGGTGAGGAACAGTACTCTTCATTTTCATCATGCTGCATAATAGAATCATTTATGTTAATACCCCCCTCGAGTCCAATGGGCTGGGTGTTACCAGTAGTGAGACTTGTACAAAATAAAATGAATTACCAGAGACTAGAGGCTTTATGAAAACAACTGCAATCTGATCTTTGCAGCTGCAGAATGATACCAACTGTGTTTTGTAGCTACTCAATCTCTAACAAAATGATAATCAATATTCATCTACTTTGTTCTTGAGTGGTAAACAAGATTAGCTTAAAGATAGGTGACCCCAATATTGTCACACCATACTAGCATGGGAGGCCGAGATAGGGAAAGGCCTAACTCACGAATCAGTGTTTATAATCAGATTAGTTCAACAGCTATAGAAATAAGAGACTTGTATTCAACTCTGGGCGGCTCTCCCATAAGGCGAGTTAGGCAATTGCCTAAGGCCCATAGTGAAATAAGGCCTCAAAAAATACTATAAAAATTATTCGTTAAAAAATACTTTAAAAAAAATTAAATTATCCCCCTCCCCTCCCGAGTTTCTTCCTGCAACTTCAAATGAGCTTCTGAAACCAAATCCTACCTTTCTCTCATGGCACAGGATTGACCAACTAGTCCTAAGCATTCTTTTCTCCTCCCTTTTTGAAATCTTAGCCCATATTCTCTCATCTACTACTTTTCATCAACTATGGACTTCACTTTCTTCCATGTTTTCATTCCAATCTCAAGCCAAGGAGTTTCAAGTTCGATTATAGCTTACCAACTTGTCTACTGGAGATCAAACCATATCTAATTACTTTGGGAAGGTACGTCAACTTGTTGATTCCTTTGCCTTTACTAGAGCACCTTTATCTGATAAGGAGCTGGTCACCTATTTGTTCAATGGCCTTGGTCCAACCTATGAGTCTTTCGTGACCTCAATCACTACACGGGTTGACCCTACATCATCCCATGAACTCTATCAATTGCTTCTTATTCATGAAACCCGATTATCTCACAATAATAATCCTCCCATTTCTTGTGTTGAGCCATCTGTGTATTTTAGCTCTACCACCATAGATCAACATCGGCGTAACTCCTTTTGAGGGGGATGCCAAGGACGTAGTAGAGGTTACTATCACTCAAATAGCCGTGGTGGACGCATTTCATCTCCTCAGAATTTCTCATAGTAGTATAACTGACAATAGTACAACTCCCAGCATTCCATTTGTCAAGTATGCCAAAAGGCAGGTGACATTGCACTTCAATGTCAACATCGTTTCAATCACTCATATCAACTTGAAGCTCCAGGGACATTCTCTGCAAATTATACTGACCATAGCCCATCTCTTGAATCGGCTTGGTACCCTAATTCCGCAGTAACTCATCACCTTAGTAATGATATGTCTAACTAGAATTTATCTTCTGAGCCTTATGCAGGTGGTGAGACCATTGGTCCATTAGAGTGGGTGATGGTGCTAGAATTCCTACAGAAAATTTCGGTAACTCCTCTATACATTACAACCCTTCTTCCTTTCTTCTTCGCAACTTACTTCACATTCATTCCATAACCAGAAATCTTGTCTCTGTTCTCAAATTTTGCACTGATAATAACTGTTATTCACATTTTTTTGTGAAGGACAAGATGACGCAGAAAATCCTTCTCACCAGGCCCACCTGGGATGACCTCTACACATTTCCCACTATTGTGTTCTTCATTACCTTCCCCATTTGTCCATGTTGGTGTGCGAAATTAGGTTGATTAGTGGCATAGACAACTTGGGCATCCTTCTTTAGCTTTTGTCTCTCATTTATTGCACTCTAAGTTTTAGTCCTTTTCCCCCCCCACAGAATCAGTTTTTCAATGTTCTTCTTGTCCCTTTGCAAAATGTCATCAACTTCCATTTCATACTAGTCAGGTTCATTGTACCCAACCTTTAGAGTTGCTGTATATGTGCCGATGTTTAGGGTCAAGCCCATTATGTTTCTCATAATGGTTATAAATATTGCATTTCCTTTGTCGACTATCATACTCGCTTCCCTTGGCTTTTTTTAATCAAATTAAAATCTGACATGCATCAAATTTTCTCCTCCTTTTTTTCATTTGTTAAACAATTGTTTAATACCAAGATAATCACACTTCGAACTGATGGTAGTGGTGAGTTTAAACCACTCACCTCTATATGCAAACAATTTGGTATAACTCATCATTTCTCATGTCCCTACACCCATCAATAAAATGGGCTAGTGGAACGTAAGCACCGTCACATTTTTTAGACTGGGCTTGCACTTTTGGCCCATTCTCCCCTTCCCTTCACTTACTGGGCTAAAGCCTTTGAAACAGTAATATATCTCATAAATTTACTTCCTACTTCAACACTTAAAATAAATCTCCTTACTTCATGGTATACCATTCTGAACCAGACTAAAAATTCTTACAAATGTTTGGTTGTGGATGCTGACTCAATCTAAGGCCATATAACTCTCATAAGCTCAATTTTCGGTCCATGTCGTGCGTGTTTTTGGGATATAGTTCAACACATAAGGGATATAAATGCATGGACCTCAAAACCAACAAAATATATATTTTTCGCGTTGTTCTCTTTAATGAAAACTCTTCTCCCTTCTTTAAACCTTGACCACCACTGTCTTTCTCAAATCAAGTTCTACCCAAACCACACTACCCATCATTCCTACTCCTTTATTGGGCCCAACTCAAAAACCAACCACTAATCTTCTTAGCATGTCCATCCTTAGCCTAGGTCCAATACACTATCACTGACTTCACCTACCCCTCAAACTTATCCTTCCTCATCTTCAACTTTAACAAACCCAGAAAATTCCTCTGTTACTAATTCTCTCGAACCCCTATTCCCACTCCTCCTCATTCTTCTTCCACAATTTTAGCTTCGCCAAGGTCTCCTATAATTACACGTGCTCAAACTAACTCTTGGTCCCCCAAGATTTACTGATGGAACTGTCTCCTACCCCACTCAATATTGTCTCACTATCTCTGCGCAGGTTCCAAATGAGCCTTCAAGTTTTTCTCAAGCCTCCAAATTTTCTAAGTGGAAATAAGTCATGAAGCAAAAATATGATACACTCCTTTAGAATTGTACCTGGACTCTTGTACCCTTACCCCTCACATAAATGTTCTTGGTTATCGATGGGTGTTTTACACCAAAACACATGTGGGTGGTTCATTTGAAAGGAGAAAGACCTATTTGGTTGCTAAAGGATATCATCAGCAACTTGGTATCGATTTTCATGACACTTTCAGCTTGGTGGTTAAGCCTTTTGCAATTCGTCTTGTACTTTCAATTAATGTTTCTTGAGGGTGGGCCTTGCACCAAATTGATATCCAAAATGCATTTCATGGATTATTAACTGATGATGTTTACATACAGCAGTCTCAGGACTTTGTTGACTCCACTCGACCTCATCATGTTTGTAAGTTTCAAAAAGTCATATACGGCATCAAGCAAGTTCCACGAGCTTGGTTTGCTCAGCTAAGTACTTGGTTACTTGATTATGGTTTTGTTGCTTCTTGTTGACCCATCACCCGTCATTCTTACTCATCATGATATTCAAATTTATTTGCTAATGTATGTGGATGACATAGTCATCACTTCTTTGAAACAATCTTCCATTGCATCTTTAATCCATAATTTAGGTTGTGCTTTCCCTATAAAAGACCTTGGCAGACTTGCATTTTTCCTAGGCATAGAGGTCGACTATACTCAAGAGGCATTCTACTATCTCAGTGTAAATACCTCAAAAATCTTCTCACTCGAAGCAAAATGCTTCAAGAAAAACCTATGTCCTCACCCATGATCTCATCTCTTAAATTTTTCCGACATAATACACCCAATCTTGAGGATGTCACATTATATAGAAGCATTGTGGGTGATTTACAATATCTCTCCATCACAAGACTCGACATCTCCTTTGCAGTAAACAAAGTTTGCCAGTTCTTGCATACATAGAAACTTCCTTATTGGAGTGCAGTCAAATAGATTTTAAGACATTTAAAATCCACAATCAATCATGTTTTTTTTTTTTTTTGCATCAAAATCTAGCCTCACACTTCAAGCTTATAACTCTAAGGCCGATTTGGGTGGGTGTCTTGATGGTTGTAGATCAACCAAGGTTATTGCCTCTTCTTAGGCAAACATCTCATATTATGGAGCTCCAACAAAAAATCTATTGTGGCCAGATCCTCAACCAAGGCAGAGTATAACTCCATTGCCTCATATGTAGTTGAACTTATTTGGTTACAAACTATCATATGTGCTTGGTATCCCTTTATCTTGAGCTTCAATTCTATAGTGTGATAACTTTGGTGCCACCTATCTCTTAGCCAATCTAGTTTCTCATTCAAGAACAAAGCATATGGATATATCACTTTGTAAGAGATAGAGTGGTTGCCAACACTCTAAAAGTTTCCTTCATCAGTTCACAAGATCAAGTTGTGATGTGCTTACAAAGCCTCTTGTAGCTGACAAGTTCCTTTAGTTCAAGTCGAGCCTCAATGTTGTCAATATACCCTTAACTCGAGAGGACGTATTAGAATAGATACATTTGATGTTCCTTAGTCATATATGAGTAGAGCAATAACGTAAACACATGATATGCATTCTATTGTAAATACTGTAGAGGCATTAGCTAGGTTGTTGCTGTCTACGATTACTTGTAACAACTTTTATTCTCTTCACAGTGTATATATATTCATAGCATTACAAATGAAATACAACGAAGAGAATTCACAATCTGTTATGCTTTCTCTGTATCCACTCTGCATTGTCTAACACCACCAACAAGAAGCTGCTTAGGTTTTGTTTGGTCGGCATTAAAAAGAAATTAACTGCATGCTTCTCAATTATTTTATTTTTATCACGAGTTGGATGAAATTCACCTTTGTTTTCTTAATTCACACTCAATTAATAGCCGGTGTTGTTCGCAAGATAACTAAAAATTAATAATTGGGAAATAAAAACTAATTATTAGCGAGAGCTATTGTGGAAAATTTGACAGGATCAGGTAAGATGATATCAATGATTCGTTTGCAGGTTAATTAGGTTCTGCGCTGAGCGAATCCCATATATAATTTGTCTATGATATATAATATATACATATATATATTCGATATCATGTGCTATAATTAGACGTCAGACGTCAAACTTGATCTTCCTCGTGCATTAATTATATATAATTAGAGGGCTTTGATAAATCTCCCACCTCATGTGGATGTTATAGAAGTTTTCCAATAAACAATTAATTAATGACTTGTAGCCCTCATGGATCAGAATGACTTGAGCTAGAATTAGAGAGATTTTTCCACTATTATTCCTACGCCAATAAATGAAACAAGGCTTTTGTCTTCTTGGAAGAGGGAGTACGTCCATTTCTTCCGACCTGTGGAAAGCTGGGGCACATAAATAAAAGACATATATATATATATATATATAAAACAGTTTCATCGTTTTTTCCTTATGGCTTTTCACCTAATAGTCAACCTTAAAAGCCGGCCCTTCAAAACCTTTAGATTTGGATTCATTCAACATCTATCTTTATATTATTATTCGTTCGGCAAACAACTCAATACTAAAATTCCTTCATACTTCTACCTCTTGAAATGGTCAGAATGTTAAATATTTTAATACGAAATATTAAATTGCGATTTTTTATATCTTATGTACGTCTTTCGTTGCAGTTTAATGAATAATCTTATTTGACTATAAAAGAATAATCATGATCTTAACAATTGTATTTAGTATCTTCTAATATTTAAAAGTAGAATTAACTTAGAGGGGAGAATATATTCTTAACTCTCTCATTGTTTAAATAAACTTGTCACTATTATACAATTTAAAAATATTTGTGTACACTATAACTTATTAATTAAATTATATAATTTGAATTAATATAAATCCAAAAAATACGGATCAATAAAACTCTTGCAACGTTTAGAATTATGGTAAGAAATATTATTTTTAATTTAAAATTTAATGTAATAAGCTTTATTATTAAAAAATTATTTACTTTTTGAAATTCATATATCTAAAATACTTTTTAAAATTAATTACGATATTTTTTAAAATATATAATTTTTTGTAAGAGTGTTTTGATAAAAAATTTAATTTGATACTTTTTGGAAAAAATAACTTTTAGGTTTTTTAATCACTTAAAATATTTTTTATAAATTTATCAAACACGTTATTTTTTTTAAAATATATTTTTAATTACTTAAAAATAATTTTTAAATTTTGAAAGGCAATTTTAAACGGTCTCGAGAAATTTTTAATCTTAAAATGTTAAAAAAAAAATTGGACGCGTTGCAGCTACCCAGAGCGAGTATCGAACTGACAGGAAAGACTGTGAGTGTGAAAGGAATGATTAGTGACGGCTACAATTGGGCACAAGGCGGCAAAGAGACGAGAACATTATGATGGGTTAACAATGTTGGGCCGTTGGCCTTCGGACATAAGTTTCTCGTCATCTTCTACGCGACCCGACCGGGACCATTGTTCTTATTCCTTGCCTCGCGGTAGTTTCTCGTCATCTTCCACGCGACCCGACCTGACCCTCCGTCTTCCCCTTTTTGAGTTATGTTTCTTAGTTCTTACCCCTGAACAATATAGTGACTGAAAAGAAAAACCTTTCCTTATTACTCGTGACTTTGTAATCTTCTAAGTTGCTGATCCGTTTCAAGTTGTCGGGAGAATTTAAACAATAATGCAAACAGCTCAAGCAACGTCTAGTGCAGTTGCAGATACTTCTCCTCAGGTTGGCTCTTATAAGTTATACGTCTCCTTCCTTGTCTCTATTTTTGCTCTTTCCTTCAGATATTGGCCTTCTCAGTTTCCGATATGTTCATGTATTGTAGATTCTTGGGTGTTTCTTTAGTTAAATAATCAGTTAATTGATGTTGAATTTTGCAGTTATACACTTGTTTGTTTCAAACTTTTAGTAGCGGTCGATTTTCATTTGCTGGTGTTTGATTTTAGGAGCGTTACTAGAGGACGTGTTTTTATTATTAATTTATTTTAAGGAACTGTGGATCCATATGTAGTTCATCCTAGAAAAGAATCTGTTATCCTAGATTCATCCAATTTTTTGTAGTTCATCCTAAAAAAGAATCTGCGATCCTAGAAATAAATGAAAAGCCGTTTAAGGCCATGTTCCTATATGTGGGAACAGTAATCCTGGAACTGGTTTCGAAAACCCCACACGTTATTCTTAAACGGCCATGTTCCTGTATGTGGGAATAGTACTTCCTGGAACTGGTTTCGAAAAGCCCCCCATGTTATTCCAGCTGGACTTGAAAGTATTCTTTAAATGATTTCACTTTATGTGTGGATCTTCGAAAATTTTGGAAAATAATTTTAAACATTGGCCCTTTGTCTCCAGCGAGTGGGGGGTATAGCAGCACTGTAATTTAAAATTTGAACTTGCCTAAATTTTTTATTACTACAGCAAGAAAAGTTCAAACCAATTTCAGAGCAACCAAGAGAAGCTTAGGGCAGCGAATTATCAATGTTTCCAAATAACCAATGACCATGGACCCTTAGACGAAATAATTGTATTTAGTTGGTGGGATTTGCAATCAGAATGCTCTTTCCAAACATGAATTGATATGATCTATATATGTGTGAGATTACCTTTACACAAACGTGTCAAAAATTTTTGGGATGCTTATAGAGAAAATGTCAAAAATGACATGAATTGGTGTAATTCATATCTGTTGCATGCAGGCCAGTGTTCAAATAAACGAAGGAGTTTCAGATCCAGGACCAAGTGGGAGACGTCCAGATATTTCACTTCAAATACCCCCTAAGCCCCTAGGTTTTGGCAATAGCCGAAGTGGAAAGGGCATTCTTCAGTCTCAAGGTTCCTCTAAAGGTAGTTCATCATCTGGAAAGGGCTTCTTGCGGGGCTTAAGCTTCAAAAGGAAGGGAACTGGACCTGATGGTGAAAGAAGCTTCCTCCTCAATTCAGACCCAAAGACGACTCCTGAAAATCCTATTATGGCCAACCTCAAGTCTGCATTTTCATGGAAAAGATGTAACTCTCTCCCTGTTAGACCTGCCTCACACTTGTCTCCTTCTGTTTCCACACCTGCATCGGCAAGGATATCTAATCAACGGAAAACCCCACATGTGAGTTGCAATTCTTTCTGATTGATGAGCTCTCAAGATCAAGATCAAATGGCTTGGCCACAGAATGGTTGATGATTTAAAGAAATAGTCATATGATGCCATTAAAAATGTTGTTATGAGAATTTTCTTTCTATTCACACCTCGATCATCTCATTTTGAGCATATATTTATATTTACCAAAATAATTGGAGCTTGTTTTGCAACCAGTTGAACACTACCGTTTTACCCCTACATTTTTAAGCAAGGGCAGCTGCTTCTAATTTTACGCTCAATATTGATGTTTGATGAGAACGTGTAATTATAAAATTGTTAATTTTAAGGTGGTTCTTGTCAATTTTGTGCAGAAAGAGTCTCTTCGAGCTGCAGTTTCAAGGTCCTTGTCTGTGCCAGGGAAAAACGTTGTCATTGTTAGATCTGTATCATTCGCTGTACATAGTGAGTGTACCCCAACAGATCGTCGTGATGGTATGTTGTATGATATACTTTATTTTCCAGTTACTTATGCTCTGAACTCAGATTCATCGATAGTACGAATTCAACCGTCATTAACTGTTGAAGTCAACTCATCCCTTTGATTGCAGTTTTCTAATGTTTGTTGGGTGGTTTTTTGGATGAGTATTGTGGTTGCATGTTATATGTTATGAAAAGGTGTGCATTCCTTAAAGATTTATGTATGCTTGTGCGTGAGCCTAACATTTAGGCTTAAATATGCATCAATTTATACTTATTGTACTGATCACTACTTCAGTTATATTGAAACAATGTAAGATGACCAAAAGATTTCTAGTTGCCTGGTTGTTTCTCTTTTATATTTTCGAACCCTTCTAAATTCATTTCTTTACACATATAGATCAAATAACTACTCTTTCGGTGGAAGACAATGATGAAAAGATTCCTGAAGAGGAAGCAGTGTGCAGAATTTGTCTTGATGCATGCGAAGAAGGAAATACACTTAAAATGGAATGCAGTTGCAAAGGTGCCCTCAGACTTGTACATGAAGAATGTGCAGTGAAATGGTTTAGTACTAAAGGAAACAAGATTTGTGAAGTATGTGGGCAAGAGGTTCAGAATTTACCAGTAACTTTGCTTCGTGTGTCTACATCCATTCAAAGGAATGCCACACAGGAGCATAGTCAACAAAATTTACGTTCACAATCAATAAGGTGATATATTATGATTGTCAAGGCCATGTTAATGCTAAAGAATTCAGCTCGTGCACTTTTGAGCCCAATTTAGTTGACTGACTTTACTATTCTTTTTAATATAAGTTTTAGTATGTGGAGAGAGAGAGAGAGATCGTGGTGCCTAGCATGTTAACCCTTTCTTTCCTTTTCATCGATATATAAAAAAAGAACCATCTCTCCTTTTCTGATAATTTCATGTCTAATTTATTTCTCGATTTTGGCAGTGTCTGGCAGGACTTCGTGGTGCTTGTGTTGATTGGCACAATATGCTATTTCTTCTTTCTTGAGCAGCTACTGGTAGGTAATTTTGTAACGAGATTAAACTTAGACACAAAACGTTGTTGACTCCCGCACCATTTGGGTGAGGTGATGTTAGCCAATCTAATTTTGGTCAACTTAGTGCCTAAACACGCTTGACTTGTCACAAAATTCTACAAGGCAGAGTGCATGTTCTGTCCTAAGACCTGTCACAAGTAGTTCATTATCTATATCTTAACATACCCATTTACTTGATCAAGTGGCCATTTTAACATGATTAGCTCCAAAGTTTGTTGCAGTCCTTTTCTTTGTGGGGGTGGGGGGAGGGGGGAGCATATAAAGTTAGCATTTGTGAGGAAGTGTGAAGATTGAAAGGAATGCGAATGGTCACTATTATCATTATTTTCTATTTCCTTTTTCCATGATATGCACTGTGATAACGGGCATAGCAATTTTAATCCTGTGCCTTATTATATTGTAGATTCGTGACTTGAAGAATCAAGCTATCGTGATTGCGGCACCATTTGCCTTTGCTCTTGGCCTCTTATCATCTGTTTTTGCTGCCATCCTTGGTATGGCTGACCTCAGAAGCCATACATTACTAGTTTCTGTTTGAGTTATGATTTTCTTAGTGTTCTTGTATATTGACTTGCAGCAATCAAGGAGTACATCTGGACTTATGCAGCTCTTGAGTTTGCACTTGTGGCGATCATTCTTCACCTTTTCTACACTTTCGTGAGCAATGCTTTATAATTTAAATTTCATGCATAATGTGATTTAATTTACTACCTTTGTCAATATGCTCCATGGTATTTCTGTTATTATTTTCTAATTTTCTTTTACCAATAAAAAAAAATGATTTCCTCTTCTTGAAAAGTACCGTACTTGTTTGGATTCTTGCATTAAGAGCACAAGATGTGTTACCCCAGTAGGCGACGCTATGAAATTGGTGGCATGTGCACTGATCTATAACTTAGATAATGGTAGCCCTAACAAACTCTTAACAAGATATCAAGTTCTCAATAGAATTATGCTTTAGAAGTTTAATCTGTCGAACTTTTACCCCAAAAAAACGGTAGGAAAGGCTGGGGATATTTCGTTCCTTCCCACTGCTAGTTTCCATTAAATGTACTGGTAGACTAAATCTTGCCATCAGTGGGGCCATATTAAAACATATAGTTGTCCGCTGCTGCTCCAATCATGCCATCACCATTTCTAAAATAAAAGGGAAGGTAAAGTCTATTGTTTGATGTTTCGGAAAGTATCTCTAAGATGCAGATGAGCTGCATGGGAAGGATCAAAAGCATGTTTATACAATTGCAAAATAGAAAATGGGTTAACTCTGATATGAAATACTTTTTCATCATTTATTCGTTTTACCGATATGCTAACAACCCTATTATGTCTTTCATTGCACGTTAAATGAATTCATATTGATATTATTTAAAAACAGATTAAAGAGTTAACCGATTTTACTACCACGGTTTACTTTTATTTCATTTTACTTTCCTTGTAATGGGGCTTTCTGAAATGAGGGTTGCTAGAGACAAAGGGATTCTACAAAGAAATCTCACACACTGATGTTGCACACTATTAATGTGCCACATGTCCCTTTTTTCTTTTTCTTTTTCTCTCTCTCTCTTTCTCCCCCTCTCAGTATCTCTCCCCTCTCTCCGCCTTCCCATCCTCTTTTTTTTTTCTTTTTTTTTTTTACGATATGTTTGTCCAAATCATTATTTATTTACCATCTGTTTTGTTGTGTTTGTTTTCTTCAAAACCATGTCGAAGGAAAAGATGCCTTTAGAGGAAAAGATCGATCTTAAATTGATTGCCATGAAAAACAAAATTGAAAATAAAAGAGAGAATTGAATTTTTCTTGGTTGGATACTATCAATAAAGATAAACAGAACCTGTAGCATTTATGAGTTTTGGGGTTTTTTTTTTCTTGTTATTTTATTTTCTTGGGCATCTTGCATTTCTTCCGGAATCCAGATATTCAGCAGCCACAGTCATCTTGTCTGCTGAAGGGCATGTCATTGCTGGGTTCTGCAAACACCACGCTGCATGCTATTGTCATTGGGTTCTAGAAGTGTTCACTATTTTCTTTCTTTTAGAAGATGAAGTGTTTGATTGTGTATTCTTCTGTTTGCAGCAGCAACAGAAGGGGGAGAAAGAAAGAGGGGAAAAAAAGGGAGAGAAAAAGAGAGGGACACGTGGCACATTAGTAGTGTGCCATATCAGTGTGTGGGATCCCTTTGTATCTATAATATTTTCCTTCTGGAATATATCTAAATTTGCTTTTTATAAAATGCCGGTGTTTCTACCTACATCTTTGATTTATTGGTCCTTGTTTTCTTATTGACCAAACCTCTTAATTTTGTTGCAGCTCCATTTGAAGGCCATTTATGCAATATTAGTTGCTTCGATTTTAGGTTTCAGCATGGCCATGAGTCTCAACTCCTTGTATATTAAATGCTTTTCTTGGCGAGTTCAGGTTGCACAGAACTCCCCGGTATGATTGAACTCCTTCGGATTGCAAGACCTCAGCATTTTTCTGCTGGCTGCTTGGTTGCTTGCTTGCTTATAAAAAACCATAGGTATATAAATTCATTTCTCGATGAACCCTTAACTAAAATGAAATCCAACTAATACCCCAAAGAGAATCCTTTTCTATGAACTTCTTGTTCTCTTCATTGTGCAGTCTCATGACTTCGTTTAATGTTCTCATAGGGTTGAGGCTTTTCCTTGAGAAAAACAGAATGCAGTTTGCTCAAGGTATTGAGTTCATCAAGACTTCACTTGTGTGTTTTCTTTTTCAATCAAGGTCATGGTGTATTAGGAGTCATCAAAATTTATTATTTATCAATGAAAGATTAAATTAGAGGCAATATACTTTGTTGTTTGTATTCAACATTTTGACTCACATCCTCTTCGTCTGTGTTGAAGAGAAACATTACAATACCAGAAGTTACAACTAAGAAAAAATTAAAACTAAATATGAGGGGGGGCATTTTCCGAGAATCGACTCGGGACCTCTCACACCCAAAGCGAGAATCATACCACTAAAGATCAAATGACCTTGTACAAATTGCGACAAATTTTTTATGTATGATGTGTTTAGTTTTTAATTTACATTTCAGACAGAATTAAATGAAAAAAAGTAATAATTTTGGCAGAGAATACACATTCATTAAATAGAAGACGAACTCTGATTGCTAATTCAAATCATCAAAAGCAATAAATGAAGGGTTTTATTTATTTATTTATTTATTTATTTATTTTTCCGATTATTATTCTTTAAGGTGGCAAGGGATTCCACATTCATTTGTATTCAACAGACCATTTCTTTGAGTAAAGTTCTTGCAGTGGCATTTGCTCAATTGGAAACATTGTTGTGATGTCAATTTTTGTAAGAATGCTTCAATATTTTATCATTAAACCCAACTCTCCTTCAAGGGCAAACCCTGGATTTACATTTTTTTTTTTCTCGTAAAATGGAACTTTTCGATGTAGGAATGGATGGTGCACGTTTCTGGAAATTCATTCCTGTTGTTGGAGCACAAAGCTTCCGCCATAGTTCTTTCATTCCATTGCTTAATTTAGAATGCACTTCCAAGGATGTATTACACTGAAACAGACCTGAGATAGGCAAGCATTCATGATCATGCACAGCTTATTTAATGTGAGAGAGAGAGAGAGAGAGAGAGAGAGAGAGAGAGGTCCCCATTTTGATCTTTGGATGCATCCCAAATTGAACAAGTCTAACAACGTCGGATACACTAAACTACTTGATGTAAAAGCACAAAGCAAGCCAAGTGGATTCACGGTATCCATGACGAGGTGTCACAGGAAAATCCAGACAAAACTATAGTCAGTTTTCTGTGAATAATTTCACAATTTTCAGTTTGGCACACATTCCAGCCCGATTTGAAATGTAAGCAAAATTAGCCAAGTTAAGTCGCATCATTCAGATGACTAGACTTAAAGAATGAATGCACCCAACCAACATGACATCCTTCCTCTCTCTCCAATGCCAGCGGGACTGAGACAAAAAAAAATCATTGCATGCCAAAGACTTGCATTATATGGACTCGATTGCAGCACCAATGCAGAGTAACGATAAAAACAAAACTGATGGATTAACTCAAAACTTAATAGACTCTGCATCGAATTGTTCTGGAATAGTTGAGCATCTTCTCCCATATCATTCTATTTGCCACACCAGTATTCATTGAATAAGACTCTGGCTGAAGAGGCAGTGCTTGCATGGATTAAGATCATGAAAGGTTTGTGATCCTGCCACTCTAGTTTAAAGAGAAGTACTTAACAGGCAATGCTGCAGGATCGAGTTCCCAGAAGCCTCTGAGGCTGCCATCTCTCTCGTGTGTCAGCTGGAAAGCAGGTATTTGATGGGAGAACCGGAGAAGCTCGACACGAGGAATCCCAATAGTTAACTCTGAACCCTTTTTCATACTAGCCTTGAAAACTGAGTTGAAACCATCTACACGCTCCAAAATCAACACTCGTATCTGCAAATCGTCTTCCTCAATGACTTTTACCATGTCATATTCACAATTCACCAAGTTCGAACATTTTATTTCAGCAGTCCAGTTCCTATATAATGCCCAAACCTCACCTTTCCTGGGAAAGATGGCATATTCATTCCTCCTACCAACAGGATCAGCTCTCATCTGATGTGAAAAGGACTCAGTGGAAGTATAGGCCTGTGTTTCACCTTTAATATTGAAGTGGCCGCAACAAATGGGCATGTCTTTGTCATGCCATTGGATAGTGTTGTTTGGCAGCGAGCAGGAGGCCAGCCATGTAAGATGCAATTTGAAAGACCGCGAAGAATCAATTTTCTTAATATGACCATAGTACTTTGGCAAGCCATCCTCATCACTGTATAGAGCCCAGATCTGACCAATCTGAAACTTTCCCTTGGATTTCTGAGCATCAAAGTTGTAGAATTCAGGTTCTGGAATTTCAATAGCTACTGGCGTGGAAGCAGGAGAACTACCATGATCATCTACAACATTACCAAAACTGCCGTCCCCAGGCCCCTTGACATCCGCCTGGCACATGGATGCATTTCCATCAGACTTCACCCCGGGTCTCATTTCTTCTGAAGGCCTCAAACACGGACCATTGCGATGCATATTACCAGCTTCCACCTCCAGATCTTTCGGCATAGCAATCTCTTCAACATTAAGGGGTAAAGATGCAGGATCAAGTTCAAATGATCCTGCTGGAACACGTCGTCCTTCGGCACCAGTCATTTTATACGATGGAATCCTGTGGGCAAACCTAAACAGTTCTGCTGGTGGAACTTGAAATGCACCTGTTTCTTCCTTAACTATTCGACAGAAAAGACTTGCAAAACCCTTCACTTTAACCAAGCATGCAACAGATATACCCACACCCTCTTCATAGTCTGACAGGATTTCAACAAATTCGTATTCATACTTACTGTGTTGATCGGGTTCAGAGTACCATTTGATATCCCAGTTCTTGAAGAGGGCCCAAGTTTCTCCTTCCCTTGGTAAAATTCTGTACGTATCTCTCCGGCTGCCCTTCTCCCAAGAAATCAAGTGAGAGAACATAAGATGGTCTTCAGTGTCTTCCGAATGACCATTTCTGAACTTACCACAAGAAGTAGGCAAGTCCTCATTGACCCATTCAATTTCATTCTCGTCATCTGGGTCTGGCTCTAGCCAGGTTATCTTCAGCTTAAACTCAGGAGAGAGGACTTTCTTGATCCGTGCATAGAATCTAGGCATTCCATCCAAGGTATCATAAACAGCCCAGATCTGCCCTACAGCAAAGCATTCCTGTTTCCTGTCATTGTCAAAATCATTGAAATCTGGATCAGGATATTCATGATACTCAGGATCTGGTGTCAATTTGGAGCCTGAATTGGATGCAAAATTGACAGGAGGTTGAGGACGTTGCTTGAGGTCATCATTGTCAGCAGTTTCTTTCTTGCTCACCTTCTTGGGTTCCATGTTTCCATTTGGCAAACTCTCCTCAGAACAAGTGCTCCCATTCCGTTTCACCTCTTTCAGACCTTTTACGTTAGCAGCTAAATCAGATGGATTAACTTTGAATGCCTCTGTAGATGCATCTCTACCCTCCTCTTTAGGGGCCTGGGATGATTCACTTACCTTGGCTCTTTTTCGACCACTGATAATTCCATCATCATCACTCAAGTTATCCTGGTAAGTAACCTGCTGTTTGTTCCTTGTAGATCTACGGGGGTTTTGGTCTCCATTGCAAACATTCTGAAGATTATCATCATTGCCAACCTCCACATCTTCAGAGTCAGTACTACTATCAGAGTTACAACTCTCACTGGATTCCAGAATCTGCTTCCGCCCTCTCTTACCACTCACCTTTTCTGAGCCAAACTTAGAAGTGGGACTTTTCTTCTGGAAAGGTTCTGGTTTAGAATTCTGAGTCCTGAGATTCCCTCTGCATCCCACCTCCACTTTGGAAGCACCATATTTCTCCTGTGCAACAGCCGGCTGACTCATGTTTGTTGTTGGTGGTGCACGACTCGTGTTGATAGTTGGCGAAGTAACATGCACATTCACATCATATGCAATGAAGGGCTTATTACAAGTGTGACAACGAAGAGATCTATTGATGACTTCTCTGTAATATTGGTACCTTACAGAACAAAATGGGCAGGCAGTCCAGAAAGTTGGCCGGACATCAGAGTGCCCCGCTTGAGCTGGCTGTGGCGGCTGCTGCTGCTGCTGCTGAGGATTCAAGGCTGTAAATTTGCCCCTGAAGTCATTCTGAACCCTGACATTCGAGTTCCAGCTCGCCTTTTGAGGGGGCCGATGTGGTGCAGCTGGTTTACTCCCAGAAGCTCTGCGTCTCATGTCATACAAGGAACGTTTGTCACGGTCTAGAAGCACTCTTTGAGCTTCTCCAATCAGCTTAAAAGCAGCTTCTGCACCGGAAAATTTGTTTTTATCAGGATGAAGTTGGAGAGCAAACTTCCTGTACTGCTTCTTAATCATTGCATCATTTGCTGTCTGCTCAATCTGAAGGATGGCATACCAGTCGGTCTCATTCCCAAACAATTTCTTGTCAGCAGCAATATGGACATCACAAACAGTAATCATCTGAGAAATATTCTCCAGATCAGAATAGAGTTGTTGGGCCTTGAGAGCAACCCTACGAGCCCCTTCAAAATCCTTGTTTTCCATTTTCTTCTCAGCAATCCCCTTGGCCCTGATGGCCTCTTCTTTATTACAATCCATCACCAAACCAAAACCAGAACCTGACTCAACTTGCTTCAGAGGAATTATAAAACAAAACAGCTACATCAACAACCTATGCTTGCTTGAACATATATTAAGAGAGCAAATGTAAAATGTCGAGGCTTTATTAGCCCTCCGTAAACCCCGTCCCCATTGCCCACGATATTCTACTCTCCCGTTCAGATTGGCTCTGCAGATTTTGTACAAAATAAAAAAAGTAAAAGCCAAGTATTTACTAAGAAAAAGAAAAACAAGCCTAAGGGAAAACTGATGCGAATGCATCAGTGGTTGGAAGCTTGTTTATTAATTGAAACGGAATATCTACAGAATAAGAAATTAACTCGACAGGGAGATATGTTGTCTATGTAAATACTAGGTGTGAAAATACGTAGTGTTCATCCATGAAAAACATGAAAAATAAGTTTATATGTATAAAAAATTAAATAAATAAAATAAAATAAAAATCTAGGTATAGATCACTAGATAAGCTGAAGTATGAGATAAGAAAAAAAGGCTAAATAAAAAATAAAAAATCAATTGTAAGTAGAGCTCCAGCTCCAATTCAATACATAATATGGGTGGTATTTGTCTATAAAGATACTAAAATGAAAGACTTTCTCAAGACATCTATTCATCCACTTGAGATTTTGAAAATGAGTTGATTGAACTTGAAAACTCACTAATTAAAATTGAATAAGAAAACAATTGAATTGTATTTAATTGCACAGTATAACGAAATCAATCTAAGATACATGTAGTGTTCGTTTTTTATTCACTTCTTTGTAAAATATTCACCATCTTGTCGGCTTGAAATTCAACTCGTAACAGTAAGTAATCGAAAAACAACAATTATTTTGAAAAATACTGACCATCAGAAAAACAAGCCTTTCTAATGAAACGGCAATACCTCACATATCCCAAACACCGAATTATGGGTCAATTAGTTCAGCAGTCCACAAACCCATGAATGATTTTACTAAGAAATTAAAACTAAAAAATATATTTATATAAAAAAAAAAAAGCAAAATAAAGAAAAATATAAAAGTACTTAAAGTACTTAAAAATATAAAAATATTTACCAATAAACATGCTTTAACTTGGACAAAACAGTAATCGACCAACGTAAGAAAATTACTTAAAAAAACGCTGTGCATTGGACAGTCTTCCAAAGCTGTAAAAAATGGGCCATTAAACGACTCGGTGCGCAACTCATTGACATAGTGTGAATCAAGTGCCAATGACTAAGGCCCTGGACATTAATATTGCTTTAACTACTGAACAAGACCCACATTCAACTAGCTGAGAGTAAGACAGTAAAAGTAATTAAAAACTCCACAAACCTAACAAAACCATAATTACAATGGAAAACCAGAAGAGAGGCCCAGAAACCCTAATTTCACTCAAATGTTACGCAAGACCAAACTAACAAATTTGACGCGCCGAATAAACTCAGAAGAATACTGCGCATGTCATAAGATGGTTCTGTCCGCATTTAAGTTGAACAACAAGGGAACGAGAAATTTGGGACAAAATAAGTAAAAAAATAAGTTATCGAGGCATTTACAATTTGGGTTGAAAAGAAACAAAACAAAAACCCTAAAACTCGAGAATCGGTTCAGCCCCAAACGGATAAAAAAAACAAAAAAAAAAAAAATACGGGGAGAGGGGGGAGGGAGGGAAGGAGCGCTTACTTGTTTTGGTTCAGGTGAGAAGGCTCAGGCCAGGAGGAGAGTGTGAAGGAGGGAGAGACATGTAAAAACCAGCGGGATGTTTGAAGAGAAATGAGGCACGAACGAAAATTCTGGATTTGACTTGAAATTCTCTACTGTCACACCCATTTTTTATTCAATATGGCAGCCTTGTAAATATGATGAACTTTAAGGGCTATTTTGAATAAAATATTTGTCAATATGCCCATGTAATCTTTAAATTTGCAAGATGAGGTACTCTACTATTAAGAGCTTGTTTGTGATTATGTTTTGAAATTTAAAAATATTCTTAAACAGTTAAAAGTATTTTAAAAAAATGATATATTTAATAACTTTATAAAAAATATTTTAGTCAGTTAAAAAAAATTAAAAATCAATTTCTTCAAAAAAATCAAATTGAAACTTTTATCAAAAAAAATTTCTATGGATAACTGTATATTTTTAAAAAATTATTACAACTAATTTTAAAAACGCTTTAGAGATATTTTTACCAAACATTAATCTTCATTTCTGCGGCCTCATTTGTATTCGCAACTCATCTCAACTCATCTTCATTTCATCATTATATTTTTATAATTTTTTATATAAAACACAAATTCCTATACACATTTTTCAAATCCCAATACACTTTTTTCAAATCCCAAAATAATAATAATATTAAAAAATAAACTAAACTCATCTCAACTAATCTCATCTCATCTCCGAATCTAAACGGAGCCTAAATAACTTTAGATAAGTGTATGTTTGAGATTGTAATGGAAAATATAATTTAAAACTTTAAGCCTTATAACTTATAATTTAAATAATAAATTCAATATTTCAAAAGTTGTTTATTGTTTAGTGCATATTTGTGATTGCAGTAGAAAATATAACCTATAGATTTATGACTTATAGTTTTAAAACTTATAACTTGTAACTTAAATAATAAGTTCTATATTTCAAAAGTTGTTTATTGTTTGATAAATATATATCTAAAATACTTTTAAAGTGTCTTGTTTGTTTTGGGGATGAAACTAAAAATTCAAAATATATTTCAAACTCATTATTATATTTTTTTCAAATATTCATACAAAATATAATAAAAAAATTCAATTTTTTCAAATTCTCATACCATTTTTTCAAATCTTCATATAAAACTAATATTAAAAAATTATCTTACAATAATATTTTATTCTTTTTTTCACTTTTATCTTATTTCATCTCATCTCATCTCTGAAAATAAACAAGATTATTACAATAATTTTTTCAAAATATACAGTTACCTTTATGAGATTTTTTATAAAAGTTTCAATTTTTATTTTTTTTAAGAAAAGTAGACTTTCAACTTTTTTAACTGGTTAAAGCATTTTTTATGAAATTATCAAACATGTTATTTTTTATTTAAAAAAGTTTTTAAATAGTTAAAATCACTTTTAAGATTCAAAATGTAACCCCAAAAGCATATAAAGTACTTTTAAAATTAATTACAGTAATTTTTAAAAATATACAATTATTTGTAGAAATTTTTTTTTATAAAAGATTTAATTTTGTATTTTTTGAAAAAGTAGACTTTCAACTATTTTAAGTGATTAAATCATTTTTTTTTACTAAATTTACTAAATATATTATTTTTTCTTTAAAATAACTTTTAAGCAATTAAAACAATTCTTAAGTTTCAAAACATAACCTCAAACATAGCCTAAGACTAGGGCATAAAAATTAACCGAAAAATCAATCTGGATCAGTTCGGTCACCGATCCGATTTTGGACTAATTTGATCTAAGACTGGTTTTTTTTTTTTTTTTAAATGGGTCAAATCAGTCTGGTCTTGACTCTATGTTATTTTAGATCGGATCGGATTAGTTCGCATATTTATATATTTTTAATTATTTTTTAATATTTTATATATTTTATATTATTTTTTATATAATATATTAATATAAATTATAGTTAAATATAAAATAATATTATAATTATATTTTATGACATAAGGATTTTAATCTTAAATATATAATTTTATTTGATTGTATATTTTAAATATAAAATTTATAATATATTATTACATTTTTCTGGCTAATAAATTTTCAACATATTCTTTTTGATGAATACACCAATAACACTAATATATATTAGTATATTAATTATATCTTATGACCTAATACTAATACTATTAGATTCTATATATATAAATTATTATATAAATCATTATAGCATTTGTTATATCAATACTATATCAATATATGATACTAATACTATGATATAGTAATACAAATATTATTATTATTATTATACTAATAATGTCAATAATATATTTGTACTAATATTAGTATATAATTATACTAACTTAAAATAATTATAACAAATAGTAATATATAGTTATGCTAATCGCTATAATCGAAAAATCAGACCGATCGGATCAAAACTAATAAAATCAAAAGTATCATATTACGAGGATAACGGGCGCTGGCGAAGAAGGAACAGGGTGGTTGTTTAATTAGTGTGCCTCCTCAGTGAGTGTAGTGACTTTATACCTTCCACTAAACATTTGACACGTATGAGTTCTGTAAAATATATATATATATATATATATTTATATATTTGTTTGTAGGATGAAAATGTAGTATCTGCAATCTCTCCCCCCTTCTCAATCTCTGTTTCTAATTCTATCTCCTCTCTCCCACTTTTTCCTCAAGCTGATGCTGAAGTGTTTTTATCGCTCTAAGTATATTTTCTTGTTTTTCTTTTTGTTTCTGTTATGGTGTATTTTGTTTCTATATCATGATACTGATTTGGTCGCTGGTGAACCCATTCTCTTTGAGAAAATGAAGCACTGATTCTGGTTTCTTTGGCGTCTAAAATTCTAACCATTGTGATGCTAAAATAGTGAATTTTGTAGACAACCCACAAGAGTTTTAAGAGGTAAGACACAACAAAATAGTGTTTCCTTGTTCTATTCTTCATTCGAATGAGATATATCGACTGAAGTAAATGATTTAATAATAAAGAAACCATTTCGCTAAGGAAAACTAAATTGGGTCATCTTGCATTTGGGTAGTAGCAACTGGCTTGAATAGTAAAACCAAACATAAAAGACTCAACCAAGTTTCACTAGACTTAGCTTGAACTGGGTTTTCCTGATTGTTTGATTTATCTTTTGAGTTTGAGAGTTATGCCCTCAAATCTATAATTCGCGTGCTTCTTATATGAGGAAAAGAAAAACCTCAAAAAATGAAGAAAACAATAACATTGAAGATTGGAAGAAGAGAGATCGCGATGAGGACGAAATTGGAGAGAAAGAGAGAGAAAGAGAGATCGACAACGGGATCTGTTCAAAGAGATTATCAACTTGAACGGGAGAGGAGGGGGAGAAGAGAGAGAATATGAGAATAACGTATCCTTAACTCAAATCTATCATAAAACATGCGAATTCTACATTTTTTTTTTATTGAAGGGTGTAAAATGCAAAATACATTACATTCGTTTCGAAACTTTTCTCTTATTTAATTCCGAATTTGAAATATAAGTTATAGTTTACATCAATATATGAGCATTGCAATGAGAGAATATAATGTTTTATAGCATGAACTCAGTTATTAAATCTTTTTTTTTTTTTAATGAGATTTCCATTCATAAATCAATGAATACGTGATTGATCAAGAGAAATAAACAGAGTAACCTCTCCAGATTCCTTTTCCATCGAAACATGCTTAAAACATAACAGTAATCCTAATTTAACAGCAGCATTAGCAGCCTTGTTACCATTCCTATTCGTGTATTGAAGAAACCAATTGTTATGACACGACATTATGTGCTCGATGATGTCTTCTATTACTTGACCTTCCAATGAGCAATCGGAAGAACCCTTGTTAACAGCATCCACAACTCAAACCAAGTTCGATACAAAGATTAACAGCACGAAGAAGGGCCCATTTTTCTGCCATAGTAGCAGACTTGATAGCAGTTCTTGGAACAGATAAAACAACATGCACACATCTCCTATTATCTCTCACTACAATCCCTATTCACATTGATTCCTTTTCTTTAATAAAAGCTACATCCACATTCACTTTAAATTACCCAGCTCTAGGAGGGACCCAACATTGGCTAACATCACTCACACGAGCCCTGCCATAAAGATTATTATTCAATAACTGAGGCCTTAAAAAATCTTCGGCTTCATCAATCTGAGTTGCCCATTTGAATAAGATAAGTGGGACTTCTAAACTTGTGATTAAATACAAATTCATTGCTCCTCTTCCATAGAGCATGATCACAGCAGCCACTCTATTTAAATTGTTTTAAGTCTAACTTGGTCGACAAGTCAGTCCATAAAGATTGAAAATCATAGTGAGTCTGTTTCCATTTTTGTAGTGGACTTGCCTGCTCTCTCCAAACATCCACTGCAGCAGGACATTGCCAGAGGACATGGATAACACAGATTCGTCTGCTGAGTTACAAATCGGGCACAAGAGACTATCAACAATCCATTTATTAAACAGTCTTCCTTTGGTAGGTAGAAGATCATTGAGAGTTTTCCATAATAATTGATTTACTTTCCCATAACAGTCAAGCTTCCATAACTTTCTCCACAACAACAATTCATGTGACAAAACAGAAGATGCCCTGAGTTCTTGGTTTTTCATATCGAAGTTGGCAAAGTAGGCAGATTTGACAGTAAATATGCCTTTATCAGGTAGCTCCCATATCATTTTGTCATTTAAACCTCTCAAGATGATAGGTAACCTACTTATACACCCAGCTTCCTCCCTTCTAAAAAATCTATACAGCAGGTCAGTTTTCCAAGAATTTGTAGTTTCATCAATTAGTAAATCAAAAGTCACATCTCCATGCAAACCAAAAACACGTGTTTGGATTTGAAAAGTAGAGGGAATAGGAACCCATTTATCTTTCCATATTTTGATGCTCGTGCCATTTTCACTCTCCACACACACACCCTCTTAATCAAGTCCTCAACAGAAAACAAACATCTCCAAATTTGAGAGGGACAATAGCCAATTTTTAAGTCCAAGAAAGTGCTAGAAGGAAAATACTTTTGTTTAAAGACTAGCAACCAAGGAGGATGGATCTTGAATGATTCCCACCCTTGTTTGGAAAGCAAAGCCTTATTGAAACAATTAAGATCTCGAGAACCCAATCCAGCTATTGTTTTTGAAGCACCTAAATTGTCCAGCTTTTCCAATGTATGTCTTTGTTGTTCTTGTTGTAGTTCTACCAAAAGTTGGCTATTAGCATCTCAATTTCTTTAAGTAAACATGTTGGAAGCCGGAGAACACTCATTGTGTAGGCTGATATTACTTGCAATACACTCTAATCAACATTTCTTTGCCTAAATTAGAGAGCAACTTGGACTTCCAGCTTGAAATACGTTTTCATATTTTATTTTTGAGGTCTCAAGAAGTGTTATATTTGCTTCGTAAGTCTATCCACTTTTTAAATGAAAAATCAAATTTACCAACCATTGTAGGTAAACCTAAAAATTTATTATAACTAACACAAATAATACCTTGAGCATATTGAAGAATACGATCCTTAACAGCACCCCATGTGTTAGAGCTAAACAAAAGAGAAGTCTTTTCTTTATTTAAGACCTACCCCGAAGCATTTCATAAGTATGCAATAAATGAAGAAGATTAAACCATTCCTTTTACTTAGACCCACAAAACACCACACAGTCGTCAGCAAAAAGGAGATGGTTGATCCTTATGCCTCCTCTTGAAGCTGCCACCCCTTTTATTAGTCCCTTGAATTTTGCCTGTTGCAACATATTGCCAAGTCCTTCAGCACACATTAAGAGCAAATAAGGAAACAATTGATCTTCTTGCCTTAGTCCTCTTGAGCGTGAAATAACATATCTTGATATACCATTGACTACCATAGAATAAGTGAAAAAATTAACACGTCGTGTGAAGCCTTATCCAGTTAGTCGCAAATCCCAATCTAGTGAGCATAGATTTAAAGAAAGCCTACTCAACCCTATCATATGCTTTTGACATGTCTAGTTTAAGAGCCATACAATCTTTTCTTCCTTTCTTTCTAGCATACATGGAGTGAAGAAGCTCATACATCCTATTATATTGTCAATAATTAAACGGCCAGGAATGAATGGATTTTGGTTCCAAGATGAGTTTTGTTAAGACCAATTTCAACCTATTGACTAAAACTTTTAAAATAAGCTTGTACCACGCATACATAAGCTAATAGGTCAAAATTCATGAACAGATTTAGGGGAAGATACCTTTGGAACCAAAGCAATAAGAGTGTGATTCAAACCTAATGGCATAACTCCACTATTTAAAAGACTAAGGACTACTTTGATCACATTAGCTCCAACTACATCCCAATGGTCATGAAAAAACCAGCACTAAACCCATATGCCATTGGAGACTTGAAATGAGGCATTTGTTTCCAAGCTTCCTCAACCTCTTCTTTAATAAAACCCTTTCCAATTGTGTCCTCATATTTGAATTGAGCCTATGATCCACACCATTTAAGCAAGCCTGAATAGATTCTATAGAAGGATTAGAAGTCTGATAAATCTGAGAAAAATGTGTTCAAAAAACCAACAGCAGTATTTTCCATTGTCTCCAATTCCTGACCTGTTCCATGCACAACATTTTTTATCAAATTCTTTTTCCTTCTTTGATTGAAACAAGCATGATAGAATCTCATATTTCTATCACCTTTAGCCAACCAATGAGCTTTATCTCGTTGTTTCCATTTTACATCCTCTTGATCTAGTAGATCACCAAACTCCTTTTGTAGCCTTTTGATTTCTTCCATGTTTTCTATACATTTTGCCATCTACATCTAATTTAGTCTTTTAACTTTTTGATTAATAGCGGCTAAAATGTTCTTTTAATTTTGCCATCTGCATTTGATTTAGCCTTTTAACTTTTTGATCAATAACGGCTAATATGTTCTTATTAATATTCCTGCTACATGATTTCAAATCATTACTACATAGTTCCAACTTTTTCTGCAATAATCCAGTTTGTGAAGACAAGTCTCCCCCTTTATGCCAAGCCCTATTGATTACCTCCTCACATCCTTCCTTTCTAGACCAATTTGCTTCATATTTAAAAGGAAACTGAAATCTATGTGTCATACCTCGGCCTTGAGAACAATCTAGGATAATTGGGTGATGACCTGATCTAATTGCATTCAAAGTTCCAACTTAAACCTTAGCAAACTCATCTTTCCACAACTTATTGGTCAAAGCTTGAGCTAGTATTTCCTTCGTAAAGGAGGAGTCCTCATGTCTATTGCTCCAAAGTGTATATAAAGCCCTTCCATCCTAAACCATAAAGATTACCAGCATGCAATACCACCTTAAACATACCAATAAAATTTTTAGATCGAAGACATCCACCAACTTTCTCATCCTAAGAAAGAACCTCAATAAAGTCACCTATAATACACCACCCCTTAGTTACGGGATTGAAAGATTTTAGCATCTCCCAAACTTCCTTACGCTTGGTAGAATCAGGGTGACCATAAAAACAAGTTAACAACTTGCATGGATTACTATCATCAAACCTCACAATCATGTTGATATGTCGTTGGGAAGAATTAACAAGATCCATGGTCACAGATTGGTGTTGTATGTGTCTAATGGAGGAGAGTCAGTTAACCATCTCCTTTTACATTGCGAGACAGCTAGAGTTCTTTGGAACAAGGTTTTCGAAAGATTGGAGTTAGTTTGGGTTATGCCAAAGTCTGTTGTGGCAACAATGGCGTGTTGGACCTCTATAAGGGGTGAACGACAAATCATAGCTATATGAAAGATGATTCTCGTCTACAGCATGTGGTGTCTTTGGCTAGAGCACAACGGGCAGACATTCGAAGACAAAGAGAGTTTCAATGAGGAGCTGTTAGCTTTATTTTTTAGAACCCATTTGTACTTGGTCCATTACTATTAATTTTAATGGCATGGACCTGCACGATTTCCTTACATCCAATGTGCCTATTTGAAAGGCCATAGTATTTTCTATAATTGGCTTTTGCCACTGTTTTAATCAAATTTTACCTATAAAAAAAAAAAAAAAAAAACTTTACATTCAGCTTCCACGTTACAATGAGCCCACCACTCCTCCCTACAGCATTCATCACAACACATCCTTGGTAATTCATTTTTCTAGCCACTCTTAAAGCACGTACAATGTTCATTTTGGTTTCCATGAGAAAAATCATCTTGGGAACTTTTGACTTTAGTTGGAAACAAAAGCTTTGAACTGATCGGGGGTTCCTAAGTCCCTGACAGTTCCAACTAAAGATTTTCATGATGATTGGCAAGGCTGGACCCCAGCTTGCACAGATTGAAAATTACCATCATCACAGTTTTTGAATGCATAGGAATTATCTCTCTTAACCCCAGCAATATCAAAAATATCATCGGTACTTGAATCAGCAAGTCTTTTATCCCTCGAGCACAACTCCCTCGCTAGAGAAGGAGAATCATAACCATGGCCATGATCGCACCTTTTCCATCAATTAGTATTCTTAGCAGGCTTCGCAAATGGAGGGATGAGAACTCCAACTGTTGAATCTATTTTAGGTTCCGGTAATAAGCTATGCAAGTTAAGACTTTCCTGTATTGCAAGAGAATGGTTCGGCCTTTTGAAGACCACGGCCTCGCTTGCAACCCTTTTCTTCATACGCGCTAAAAATCCTACAATCACCTGTTGTGGTACCAAACTCAGTATTTTCGAATTGCCCCTGATCAAAACCTTTCATCCACTGCCTAGTCCCCCATGTGTTTCTCACTGACCCTTCAACATCACTATCCAAAACCTCAGTATTCGTCACTTGCAGCACTCCCAAGTTACCTTTTAAACTTGCATCTGAAGTTGAGTTGGAAGTCCAACGTTTAAAGTTGTCGTCTTCTTTAGGCCATAGACCAAACTGAGGCTTTACTGATCTATCTGGACCAACTTCCGTGGAACACCTCCAGACTTCATGTTGAACTCGTCCGCAATTGAAACATAATCTAGGAAGTTTCTCATATTTAAATGAAAGCCTCGTTTTTTTTTTTCTTTTTTAAGCATCATAATGATTCTCCCCCTTGCAATTGGCTTCTGCAAATTCAATTCCACCTTATGTTGACTTTGCTCCTTTTTTAGAAGTCTCACATCGGTGGGATTTGGGAGTGGGACAAGGCCATGGGCCCATATAAGGAAACCAACAATCTTTAATTTAAGTACACCAGTCAGAATTCTATATAGTAACTTTTAACTTTAGAAAAATTCATTTATTGTCCTTTTTGTATGTAAAAATGAAAGAATATGAAATTAAAATTTTACTAGTGGAAAAGTTTTGTGGGTGTCCTTGGGGTGAGGAGAAAAATTATGTGATTGTAACAATTTTTCATATAGTAAATTTTCTTCTTTGAGTCTGGTGGTTTTTCTCATTTTTTGGAATTTCCCATATAAATTCTTATATTGTTATTATTTCTCTATTTTTCTTGATATTTTATCAAAAGTAAGTCCTGGTGGGAGAAATTTGAGAGGTTCAAATTTTCAACAAGTGGTATCAGAGCCACTAGGTTCTTTTGACGAGGTAGAGTTTCGGTATGGTAGTGTGGATACGTAAGGTCTAAAGAGGTTCTATTTAGGAAATTGAAAATTTTAAATGTGTCCGTTGTGACCCTCAAATCTTTCCTGATAACCTTGAAATTCTGTATAGGAAAAATAGTCTTTCCTAAGAACTTACTTAGTGAGTACTATTCATTTTTACGGTAAAATTCATTGAGGCAATGTCAGGAGGTAAGGCTTCAAATCCGATCAAATTTGAGGTAGAGAAATTTGATGGGAGAATCAATTTTGGCTTGTGGCAAGTACAAATCAAGGATATTTTGATTCAATCAGGATTACATAAGGCGTTGAAAGACAGACCAATCCCTGATAACAGTAGCGGTTCTAGCGCTACTAATGAAACAAATAGCAGATCTGAAATGAGCGATGAAAATTGGGAGGATCTGAATTTGAGAATGACAAGTGCGATAAGTCTGTGCCTGGCCAAAATTTTTTTGCAAATATGTATGGAATATCCACGACAAAGAGACTCTGGGAAAAGCTCAGAGAGTTGTATTAGACGAAGGGCGTCTTGAATTGAGTGTACCTGAAGGAGCTGTTTCATACACTGCGGATGAGTGAAGGTACGACTATTTCAGATCATTTAAGTGTTCTCAATGAAATTGTCTCTGAGCTAGAATATATTGGAGTAAAAATTGATGATGAGGATCAAGCCTTGAGGTTGATTTGGTCTCTTCCACTTTCCTATGAGTATATGAAGCCTATTTTGATACATGGAAAAGAGAAAATATTTTTTTCAGAGGTTACCTGTAAACTCTTTTCTGAAGAGAGAAGACTAGAGGAAGAACTCCATGAAGAAGAAGAAAGCAGTCTGTTGGAGGTGTGGATAATCTGGGCATGTCAAGAAAAATTGTCAGAGGTGAAACAGGTTCGAAGAGAGACTCCAAGTCAATAAATGAAGATACTGACAACGAAGCTGACGTTGTGTCTCCTCCATGGAAGATGATTTTCTTTGAAGATGGACATGTATATCCTCATGGCATGTCGCTAATCCCAAAATTTTCATGATAGATGATGTGTTAATGTTAGCTGTTCCACAAGTTTGTACACATGCATTGGTTTGACATTGATGCAAGGTGTGTGGTGAAAATTCATGTCGATGGCTGATGAACTTCCAGGAAAATCAAACGTGGGAGTTACACCATAATTTTTCAGTAAGGTTATTTTGCGACATGGGCTGAAGTAAAATACTTGGAATTGGTTTATTCTGAGTGAGCATACTTTTATGATGGAGCATGATAGAGGAAACTATGAAGATCCTCATTACGATGGAGCGTGACTATGGGATCAATCAAAGTCGCGAGATGAAAAATGTTGACTTTGCTCCTTTTTTAGGAGTCCCACATCGGTGGGATTTGGGAGTGGGGCAAGGCCATGGACCCATATAAGGAGACCAATCCTCCTTAGTTTAAGTACACCAGTCAGAAACTTATCTAGTAACTTTTGACTTTAGAAAAATTTATCTATTGTCATTTTTGTTTGTATCTATTTTGATTGTTTGAATAATTCGTACATGCACAGTAACTTGTACAGTAATTTATACTTATAAATACAAATGATTTCGTTCAGTTTTATACAACGAAGCAGAACAAAGTATCAGAAAAGAAAAAGAAGAAAAGAAAAGAAAAGAAAAGAAAAGAAATATGAGAGAAAGAAAGGAACAGAGAAAATTCAGTTCTTAAGAAATAAAGAGTTCTACAATTTTCTCTTGTAATAATAGTTTTTATTCTAGTTTTATAACATGTTATCAGCACGACGGTTTTACCAATTCTAAAATTAGTGGTCTTATTCCTCAATAAGTTTTTCAATATATTATATGCAGTCTTTGATATATTTTATTGATGATTATTATTTAAAAGTTGTGTGACTTTATAAATATATTTATGAGATATACATATTTATTTCATTATTTATATGTGTAGAAAATGTCAAACATTACAAACATATCTGAAAAAGATTATTTATCCTGAATAATTGATACTGAAATCCATCTAGATACTATGAACCTGGAAGAAACAATTGAAGAAGGAAATCAAGCATCCCTGCAGGACCGTGCTAAATCAATGATTTTCCTTCGCCACTATCTTCATAAAGAATTAAAATCTGAGTATCTTACAATATAAGATCCCTTTATTTTATGAAATAATTTAAGGGAGAGGTATGAATACCAAAAGACTGTCATCCTCCCAAGAGCTCATTTTGAATGGTTGCACCTGAGGTTGCAAGATTTTAAAAGTGTTAGTGAGTATAATTCCGCACTTTTTAAAATAAAATCAGTACTAAAATTATGCGGTAAGAAAATTACCAATGATGATATGTTAGAGAAGACTTATACTACATTTCATGCCTCGAATGTGCTCCTGCAGCAGCAGTATCGAGAGAGAAAGTTCAAGAAATATTCTGAACTTATATCATGTATTCTAGTAGCTGAGCAGAACAATGAGCTCTTATTAAAAAACCACCAGTCACGCCCTATTGGTTCAATATCATTCCCTGAAGTGAATGACAATAAGTTTGCATCATTCCCAGAAGCGAATGGTGCATCCTTTAGAAAAAATCAGTGGTGTGGACGTGGTAGAAGAAATTATAGAAATATTGGTCCCAAAAGTAACAACAGTAAAATGGATAATAATAATATACCGTATAATCAGAAGTGGTATAACTCAGAAAAATGGTAAAAATCTCCAGAATAATTTTTCAGAAAGAGATGAAGATGTGTGCCATAGATGTGGTATGACTGGACATTGGGTACGTACAGGTCGTACGGCCAGACACTTAGTAGATTTATATCAAGTATCAATAAAAGGAAAAAATAAAAAAATTGAAACAAATTTAATAGAACCATCAGATGATTCATTAGATTCAGTAGATATAGATATCAATCATCTTGATGTTTCTGATTTCTTTAAAAATCCTGATGGTAGAATTGATCACCTAATTGGAGATGGAAGTGTTCCACTCAATTAATGTATTTTCTTTATTATTTGTAATAAAAAATTTATATATTTTGTAGAATCATGGATCATAGTGATGAAATTTTTATCTCTGAGTTGAATGATAAAGATGTATGTCTGGCAGATAATGCTACAACTTACACTATTCTCAAAGATAAGAAATATTTTCAAAATCTAATACTAAGCAAAGCCTATATCCATACTATATCAGGTTCATCAGATTTAATTGAGGGCTCCGGAAGAGCATATATTGTGTTGCCTAATAGCACCAAATTTTGTATTGATGATATTCTATTTTCTTCACAATCCAAAAAAAAATTATTGAATTTGAAAGATATACGTCGTAATAATTACCATATTGAAACGATCAATGAAGGCAGTAAAGAGTATATTCTTATTACTAAGACAATATCAGGCCAAAAGCTCGTATTATAAAAACTGTCTACTCTATATTCTGTATTGTATTATACAAAGATAAGAACAATTAAATCATATGTGGTAGTGCACCAGAAGTGCATTGACCCCAAAATATTTATGACTTGGTATGATCGCCTTGGACATCCGAGTTCTGCTATGATGAGACGAATTATTGAAAATTCGCATGGGCATCCCTTAAAGAATCAAAAGATATTCTTACCCAATGAATATCCATACTCTGCATGTTCTCAAGGTAAGTTGATTATCAGAACATCTCCCTCAAAAGTTATTGTTGAATCTCCATACTTTTTACAAAAGATTCATGGAGATATATGTGGGCCTATTCATCCATCTAGTAGACCATTTAAATACTTTATGATTTTGATTGATGCATCTAGTCGATGGTCACATGTTTGTCTGCTTTCCACTAGAAATGTTGCATTTGCTAGACTTTTTGCTCAGATAATCAAACTACGAGCACAATTTCCTGATTATCCAATTAAGATCATTCGATTGAATAATGTATGTGAATTTTCATCTCAAATTTTTGATAATTATTGCATGTCAATAGGAATAAATATTGAACATCTTGTTGCCCATACACACACACAAAACGGTTTAACTGAATTTTTGATCAAAATATTTCAACTAATCGCTAGACCTTTACTTATGAAATCAAGACTACCTGTTTCTGCTTGGGGACATGCTATACTTCATTCAGCATCATTAATTTGCATTAGACCATCTGTATATCATAAATATCCTCCATTACAGCTTGCATTTGGTCAACAACCAAATATTTCTCATCTTCATACTTTTGGATGTGTTGTATATGTTCCAATTGCACCTCCATAGATTACAAAAATGGGTCATCAACGTAGACTTGGGATATATGTTGGTTTTGATTCTCCATCTATTATTAGATACCTTGAGCCCCTTACAGGGGATATGTTTAAAACACGTTTTGAGGATTGTCATTTTGATTAATCAAGTTTTTTATTAATGGGTAAAGAAAAGTCGGTGCCTGAAGCACGACAAGAATTACTTGGGATAATAAGGTCTTGTTTTAATTTGATCCTCCTACAAATGAATGTAAATTAGAAGTTCAGAAGATTATTTATTTACAAAGTGTTGCAAATCAATTATCAGATGTATTTACTGACACAAAAGGTGTAGTAAAGTCATATATTCCTGCTGTTAATGCTCTAGCAATGATTGAAATCCCTGAATGACAAATTGTCAAAACAGTAATAAGTGAATCTAAAACATGCTTGAAGCGTGAAAGACTTATTGGTGCAAAAAATAAAATTTCCAGAATGAAAAGAATACAAAATGAATTTGGTATTCCTGAAGAACTCATACCCACAATACAGGTTATAAATATATTTGATGCTTCTGAAGAGATCAAATCTTCTATTCCAGAACCTTCTGAAGAGGATACTCTTGAAGAGTATAAATCTCTTGGAAAGAGACCTCCTGAAGAGATGTTTCATGAAATGTTTTCCCCTGAAGATGAACAGTTACCTGAAAATAATGAGATCTCAATACATTTCATGAATACTGGAGAAATTCTGGATAGAAATAAAACTTTTGTCGACAACATATTTTTGTATAAAATGGCCCTTGACATTACCAGAATTAATGAAGAAAGTGAGCCAAAAACTGTCGAAAAATGTCGACGTAGAAATAATTGACCAAAATGGAAAGCAGCTATTGAAACTGAATTAAACAACAAGTATTTGGACCAGTTGTCCAAATACCAAAAGGTATAATGCCTTTTAGATATAAGTGGGTATTTGTACGAAAACACAATGAGAAAAATAAAATTATGCGGTACAAAACACGGCTTGTCGAACAAGGTTTCCTGCAAAAATCTGATATTGATTATGAAGAAACATATTCTCCCATTATGGATGCAATCACATTTGGATTTTTTATTAGTCTGGTTGTTATAAAATTATTAGAAATGCAGTTGATAGATGCGGTCACTGCATATTTATTTGGATTCTTAGACCATGACATATATATATATATGAAAATCCCTGAAAGATATAAAATGCCTGAAACATCTACAAGTACATATAGAAATATGTACTCTATCAGACTACAAAAGATCTTTATATGGGTTGAAGCAATCTGGACTCATGTGGTATAATCGCCGAAATAATGATTTGAAAATAATCCTATATGCCCATGTGTTTTTATTAAGAAATCAGAATCTGGATTTGCCATTATTACAGTTTATATTGATGATTTAAATATTGTGGGAATTCCTGAAGAGATCTCAAGAACCGCTACATATTTAAAAAATAATTTTGAAATTAAAGATCTTGGCAAAACAAAATTTTGTCTCGGCTTGCAGCTCGAGCACTTGCCAAGTGAAATTTTTATTCATCAGTTCATGTATACAGAGAAAGTTCTGAAGCATTTTTATATGGACAAAGCTCATTTCTTGAGTACTCTAATGATTGTTCGAACATTTGATGTAAAGAATGATCCATTTCATCATTGTGATAGCGATGAAGAAATTCTTGGTCCTGAAGTACCATATCTCAGTGCAATTGAAGTTTTGATTTATCTTGCAAATTGCACTCGGCCTGATATTACATTCTCAATTAATCTGCTTGCAAGATATAGTTCTGCACTAACTCGAAGGCATTGGAATGGGATTAAACATGTCCTTCGTTACCTTTATGGTACGGTTGATATGAGATTATTTTATTAACGTGGATCAAATCTACAATTGATTGGATATGCAGATATAGGTTATTTTTCAGATCCACACAGAGGTAGATCTCAAACTAGATATTTATTTACTTATGAAGATACTGTTATATCATTGAGACCTGTCAAGCAAACTCTATTTGCCACATCTTTAAATAACTCAGAGATTATTACAATTCATGAAACAAGTCGAGAGTGTATTTGGCTGAAATCAGTAATCCAACATATCCAAGAAAAGTGTGGTCTCCCCATGATCAATGATAGCCCAACAATTTTATATGAAGATAATACTTGTATCACTCAAATCAAAGGAGGATATATCAAATGTGACAGAGCTAAATATATTTCACCTAAATTCTTTTATACTCACGAATTTTAAGAAAAATGTAAAATTGATGTCAAGCAGATACGATCAAGTGATAATCTAGCAGATTTATTCACAAAGGCATTACCAACTGCGACATTCAAGAAGATTGTGCAGAACATTGGAATGCGAAAACTCAAATATCTATCGACATGCACTTTTCAGGGGGAGTAAATGTCTTGAAAACTTGTGCTGATTGTACTCTTTTTCCTTTACTGAGATTTTACTGGATTTTCCTCTACAAGGTTTTAATGAGACAATCTTAAAGCACTTGGAGATACATAAGAATACTGTACTCTTTTTCTTTCGCCATTTGTTTTTTTTTCCCACCGGGTTTTTCCTTGACAAGATTTTAATGAGGCAGATTCTTTATAGGTGGTCATTCAAGGGGGAGTGTTATGAAGAAATAATGGAAGGGGGCAGTGAATGACCCCCTCCCCCCACCTCGCTCTCCGTTTTTCAATTAGGTGGGACTGATTGTTTGAATAATTCGTATATGCACAGTAATTTACACAGTAATTTATGCTTATAAATACGAATGTTTTCATTCAGTTTTATACAACGAAGCAGAACAAAGTATCAGAAAAGAAAAAGAAGAGAAGAAAAGAAAAGAAAGAAAAATGAGAGAAAGAAAGGACTAGAGAAAATTCAATTATTGAGAAATAAAAAGTTCTACAATTTTCTCTTGTAATAATAGTTTTTATTCTAGTTTTATAACAATATGTTAATTTTCTTATGAAATTATGTTAAACAACTCAAATAGATAATATGTGTAAGTTGAACTTGTTCGCAAGGAAAAGGTTAACATTGGTCGTGTTGTGCTAATCCAATTATAATTAATTATTAAATAGGTTATATAGAAGTCATATCATTTTTACCCATTATTTATATGAGTCCTGTTAGAGTTTTAAAATTTGGCCCATTTAATTAAACAAATCATGTTCGAATTGAGTCATATAGTTGAATATTCATAACTTGACACAATATGAGCACAAATTTCGAACACGAATTAGCACCCCTTAATTAAAACCATACGATATAAGTTACCATGAGAGGTTGGCAATAGCATGATGCTTCATCTTATCTTTCAAAAGAGTAATAATAGTTAGGATTAGGAAAAAGGCGAAATAATAATCCTTCACTAGCTACTATTACTCGATGCATGGAATCTGATTTACCATGTTGATCTTTACAATACGAAATCTTTTAACATGTTGATCCTACAATCCGAAATCTTTCAATTTTCAGAACCAACAAAGAATGGATTTTTCATTTCAAATTCAAGGATGTGCAATATTTTACAGATATCTTGCATGTATGGATGTGAATGGCTCCCAGCAACAAAAGCAGTCACCTTGTTTCGTGCTTCAATCCAACTACAACCAGGCGTTTTCTTCACACCATGATCCCACATTGCCTTTCTAATCATCTCTGCTTCCTTCCACTGCCCACTTGCACAATACAGATTTGACAAAACCACATAACCTACCTCCTTCTGAGAATCTAAAATCTTTGACGCTTCCCCAATGTACGTCCCTAAACCTACATCTCCATATGCATGACATGCTCCAAGCAGAACCTCAGACGAGCAGGTTTCTGTACTCCCTGTTCCTCTGTACATATTAGCCAACTCTGTTGCTTCTGCCAAGAATCCACCTCGGGAAAGCATGTCCACCATGCATGTCACATGATCCATTTCATGAGAAATCCCATGAACTGAAGCCATTGATTGAAAGAAAAAGCGACCTTTCTCTATAAGCCCTAGGTGACTGCAAGTCATCAACATACCGATGAAAGTCACTTTGTCCGGTTTTACACCAGATTCTACCATTTGTTCATAAAGCCATAGAGCTTGGCTTGCGCGTCCATGTAATCCAAATCCAAACAACATTGCATTCCAAGAGACCAGGTCCTTGTTAAGAATCTCATTAAATGCACGGCTTGACCCTTCTATATCACCACACTTAGCATACATGTTAATCAACCCGTTGCCAACATAGACATGAGCATGGAAACCGGAGTGAATTATGCAACCATGAACCATTTTACCATGGCCTACTATTGCCAGGTTAGAACATGCATGAAGGACTGCACCAAATGAAAAATCATCAGGCTGAGTACTATTTTTCACCATGTCGACAAAGAACTGAAGAGCTTTATCTCCATGCCCATTTCGTGAGTACCCTGTGATCATTGATGTCCATGAAACTAGATTATTCTCAGGCGATTTCTGAAAAACAAGAAGGGCCTCCTGGGTATCCCCTACTTTCATATGGGCATCAATGATCGCATTCCAAGAAACCTGAGTTAGCGTTTCGAGGGACTGAAACACCTTCATAGCATCATCCTGGCAACCTAGTCTAGTATAAAAGCTTAAAACTGAGTTCTTTGCCTCCACTGCAGAGATCCAACCAGTCTTAATAATAATTCCATGCACCATGCATCCGTATGAGAATTCAGATGATTCAGAACACGCATTCATGAGGGCACTCAATGTCCACTGGTCTGGGCAACACAAACTCTCTCGCATCTCTTTAAACAAATTCAAACATAATTTAACTTCACCACATCGAGCAAGACCAGCAATCATAATATTCCAAGCGATTTCTACTCTTTGCGGCATCATGTAAAACACTTCACGAGCAGGCTCGAATTTACAAGAATTTGCATACGCAGACAAGAGTGAGCACCATGTTACTTCATTCCTCCTTCGCATTTCTTCAAAAACTTTTCTAGATCTAGAAGGACTTGAACACTTCCCGTACATGTCAATTAGCGAGTTACCGACGGGTAATGAAGTTCGGAAACCTGAAACAATAACCAAAGCATGGACTTTTATTCCGTATGTAATGTCACACGCAGCTGCACACGCACTCAAAGTTGCGGTGAACGAGTAATGATCGGGTCTGGTGTTGGCGATTCTCATGTGGCCGAAAAGAGACAGCACTTCTTGGTGAAGACCCAGTTGAGAATAGCCAGTGAGCATTGCGTTCCAAGCGACTGTATCTCTGTGGGACATCTCGTCGAACAGTTTGCGAGCGCATTTAATTCGACCCGTTCGGGCAATGTCGGCGATCTTAGATGTAACATGGAACAAATCGGAGTGCATATCATTGTATCCCACAATTCATGGAACCATGTTAAGGCGTGCGAGTCATTTTTTAATGCGCTTAGGAGTTTCGAATCACTCCTTCGCCTCTGTAATGAGGCCAATCTCACTCGTAAACTCTGCGCGTAACAACGGCAGGGCGCTCTGGCGCGGTGGTCCAGACGAGACTTGCGCGTTTATATTTTCGTCCCTTACCTTTTGTTTTCTCCTTTCCCTTTTGCAAATTTACACTCTAGGCCATGGATGTAAAATGAGATTAAAATTTTTGCGATGTGTTTGTGATTAATTCTAAGATAAGTTTTAAATTAGGTTTCAAGATATTATATGAAATTAATATTTTTTTCAAAATATGAAAATAGTTTTAAATTATTTAAAAAATAAGAAAGTCGAAAATTAGTGATAGTCATAGTGGACACTATCTATGGCCACTACTAGTGATTGCCTATTCTTTAGGCTCCGTTTGGAAACTAAGATAATTTTAAATTATTTGTAAGTAATAATAAAAAAATAATAATCAAATAATTTGTAAATAGTAGTAAATTATTTGCAAAATAATAATAAAATAGTCTATACTAATTTACTTACCAAACCAACCTTAGTCTTTATATATATATATATATAATATTATAAATGAGAATTATATTTGGATTTTCCCTCAATTGTCAACCCCAATATGGAGAAAAAAAATAGTTATATGCATTTTTTATATAGATAAAATGCATCTTGCTTTGAGTTGAACTATCAAGTCAGAACTTCAACGTTATTATATGGTAAAAGTAAAGGAAATTTAGGAGATTATATTTTAAATAAAGTCTTGGGGGGTGATATCTTATTTGTGGAACAGTTGAAACAACTTGGGTTAGGATTTAAGTAAGTTCAGCATTTTCTTTCCTCCCTAATTTTCTTCTCTCTTTCAAATAGAGAAAGATTATTTACGGAAAAAATAAAATAAAAATCTTGGATGGTTGGGCTGCCTTTGCACAAGAAGAGCCTTTTTTTTCAGCATTCTTTTTTAAATGGTACTTTCATAATTCATATCTTCCCAGTTCACATTTACCAACAGAAGAATTGAATATAACTGGAAAACTCAACACAATTTCATAAAACTTTGAAAACTTTGAGAACCCGAACCTCTAAGTTGGTTAGAGGATAGATATATAAAGTTACAAAAAGACCATGAGATTCTTCTGGACAAGGTTAACCAATTGCCATCCCCAACTATAGGCATGTGCACCTGAATTTTGAATCTAAAAACCCGGATATATTGGATCGAATTTCAAATCCGGATTCGAAAATTCGGGTATTTAAAACCGAAACCGAATTTTAAATCCGTGCCGAAACCCATATCAATTTGGCTTTTAAAAATGCATATTCCGGATTTTGGATTTAAACCCAGTTTTTTTTTTCTTTCTTTGAGAAGTTTTTTTTTTTAATTTTTTTATTGAAACAATTACTGCATTAGTACTGATATTTAGAAATAAAATAAGTTTTTGGTCAAAGCTTCAGAAAAAGCTTATTTTTTGTTAGATGAGTTCATTTTTGCCGCATGCCATTGCATCAAAGTTCTACTTGGTAAAAATAAAAGAAAATGATGTACATCTAATTAACTCATCCAGTCAGTTTCAAGAACTCAGAATAAGGATCAACATCCCAAGGTTTCAATAAAACCAACAATCATCAAAGGGCATAAAGCAACTAAAAGCTAATGAATATGAAACCCAGCAGCACTACAAACTGCTTTTGAAGAGACTCAAAGCTTACTGGGAATCCGAGAAGTAAATCATATAAAACCTAGCAGCTCTCAACTCTCATCAATTCCAGCTCCTAATATTTAACATTGGTTGTAAGATCCTCTCTCAAAGTTGATTCTATCAATGTCCCCTTCACATCAGGACGTCTGCCTGACTCGAAAACAGAACAGTAGGCCCGAATATATGTAATATGTTTATATTTTTAACCATTTCCATCGTTGCTTACGTTCTTTTTAGTCCACTCAATATCGCTGTTCACGTGCATTCTCTTCTCATGAGTTTCTAACTTTCTCTTTCTCAAATCCGATGAACAAAACAATGGCTTTTTTTCTACCATATCCAAAAACACACAAACAAACACTTCAAACAACCAGAAAGCAGTTCTGCAACAGACATATATAGAGGGGAAAGAAAGAGTACGAAAAATAGTTCGGTGGGAGAGGCATGGCAGTTGGCACGCATGCAGAGAAAAGCTCTTTTATGTGACTCTTAAACATTTGTCTTCTTCCCTCGTTATACAACTTCCATCACCGTTGCTCTACCCACATCAAACCCAATAAAAAGCAGAAACCAAAGCTCCCCCCGCATGCGGTCTGATCATGATGCCATGGATGATGCATCACCATCACTGGAGGTTAGGATTTCTGCGCATAGAGAGAGAGAGAGAGAGAGAGGAGTGATGACTGACTCGAGACCGGGGGGAAGAAACCGTATCAGTATAAAGATTAAACGGCGTCGTTTTGAAGTTTATTTTTAAAAGCCGGGTTTAAGAAAGCGGGTTTCAGATTAAAACGGGTATCCGGCCCATATTCATCCAATTTGCTAAAAGCGGGTATCCGGCCCGTGTTTATGTGATCCAGAGACCGGATTACCCGGCCCATATGAACACCTCTACCCAACTGTTCCTGAGAGTGTGTGTGAGAGAGAGCGAGAGAGAGGAATAAGATTGACATAGCATAAACCATTTATGACGATGCTAGATCAACAATATGCAATTCTTCTTTTGAATTATATTTATACATCAACACATGTATAACATCACACATTCTTCCTGCACCCCCCGATAAAGAAGATAAAAAGTATCCATTTTATGACGATTGATGGCACACCAAGCCATCTCATTGGAATGCAACAAAGGAAGGTAGGAGTACTAATTTTTGTGATAGATATGGTTCACCAAATCGAAGGAGAAAGAGTGGCACATAAATCAAAGAAATAAAAATTTAGTATCATTCATGTGAAATAATTGCCAGCAACAGATGAAACTAGTTGGCATTAAGAGACAAAAAAGAAGTTCAAATTGGGCTACATGAGAAAATATAATAAGCCCACATGAAAGGAGCAGCCAAACAAACCTCTAGTAATTTGCCATAGTTTTCCTAAAAAGTTCCTTCGGGGCTGCAATTGCAGAAAGAAACAAAATGCCAGTAGAACAGAATCAGTTAACAGCCAATGAAGTAGACTAATTACAGAGCAATTTACAACCAACATACCGGGCAACCCAGTGAACCTCTCAAATTGTTCATATGCCTGTCCGATGAACATCTCCAACCCTGAAACAATTACGGCTCCAGATTCCTCTGCTTCCCTCAAAAGTCTAGTCATTTTGGGGGTGTAAACAGCATCAAAAACTAGTGAGTAAGATCTCAGAGCATGCTGCAAAACAGAAAGCCAATTACTCTCTAGCTTCGAATGTGATTGCCAGTTGATATCACAAAAGTTCGGTGCCTTTCTGCAAATTGTGAATCATTAAAGTGCTTATGAACTTCTCAGATACAAAACACTATAGAATGGTACAACTTTCCCTGGTGTATCATAAGGAACAAACAAACTCAATCTCAATGTATTTGATTTGGTTTGTTCATGAAGACCTTTCGTTTTGCGTTAAACAAGAGTAGAGAATTCATTTTTATTTTACTTTTATTTTTTGTTTCTCCCTATCTACTCTGTTGCCTGGTTACTTCAAGGCTCAATGTCACTGTTATACCTAAAAATCCCTCCCAGGACTGACGGGCCCATGCCAATCCAAAAATACACAAGAATTGAGTTTAGTTTAAAATAGTTGACATTTTGGTTTCATTCTGGGAAAATGATGACCTGACACCCTCACTACAGAGTACAAGGAAGCAATAAGAACTAGACCAAACGGAAAACAATTTCATCCAAATCATTTGGGTAGTTTACTTGCCTTATATGAGAATCAAATTAGAGCCAGAGCATCCTGTAATATAATCTTAGCCTGCATTCTTACCCTAATTATGAACTTACACCGATTGGTGCTCTGCCTTCACACCAGCAAAAAGCCCAAATTGCTTTTATTTAATCGTTACATTAGGAAATGTCCATATTATTGAACAATATTGCTGGCAATTCATACCTCTTTCCAAAAACAATTTTATCATCAAGTACCTAGTTTTAACTAGATTTCATGACCTGCTTGTGTACTACTGGTGTACTTTGTTTCTATCAATAAAGTTTACTTTCACCTATCAAAAAAAAGAAATATCATCTAATTTATAAAATTGTTCCTGATTCTTTGTTTCTTTTCTTTTTTGGTTAATGTTCATAGTAAGCCCCAAAGCAGAACAGCATCAACTTTCATTATTTTGGTTTCTCAACACAGCAGTTCAGTCCCAAATTCACGTTACAAAAAGTGGTACCAGTCAGTTGCTGTAGGTTCTTGCCAAACCGAAGGGACCCAAACTCTCTCTCTCTAAGGAAACCAATCGCATGTAACAGAAACATCATGGCAGAGAGGCAGACCTTAGGAATGGGCGTTTCATCAACTTTTGGTTGCATTCCAATAGATGTTGTGTTTGCAAGTATCATGCCATCCTCTGGATGGAATTTATCAAGATCAGCAATAGATAAAGCATCTCCTCCAACAGTATCAGCAATCTCTCTGGCTCGGTCTTGAAGCAAAATAAATGCATAAATCAGAAATCACCATAGAAATAATTATAAACCTCAGAAATGGAATTATGGAGGTTGTGGGAAGCATTCATATTGCAAACATGCTGTCAATTACAAGCACGGACATAATGTCATGCATGGACACTCCCTGTTATTTAAGATGCCAGTGCCATAGATAGAATGGATAGAAAACTTGAAAGCACAGAAATCTGATGGTTAAAGTTATCATACTCCATAAAGATTTTGTGAAAGGTTTTTGAGCTTTACCATAAGTGCGATTTGCAATCACAACCCGTGCTCCCTTTTCTTTTGCACCATAAGCAAGTGCCTTGCCAGCACCTCCAGCACCAATGACCACAAATAGCTTACCAGCTAAGGGTGAATCACCAGTATTGTTACTATTATGAGAACCTACAATGAAAAACAAAGCATCCAGAGGACCTCGAAGTTAAACCAGGGAGAGGAAGGGAGAGAGAGAGAGAGAGAGAGAGGAATAGAAGCTTATGTGTATTACTACGCATTTTAACTTATATTTTCTTTGACCATACAACATGATAGATACCTCTTAGTCCATCTTCAATGGCAGAAATTGCACCAACATAGTCAGTATTGTAGCCAATTAACTTCCCGTCAGTAGGTCTCCTTATAATGCAATTCACAGCTCCTATTGACTGCGAAATATTATTCCGATTTGACAAGTCATACCATTTCTTATGGGAAAAACAAAAAATAAAGCTAAGGCATCCCCCAAATACTCTTATTTAATTTATTGATGCCAGAGATTTTGGGCTTGGAAAATCACACAAGAACTAAAACATGAAAAGAATTTTCAAAACCTTTGCAACTGGATCAACCTCATCACAGCACTTTAGAGCAGCCTCCTTGTGAGGAATTGTACAACTGCAGTTAGAAAAAGAGTTAAGGATAATCATGCTTCAAGTACAGAGTTATTATATTCTAAAATCTTTCAGATAGAATTGTCTAGCAGTATTCTAATATATAAAAGCGGAACCATTGGAACAACTTCTAACAATAACACCATTAAGTAAGCAAATAAACTACAAAATCCTCATCACTCTAATAAACAGCCCCTCCAAAAACCTTGGCCACTGGAAGAAAAGAATTTTTCGGAAACTGTGCCTTGAAGAAAGTAGACCAATAACACATCATATAAAAAAAAAAAAATTACACTATAGATACACTCAAAAAGGTACTCAACAAAAAAGAATGAACCTGAATCCGGAAAAATCTGCAGATGAGTATGTCTGGAAAAAATTTGCAACGTCATCCACCAAGAGAGGTACATAAACTCCATTGAAACCAATTGACTTAAATGCTTCATTATATAAAATAGGTGACTTGCTATGGTGAACGGGCTTCCCAATTATGCCAAACAATTTGGTATCTGGTCCTATCAGTCTGAAGTTGTATAGATGTAAAAGTTCCTTCATGGTTGGTTGACCAGGAGCTGAAACTATTCCTGACTCAATGGTACCAAACGTGAGAAAGCCACCAAATTTTGGGCACAGAATCCGTGAGATGAAACCCTTCTCACCCATCACAATTGCTATAATTGGAACCTGAAATTCCCATTATTAAATAAACAAATAAATAATTAAATATGTAAAAGAATCTAAGAGTACGTGATGTGAGGAGGTTCTACCATTACTGCTCAGAACAAAAAATAGATAAGCAACAGCATAGAAAGAGAAAAAGGTCAAAGTGGGTATTTAGCTTCAAAATTGACACTAATCCAACTTACAAATGCATTGCTTCAGAAGTATGATGACAAAAGCCTTATAACATGATTAGCCAGATTTTCCTTATGGTTAAGCCAGTATTATTAAGCACAAAGATGAGTCATTTGCAGGGAAATTTCGGTAGGTTTAAAGTGGCAATCTTCTAGTAATCAATCATTTATGCACCTTACACCATTCACACAATCCATATATGACTCATTCAACCTTGATTTATATCTGGTGGAATCATAATGTTAGCAAGAAAAAGCTAAAACAATGATATAAGTTTCAATGATAAAAGCGAGAAAGTACGGACTAAGGTTATAGAGAAGAACAATCAGATAAATTTCAATGAAGATGGAGAGATTTTATGGACTAAGGTTGAAGTTTTAAAAAGTGATTTCAGTAATACGTACACTGCTTACTTGAGAATGCACAGTTATTTGGAAAACGCGTGCTACATCAGTGATCTCCACGGCAGTTGTTGCAATCTTCACTATATCAGCACCTGTTGCTTGTATTCTTGCCACAAGGTTGCCAAGGTCCTCCACAGATGGAGTATCTAGATAATTGTGAGAGGATACAATGACTTTGCACTTTTCAGGCTTCTTTCCATAAATAGAATCATTGAATTCACGAGCAACCTTCAAAAAGCAGATAATGAAGTGAAGATAACTTGAAGTTTATTATCCTAGTAAAGTAGGACAGAGATACTTCTATTAAACATCTTGTAAATAGCCCTTGGTAAATGACAAATGTAGCCTCTTTGCATATGAGCGGCATTGGAAGATATTCTGACAAGTTTATCAATAATTGGTACATTACATTGAGATCATAATACATCTTGTATGACACTTAGATACTAGTGGGACTCAAAAACAAGACTATATTAGTTCTGCCATTCAAGCTTTTAGTTCAGCATGAAAAAGCTAACCTTGTTTAGAAGTCACCAATCTTTTATAAATTAAGAATAAAATGAGTAAAGAAAATTGAGCAATCAATTACGCTATGGATGCTGTTGTGTAACGCCTCTATCCCACATTAGGAATATGAATAACTCACATAGAATAGGTAGGTTATAAAGGTAGTCATGGGTGCTAAGTCCTGCATTGGTTACTTACTAGGTGAAACTAGGCTTCATAAGTGATTGTAGGAAAGCTTCAAATTGACGAAGTTTTTGGGGTTATAGAGAAGATGTGGCTGGCACTTTCCCTGGGTCATTATATTTTAGATTGATACCATATAAATCTGCTGTCCAAAGCATACTTTATATTTTAATATATATATATATATATATAGGGAGAAAAAATCTTTTAGTTGTTGCTTAAATCACAGATCCTAACTCTTTGTTAACACAATCATGCCATTGTTTGAATTGATTTGATTTTTGTATTAAATGAGAAGCAACCTGAATCTCAACATCAATGTAATCAGCTCCAAACTCCATGGCTAATCGGAGGGCACCCAATCGCTTCTTTTCATCACCATCATACTGACCACCTTCCCATTTTGGTCTAGAAAAATACATAAAATCAGATAGGTCTATGCTGACTCTTCAAAGTTATGTAACAAGATCAAAATATATTACCTCCCGATCATGCTCACCCATTCAACCAAATGAAAAATCTTCTTAAAGAAAAATAGCATTTAAACTTATCATGATAGTCTTATATGGAATTTTGAAAACAAACACACACATAAAGCATAAACAGATCAATCAAAAGAATTCCCAGTTGTGGACCTGTATGTGAATAGGGTGGGCAACGGACACTCTTTAATAAGGTTTTTGAGATCTTCATGAGGATTGAAGCTCTTCAAACTGTCCAATCGGATCTCCACAAGGTCAGCACCACCTTGTTTTGCCTTCTCCATGCTAGCCACCATCTTATCCACCGATTCCGCCATGATTGGAGCACAAACTAGAGTTGGACTATTCCTTCCTCCTCCACTTGCCATTTTCAGGGCAGAAGAAGAAGCAAGCTGAAATTAAATCCAAGAAAAGAAAGTGACGAAAAAATCGGACAATTACTACTATAATTATGTAGGGATTTGAATATCAGTTTTTTTTTTTTTTTTTTTTTATCAGGAAGCGGGGAACAATGCTGAAAAACTCTAGTTTGTTTGGTTGCTGAAAGGGACTTGATCGCAACAAAAAAAACATTTCAGATTTTAGATGTTTGTTTGGTTGCTGAAAAAACAAGTGAAAAACTTAGAAAAAAAATAGTAATAAAACAGTAAAGAAAACAAAAGGCGACGAAATGAATACGTATAACTACTAAACAATAGTAGTGGTAATACTATTAAAATCCGTTTGGCTACGGAGAGAAGGTTCGAATCTGCAGACGAGTTACACGTCCGTAAGGGACTCGATTGTGAATTAAATAGTTTCCTGAAAGTTTCGCAGCAATCAAACGGAAAAGAAAAGAAAAGAAAATTCGAGAAGTGAACAAAAGGAGGAGTTACAATAAAGAGTTACCAGAACGTTGCAAGACTCCATTGCCGTCTCTCTCGGTATCGACTCGCGCTCTCGCAAATAGAGATTCCGATCGTGTGTGGTTTGTCGAACAAAACAGGGAGACAGAGAGAGAGAGAGAGAGAGTCAGCGCACAGTAGAGGAGTTGGGTGGTTTGTCGTCCGACAATGTTTGGTGGCGCCTGCTTATCTGGACCCTTTTGTTTTGCTCTGCGTGTCGGCGTCGACTGTAGAGTTCGTTACGCATTTTGGAACTTTTTCTTTTTTTTTCTGTCGTATATGAAACCAGTGATTAATCTTTGAAGTATATTATTTTCTGAATTAATTTTGTCTAAATGATTTTTCTGGAGCAGTATTAATTTAATTTTTTACTAAACATTATAAGATCCTCATCATTCATCAACCATCCATATCTCTTTTAGTTTTATTCTCAAAATCCAGGAATGTTTTCGCCACCTATACTCTTTCTTTTATCTTCGAAATATTTTTTCTTTTTTCCTTTTTTTATGCTGCCCATTTATTAAGATAAATCATTCTCAAACTTTCTCACTAGGACACTTTGTAGGACGTTTGTTACAATTCTTTTCTGGCCTTACCGAAATAATTAATAAAAAAATAAAAAATAAAAAACTTCGAACATTATTAGATGAATATTATAAAATTCTATTTATAAGTCTCTGAAAAATTTTACATGACAATATTTGATAGGCAAGAGATTTAGCCATGTTTGAATATCAAGTTGAACTGAGTTAAATTAAGTTAAATAAAATATTATTAAAATATTATTTTTTAATATTATAAATGTTTTGAAATTTGAAAAAGTTGAATTATTTATTATATTTTATATAAGAATTTAAAAAAATATATAGAGATTTAAAAAATTTGTAATAATGAGATGAAATGAGTTGGAGAAAGTTAAGCATCCAAACGGGACCTAAAATTTTAAGTTTCTCTTGCAAATCAACAAGAAGAATGGTATGTTTTATGCATGAGCTTGTAAATAGATTTTTTGTTTTTTCCACTACAAAACACCCACAAAACTCAAATGGGATGGTCATGCAAATATTATTAAATATTTTATAATTATTTTATAATAAAATAATTTTACAATCTAACATGCCACATTAAATCATGCATATAAAATTCTTTTATCAATCAACTATTTATCTTTCTGGTAATGCAAATCTTTACGTGTCCCACTATATTTACAAATTCTTGAGAGTGTGGATTCGTAAGAATTAGGATGATATTTTTGTTGTTATAATATGCTTAAAATCCATACCCTACTATTTTCTTGAAAAGAAAATAGCATTCATTTATTGTGTAATTACTTAACCATTAATGATTTGAGTATCATGAATAATTTCTTTTACATAAAAAAGTAGCTCTTTAATTTTAGATATCATACTTTTGACTTGTGCATGAATAATAAGCATTGGTTTGGAAAAATTAACCCCAAATATAAGATCTGTACTTGTACAAATTTTTGAATATTATAAATTCTTTTTTTTTTCTTTCTAAGCTTGAATATTATAAATTCGCATCTGAAATTCGTATGCAATGAACCAAAAAGAAATCAAATTAGATAAAACAGACCACTATACAATAAATTTTACAAATTCTTGAATATTATGTACAGATCATAGCACTTGTTACCAGCCAAAATGGCCCTAAAAGGCAGAACCAGAAGGAAAATCAAAGGAATCAATGAATAAAAATGACTCTTACTTATGTTTAGTCACAGGAAGAAACTGATCGTCGTCTTTTCCAATCCCCACTGTGGAACGACTCCTTCTAACATGATCCGCAAAGAGACGATGACTGCGATCAAGAACGCGACTAACGTTTACCCTCAAAGTGTAGAAATTATGCATTGAGAACAAGTGAAGAGCATCAACAAAGGAGAACTTGGAGAAAAATAATCATACTCAAATTGAAACATAAGTTGCAATTTGTGCCCATAGGCAAGAGATGTACAGTATAACTTTGCTTCTTAAAAGAAAATGCTAGAAAATATTGAAGACATCGACAAGTTGACGGCTAAACTATCTTCTACCTTTGATAAAAGTATTTATTCATGCAGAAATCATTTAATTAACATCATAGGTAACGCTCTAGCTAAAATAAAACCAACCTCTCATACTCCAACCTTTGAGTGACTATACCATTCAATAACAGCTCTGAACTGTACACTGCTGCCCCTGCAAGTAAGCAATGTTCCCCATTCTTAGCAAAGTTTGCATCTTTAATGGATTATTTTGGGACTAATGATGTGTTACTGTTGCAAACCTTTTTCAAGGAAAGGAACACATATAACATAATCTTCTTCACAAGATAGAACCAATAAATTCTCTGGAATGTCATCTTTTTTCAGAGTAGATCTGCAAGTTCTCTCCACCGCCTGGGGAACATTTGACAGGAATCCAGCAACAAGGCAACGATTAATTTTATGCGTATCTACAGGCATGTCGGTGAGTGAGACAGCCAAAGAATTCCAGAAAGGGAGAAGAGATAAAAAGAAAAAACATGATGACTTCCAGGTGAAACCATTGCCCACCTTAATAATCATAGACAATTGAACCTGCAAATATTGTGTACCTGGCCCTGAACAGCTTTAACCAAACTGGAAATTGTTTCTTTACTAGGCTTTATATTTGGTGTAATAAAAACTCTTCGACCCTGTGGAGATATCATCAGTTGAGATTGGATAAGGCGATGGATCTTTTTAAACCAACATTGTCAGAGATTTTACCTCCAAAAGTGGGTGCTGGGCTGCACGTGCCAATGAAACTGGCAAGCTAAATCCAAACTCCCTTTCCTTCTTGGCATCCCTCAGTATGTAGTTTTTCTCATCAATGAAACAGCTAGCTTGTCCACAGCTCTCGAGCCATAAATGTGTCACTACTGGTTTTCCAGAAGCAATTGCCTCTAACATATTCCTTGTACGAACAAATTGATCAGCTATGAAGTGTGTGGCATCCATAATAGAAGACACTGTTGTAAATCCTAGCCGAGCCAAAATCTGTGAGACAAGAACACCGTGCAAGATATTGTTTAAACCAATTTGCACATTGCTTATAAGAGACAAAATCACCACCTACCTTCTTCTGCTGCTGCATTATATCCTCATGCAAGTGGTGGCTGTACAAAACCCGAACATCACTTGTATCTCTCCTCTTCCTTGAAGCTTTTGAAACAGAGGCAAGTTCGGGGACTGCAGCACTTAAGCTACAGATTTCTTTCAGAAGGTTTGGTCTTGACAGGTTCCTTCTACATGACAGTTTGAAGTATTCACCACCCATACAAACAGGTGATGCAGCATTCTCTGGTGTCTTACAGTTAACTGGGGTAGGAGTAGTATAGGCAAAATCAGATGGTTTACATTTCTCTCTTGGTAATTCATCCAACCTGGAATTCACCTTTCCAGTAGACAAAGGGCAACCTGCACCACTATTTCTCTCAGAGTCTGTTCCAGCCTCTGCATCGATTAGATCTTTAGATATAATTTTGACATCTACATCTCCAGATTTTCCATATATAGAAGCATGCTCTGAACGTTTTTTCTTCAGGTTTGAATCAACAAAAGAAACTATAGCATCACCCCAGGACCTTTTGCGCTTGGATACGGAGTTTTGAATGGATTTCAGCCGACCAGATGGTTTGAGTGCACCATCCAAGCAATCAGATCCATTTTCCTGACCAGACAGATTTCGATGAGATCTTTTCCTCCTGGGATATCTCAATAAATCAATTATAAAACCATTGTTACAATCTATCAACTCTGGAGCCAATAGATCATGTTGACTTGATTTTATACTTCTAACTTTGCTGGATTGATTAGAGCCCAATATAGAAGATCTTTCCTTCAACACTTCAGAAGCTTGGATGGCTGAACCACTATCGGTTTTCTCTATTAAGGCACATACCTCAATTGGATAGTTCAGCTCTTCCCTACAGTCACCAGATGCATTCTCGGCCTTCTTCAAATGATTAACTGCCAAGAACTGTCTAGTTTGACGAGAAACAGATGCACAAGCACCAACGTCACCTTGTAAATGCCGCTTCTTAACTGCACTGACTCCACTTCCATCATATCTGTTGGAGTCATTAGTGCAACTTCTGTCGAAAGTCCTTCCAGCTTTTCTTTTCTCAATGGTCTTAGATATCTTTTTTTTCGAGTTTCCATTCCCATTGGCGGTAAGACATTCCTCAGCAATCAAGCAAACTCTCTTTGATTGTTTTCTGACCAGCTCAATTCCACTCTGCTTCCTGACATTATCAGAATGTTTCTCCAATGAAATTGAAGACTCTTTTCTTGAATTGGCACTCATGCTCTCCAAATTTTTTAGTGAAGCAAACCTTATATCAGATAGGCTTGCCTCCTTAAAATGAAAGGGTTGCCTCAAATGAATTACCTCATTCATATTTCCTCCAAGAGAACCTCTGCAGGAACCCTTTACATTGTTCTCATTACCTTGATAGGCATCTTTATCATCATGGTTAGCAATGCTCTCACCATGGAACAAGGCTTCCATAGCTTCAGCAGCCATTTGCGTATCAAAACCTATGTTTGACATTTCTGGCACATCTGTATCAGTAACATTATTTTCCAACTGTCCACAGGGATGGCCGCTAAACTCTTTGTCCGACTCACTTACTAGAGTTTTTTTCAATTTCATCATTTGCACTGTCTTGTCACTCACTTTTGGGTTATGCCACATTAATTTTGACTTAGAATGAGCTAAACCTGTTCTATTGTTATCGAAATCTAAATTTTCTTCATGGTCTCTATACTCATCTAGTCTGCTTCCTTCAGGCTTCCAGGGTAGGGTAGAAGATTTTCTTCCATGGCCACCATAAAAAAACTCTCCTTTTCTTCTGCGGAAGATTTCTTCACCTCCTTCATGCTCACGACTATCATCCCAGTCAAAAATCGCTGCTTCTCCAATTTTGTTTCTATCAATGGCTTTCTTGGCAAAACTTTGCAGGCCCTCCGTACTTGAGACAGAATTTGGTTTTCCCCCAATTTTTATTACACGATCAGCTTGTTCAAACTCCCCGACATTATCTTTCAGGAACCCGTCCAAAAAATTCAAAGCATTGGCCTCTGATAACTCTCCAGGTTCTTGAGAGTCCTCGTAACTTAAACCTGCCAATCCATCATCACAAGCAGGCAAATGAGGCAACTCTTCTCCTTCAACATTATTCAAGTTAAGAGGAATTCCTCTGCAGTCATCATGCGAGTCCTCAGTAAAAAGTTTTCTAGCAGTTCTACTGCCGCCAACCCATAAGTTTTTATTCTCTGACCCCCTCATTTTTCCATTGCATTGCCCAATATCATGCTCCTGATCTACTTCCTCCCCAACTCCCAAAGACTGATTCTTACTTGGAGGAGAACAGGATCCATTGTTGATTCCTTTCAAAGCCATGCGAGCAGCCAGAGCAGACGCCCGAAATGATGCTACACGAACTGAAGTAAACCCCAACCGTAGAGGTCCTACATGAAACAGGGAAACAAATAATAATGGAATCCCTGGATTGACACTACAGTTCTAATAAAATACTTATTCATCAGACTACATTCTATGTATTTTAAACTTCCCTATAGTGGCAAGAGAGTCTACACAATCTACCATATATGGAATGAGAACTGCTAGGTTTACAAAGAAGTTACAAAAGGAAAGCTTGCAAACTGGTGCAGATTGATGTGGTACGTAAGATCCACTTTACAATAAAAGTAGTTATACAATCCGAAACACCACATCAAATCGCGTTAGTTTGTAAAGCAAATTTTTGCAATTCTTTTTGTACACTGAAAATTCCTATTTCGGAATAAGAAAGCAAAAAAGGGGGCAGGTTCCAGCAGTGAGAAATCAACTTCTTTCAGGTAATTTCTTTTAAAAATCAATTGCACGGTAGTCCATAAAAAATCAGGGTTCCCAATTGAAATGAAGTTGGAGGACAGACCATTGATTAGCTCTAGATGTGAACTGGTCCTACAAACGATGTGAACTAGCCCTACAAACAACATTAAACAACAACAAAGGTTGACAATAGTAAAAATCATGAAGATCTGACAGTACAAAAATCCAACATGAAAACAAAAGTAGGCTCCAGAAACCAAAAGAAAATTAAATTTAAAAAGAACAACTGTTAGTGGCTTAATATCGAATTCTTTTGCTCTAATATATAGCTTGATTGTTATTATTATTTCAAAATCTACAGATTCATTGCACACAAAAGATATTCATGCTATTCCACAGCATCTTCCTCAACTGAAAACAGCATTGCTTCTTCATCAAAGGCGGCATATTTTGGAAGTTTTAAACATATCTGCAGGAATCTGAGACAAAAGAAATTACAACAACATAATGACAAAGAAATGGACAATTTCACCAGAAACTGGCAATCCATTTCACACATTTGTATGTGATGACATCACATGAAATCTGAGATCTTACCAGATGTTTATTTAAATTAGAAAAAGTTCTGTTTCCAGGGGTCTTATATATAATTGGAGAAAACCATGCATATTCTATAAATGCATTGCAGGAGCAGAATAAATACATACCAGGTTTTGGTTTTAGGCTGCCTTCACCCACACATGTTGCAGTTGGAACATGGACTTCTGAAATACAAACGGTGAAAGAATAATATTCATTTTCAAGTCTGGTCATAGCCATACCACATACAGAATCTTATAAAGGCAAAAGAAAATTTTAGCTAAACCGCTGAGCTTCTCCTCATTAACAAGCTGATGCAAACACATACCCAATTAATCGTATGATAAGAGTTTTGGCAAAAGGTAAGAGTCAATCATATGATGCATAATATAGTTCTCTTTTTCCTCTCCTCTTTTTCATCAAGAGCATATTTGAATGGTGGAGAATAAACCAGGATGAGACAACAAATAATATAATCAAATACCAAAATTGAGCTTCAGGAAAAATCTATTCAGAAACAGTCACATGTTCAAAGAAAAGACTCACCTGTAATATGCTTTTTATCAGGTAAAGAATTAAATCTCTCCAATAATCCCTTATTATGATGTTCATGAAGAGAATTGTAAATCTTCTCCCCATCCACTGACTGGCCACTGCCACTTCTTATTGATTCATCATCAGACTGCTCATCACTATCACCAAAATCTTCAGCTTCTTCTGTTCCTTTGCCTTCCATAACACCAGCAACTTGATTATCAAACACTTCAAATAACTGGGTGGCCATATTTTCACTGCAATCGGCATCATCATATACTCGGGTTTCGCCAGCAATACTCAATACTTGGGTTTCCCCAGCGAGATTCACTAATTGGGTGCCAAAGGCATCGTCAGTGGTAACAGTAGCATCAAAAGGCACGGTGCTTTCCAGATATTTCAATTCAGCAGCATCCTCAGTTTCAACCTTTTCACCTACTTTTCCAAATGATCATATTTGTTTAATTATTTAAAGAATTGATATAGGAATGCAATTGGCTTAACGATATACAACGTTTGTTAGGGAAGATTTTCAATATATTTATAATTAATATAACATAAAACTTGAACATATATAACAGCAAAATCAAAGCCCAAAAACCAATAAACCAGTACCAGAAAATGGAGGAGGCGAATATTGGCTATCAAGGAACTGAGTCTGGAAATCGGGAGTATTGACATTTGGTTCCATCCTGATTAATTTAATTTAACGAGCGTGCTTCCCAAGCGAAACCATTTTCTAATCATTCAATTCACCTGCAAACAGGATCAAATATTCATAGAACCCAAACAGAGAAATGAACTTTTTCCCCATGGTATGCTCTAATGCAGATAATTGAAATTAGAGTAAAACAAATCACAAAGTTCTGGAATTACCGAAGTTGATTGGGATGAAGAGAGATTATTGGGGTGGGGGGGCGCGGGGAAGCTGAAGATCAAAAAGGAAAATATACTCAATAAAGAGACACAGGCAGAGTATATTTTGGAGAAAATTGACTCCAATCTGTGCTGGTTTTTCTGAGAAAGTTGATAATTACCCTGGATTTTACGTACTGTGTGAAGGCAAAAAAAATTAGTGCATTTCACTATGCAGAAGAGATAAACCGGGGCAAAAAAAATTAGTGCATTTCACCATGCAGAAGAGATAAACCGGGGCAAAAAAAAATGCACTAAGAGATAAACCGGTTTTACTTAAAGTGTTTGTCCAAATGTTTCTCCAAATCCTATGAGTTTTCAAATTTTTTTTTTTTTCAGTTACCGGAAGTTACATTTGGAAATTATCAACAGTGCAACGCTTCAAGACAAACCCTTCACAGTTAATCAAGTTAAAAAACCCTTAAAGCAATCGGAAGTGGGGGGCATTCCGAGAATCGAACTCGGGACCTCTCGCACCCAAAGCGAGAATCATACCACTAGACCAAATGCCCTACCATTATTTAATTGGTAGATTTTCTTATAGAGTAATGTTACTTATCATCTTATTTTTCATTTCATTATCTTATAATGTGACATTAAATTATTAGATATTATTTATTATATTTTATTTATTCACCTATTATCTAATATCACATCATAGAATGATAAGTAGAAGATGAATAGATTTATTCTTCTTTTTATATTACTTTTTTCTTTAGAAGAAAATCATTCAAACGAACAAACACATTGACTTGCACCTATTCAACTTACAAGCAACCATCCTTCCAAAAAAAAAAACTTACAAGCAACCAACTACCAACTACTCTGCATTAGAAGAGGTCATTTCTCTCAATCTGGGTGCGTGGCACTTGCTAAATTTCGAACATTGTTGTCATGACAATTTTTTATCTTATTATAATAATAAATCTGTTTACATTCCTCATTCAGGAACTACTTTGCATGCCCCATGTAGCTTTTAGATTAAATGAAACGATTCATTTCATTAAATTGAAATGAGAGAATGAAATGAACGAGCCTGAGAACATCGAGTAACAACAGGTTTTGAACCCAAATCGCCATCGTCATTGACATCGGGTGCGCAACTCCCCATCATCATTGACGTCGTCGTCCCATTCCTTAAGAAAGGACCCCCTTCATCATAAATAAAACGGACTGCATGGAAATAAATCAAAAACCCCATCGTTGTCGCCACAAGGGAGAATGCTAGAAAACTTGAAGAAACAACTTGCTCTAACCATGAGAAACATCCAGTGGAACTACAGAATCTTTTGGTCTATTTCAGCCAGACAACTAGGATACCATGCATCTATTTTCTTCTTTTGTTTTTTATGTTCAAATTTTTCTATGCTTCCTTTTGCGGGAAATATATAGTAAAGACCTTCTTTTGCAAGCAATCTTCCTGAATTTCTGCCATTGGGTTAGAAAGAATTCGAAATTTGGACATGGAAGGGAAATTGACTAGACTTACAATGCGTGCTAGGCTTAAACAAGAAGTTTCAAAGTTAATCTTTTCAAAGAATTCTTTCCTACTTCATTTTTCCCATCCTGCAGTTACAAAGTTAAATAGTTTTTCTAAAATTTGTATAAGTTTACATAATGTGGATGTCGTGCTGTTGAAACTGAGTAAACTCGTAATCGACATAGTTTTTGTGTGGATGCTTCTTTTTCGCTCCAAACAATATTTCAAATCAAACAAACATATTTTGATTTTTTTCATTCCCAACAAATTCATTTAATCACCAAAAATGGAAAGTTGTTAAACCAAAGAACCAAACTGATAGGCGTCGATGAGCAGTGGAGGAGGAGGTCGCCGATGGGAGGTTGTTGATAGGCGTCGATGGGGTTGCCGAAGGAAGGTTGCCGATAGGTGTCGATAAGCAATCCATGGGCATCAAGGTAGTGTATGGGTGTCTAAGTAACCAATTTGCATCAATGGTATAATTCAATTTGCATCAATGGTATAATTTCTCTTTTGAAGACCAAAGGAAAGAAAGTGCACTTTTTTTATTTATCTTTACTCGCGGAAGACCAATTGCTTTTTAGTCATTTAATTGACATACACGTGCAGACTGCAAAGGAATCCTAAAATAGGGACTGTCGTAGTACGACTTAATCATTAATCATTTCTCTCATTTAAGGGCAAGAGTTATGCTACATAGAAGTGTGCACAGCATGCATTTTAAAGATTTTTAAGTGTAAAATAAAAGAGGATAAAAAAATAAAATCACATTTTATAAAAGATGTATAGTGGGTGTGCAGGATGTAAGGCTTCCCTTTAGAATTTTTCTAAGGACAAGTCTCCTTATGCAATTTGAAAATCGAGCCATAAAGAGCCTCCACAAATTGACGTGACATCGTCAGTTTAAGTGTTTTTTCTTCATTTTTTCTTCCTCCCCTGAGCCCCAATCCCTCTTCCCCTGTTGCAAACCTGCATCTCCGTACCTAACAAATAGTCTTGTTGTTTGTTGGAGCCAACCCAACAAACAGTAGACGTTGTTGCCACTAAGTATACACATTTTTGCAACGTTTCTCCCTTCCCATCTCTCTTTCTTTGTGATTTCTTTCATTTTCTCATCAGCCAAACTAAGAACAAGTCGCAATTTTATTTTCTCAACAACCAAATAAAAAACAAATTGTAATTTTATATTTTTGATAGTCAAACAACCATGATTTTCTTTTCATTTCTCAATAGCCAAACAGAGAGAGAGATCTAATAATTTTCTTTCATTTCCTTTCACTTTCTCAACAATCAAATAGAGATAGAGAGACCTGGCAATGGTGGTTTCAACAATGGAAAAAGTTCCCAACTGACTTCAAAAACAACATCAAAATGAGGATCTGGCATCGAAGAAGGCGTGGCTATGCTCAATCTTTTAGAAAGAGCCCCTAGGAAAGGAAATGGTGGGCTTTGCAAATAAGGTTTGCTCCAAGAAACTATGAAGATCTTCGGTTTATGCATTAGAATGGACCATTTCTAATAAATAAATACCTGGGAAAGGAAAGAGTGGGGGGAGGGAGACAGGGAGAAGTGAAGGGAAAAATTAACTGAGGTGGTACAATGTCACTTTAAGTTTGTAAAATCTCTTTATGTCGTTAGTGTTTTCCTTACAATTTTTCTTTGGAGATGATAAAATATCTTGGGCCTAGACAAAGAGCCCAGCCCATTAAAAGACCCCACTAGAAGACAATAAGAGGAGAAAGAGGAAGAAAAAGATAAGGAAGAAGGGGACAAAGGTCGAGAAAAGATATTGTGTCATTAGAAAAGGACGACAAGTGACATAAAGGAGAATGAAGGTGATGTAAAGAAGGGAGAGGGACTGAAAAAAAAAAGTGAGTTTCTTCCAAACAATAAGGGGACTTCTTCTTCAACTTCTTCGGAGATTTCAACTTCTTCACTTTTTTCAACCTCTTGAAAGGATACAATGACGAGCTCTACCAAAAGATATAGTTCAAATCTCTATTGTACATTGAAGATAAGAGACCACAAAAGACTGTAAACAACCATACAATAGTGGACCCTCCCTTCCCCTATCCTCTGTAGACGTAAACATTACGCCAAACTACGTAAATTTTTGTTTCACGTTCTTTTATTTTATTCTACATTTATTTACTCCTCGCCATGTATGTATGCACCAATGCCATACAACTGTACTAGACCATCATCGAGAGCTCCACCCTACACCGATTCAGGCTCAAACCACCTCAATAGGTGGGAAATAAATTTTTCCCCCATTCAGGCATGTTATGCCATTTTTAAACATTAACACTCTTCGTGAGATGAAACATTTCGATGTTGGATTGAATGGCTCGTGTTTTTTAAGGAATCTTGTTATTAAACTATTTGAAACTTACCGTACAAATAATTCTCTTGATGTGACATAAGCTCTTGACATTTTTGTGTTTGTGTTTTTGATTATTTTTAATAAACCACATGATATCACCTAATAGTACAATGTTTAGAGAGTCATCCGAACAATAAATTTTTTATGACACATTATTCTTTCTAAAATTTTATCCTTTCATTGCGAGTGCAACGCTTTGACCATAGTCAGTTATTCCATTGCTTAATTTAGAACGTAGTTCCAAACATATATTACACTCAAACAAAACAAACTTGTTAATGGAAAGCATTCATGACCTTCATACACAACTAATTTAATGTAACTGTTATTTACTAAGCAGTTTAGAGAGAGAGAAGTCCTCATTTTGGATGCATCTCAAATTGCACATCAAATATCATTCGATTCACTATACCTACTAGATGTAAAACCACAAAGCAAGCCAAGTGGATTTACTGTATCTATGACGAGCTAGGCAGGAAAAAAAGACAAAACTATATGTACTTTGCGGCGAGTAAATTAACATTTTTCATGTTTGGCACACATTCTCCCCTCTCTTTCTTTGCAACTTCTTTCATTTTCTCATCAACCAAACTAAGAACAAGTTGCCATTTTATTTTATCAACAACCAAACAGAGAACAAGTTGTAATTTTATATTCTACATAGCCAAACAGCAAACAACTATGATTTTCTTTTCATTTATCAAAAGTCAAACATAGAGAGAGATCTGACAATTTCCTTTCATTTCCTTTCACTTTCTCAACAACCAGTCAGAGATAGAAAGACCTGACAGTGGGAGTTTCAACAATGAAAAATGTTCCCAACTAGCTCTAAAAACAACATCAAGATGAGGAAATGGCTTTAAAGATGTCATGGCTATGCTAGGTTCTATAGAAAGAGCACCTAAGAAAGAAAATAGTGGACTTTGCAAATATAGCCTACTTCAAGAAGCCATTAAGATTTTCAATTTATTGATGAAAAGGGATCATTCCTTATAAATAGATACCTGAGAAAGGAAAAGGGGGGAAGGGCACAGTGAGAAGTGAGAGAAAAAAAATTTAATTGACTAGGTATAATGTCATATTAGTTTGTAGAATCTCCTTGTATCGTTAGTGTTTTCCTTACAATTTTTCTTTGGAGATAATAAAATATCTCAAGCCTAGACAAAGAACCCAACCCAATAAAAGACCCCACTTGAAGACAATAAGAGAGAGAAAGGCAAAATGAGAAAAGGAATAAGAGGACAAAGGCCGAGAAAAGATCTTGTGTCATGAGAAAAAGAAGAGAAGTAACACAGAGGAGAGGGGAGGTGACAAAAAGAAGCGAGAGGGACTAAGAATAAATGGGAGCTTCTGCCAAACAATAGGATGACTTCTTCTTCAACTTCTTTAGAGACTTCAACTTTTTCACATTCTCCAACCTTACGAAGGGATACTAGTGACAAGCTCTCCACCAGAAGATAGAGTTCAGATCTCCACTATACAGTGAGGATGAGAAACTGTAAACAAGAATATCATAGTGGATTCTCCTCTACCCTAACCTCTGTGGACGTAAGCATTATGCTAAATTACATAAATTTGTGTCTCACAATCTTTTGATTTTTTTTACATTTATTTACTACTCACAATGTATATACGCACCAACGCCATACAGCCACACCAAACCACCGTCAAGAGCTCCACCCTATACTGATTAAGGCTCAAACGACCTCAACAGGTGTAAATGAATCTTGCTTCCATTCAGACATGTTATGTCGTTTGTAAGAGTTAACATCCCTTGTGAGATGAAATATTTCGATGTTGGATTGGATGGCTCACATTTTTTAATGAATCATATTATTAAACTATTTGAAACTTACTGTTCAAATAATTCTCTTGATGTGATATAAACTTTCTACCCTTTTTGTGTTAGTGTTTTTAATTATTTTTGATAAACCACATGGTATCACCTAATAGTACCATGTTTAGAGAGTCATCTAAACAATATATTTCTAATGACGCAATATTCTTTCTAAAAATTTATTCCTTTCGTTGTGAGTGCAATGCTTTGATCGTAGTCAATTATTCCATTGCTTAATGTAGAATGCACTTCCAAGCATGTATTACGCTCAAACAAAATAATAAACTTGTTATTGGCAAGCCATGATCTTCATACGCAGCTAATTTAATATAAGTGTTACTTGTTAAGCAACTTAGAGAAAGAGAGGTCACCATTTTGAATGCATTCCAAAATGCACATCAAATATCGTTAGATCCACTATACCTACTTGATATAAAACCAAAAATCAAGCCATGTGGATTCATTATATCTACGACGAGCTGCACGGAAAAAACCAGACAAATTATATCCACATTGCAGTGAGTAAATTGGCATTTTTCATATTTGGCACACATTCTCCCATCCCTTTCTTTATGATTTCTTTCATTTTCTCATCAACCAAACAAAGATCAAGTAGCAATTTTATTTTCTCAAAAACTAAACGAAGAACAAGTTGCAATTCTATATACTTGATAGCCAAATAGCAAACAATCACGATTTTCTTTTCATTTCCCAAAAATCAAACACAGAGAGAGATCTGAAAAGTTCCTTTCATTTCCTTTCACTTTCTCAACAACCAAATATTGATAGAGAGACCTGGCAGTGATGATTTCAACAATGAAAAAAAATCCCCAACTGGCTCCAAAAAAAACATCAAGACAAGGAACTAGTAGTCTGGCACCGAAGATAACGTGGCTATGCTCCATTTTTTAGAAAGAACACCTAGAAAAATAAATGGTGGGCTTTGCAAAGAAGGCATAGTTCAATATGCTATGAAGATCTTCAGTTTATGCATGAGAATAGATCATTCTTGAGAAATAGATATCTGAGAAAGGAAATGGTGGGAAAGAGAGAAAATGAGAAGTGAGGAAAAAAAGTTTTAACTGACGTGGTATAGTGCCACATCAGTTTGTAGAATCTCTTTGTGTCGTTAGTGTTTTCATCACAATTTTTTTTTTGAGATAATAAAATATCTCGGGCTTAGAAAAGGAGCCCAACCCATTGAAAGACCCCACAAGCAAACAATAGGAAGAGAGAGAAAGGAAAAAAGAGAGAATGAATAAGGGGACAAAGACCAAGAAAAAACATTGTGTCATTAGAAAAGGAAAAGAAATGACATAAGGGAGATGGGAGGTGACATAAAGAAGGGAGAGCGACTAAAAATAAAATGGGACTTCTTCTAAACAATAAGAGGACTTTATCTTCATCTTCTTCAGAGACTTCAACTTTTTCACCTTCTCCAACCTCATGAAGGGATGCCAGGATGAACTGTCCACCAAAAATTAGAGTTCAGATCTCCATTGTAAAGGATGGATGAGAGATCGTGAAAGACTGTAAACAAGCATATTATAGTGGATCATCCCTTCTGCTAACTTCCATGGACGTAAGCATTATGCCGAATTATGTAAATTTATGTATTACAATATTTTTTTTTTTTGCATTTATTTACTGCTCACCATGTATATATGCAACAACGCTATACAGCTGCAACGAACCATCGTCGACAATGCCACACAACACTGATTGAGGCTCAAACCACCTCAACAAGCTGGAAATGAATATTTCTCTCATTCCGACCTTTTATACCCTTTTTAAGCGTTAACATTTCTCGTGAGATGAAACATTTCGATGTTGGATTGGATGGCTCATGTTTTTTAAGGAATTGTGTTTTTAAACTATTTGAAACTTACAATTCAAATAATTCTCTTGATGTGACATAAACTCTCAACTCTTTTCTATTTGTATCTTTTAATTACTTTTAATAAATCACATGATATTACCTAGTACCATGTTTAGAGAGTCATCTAAGCAATAAATTTCTGATGACGTATTATTTTTTTGGAGATTTATTCTTTTCATTGTGAGAATAATGCTTTGGCCATAGTTTGTCATTCCATTGTTTAATTTAGAATGCACTTCCACGCATGTGTTACACTCAAACAAACTTGTTATTGCCAAGTATTCATGACCTTTATAGACAACTAATTTAATATGAGTATTATTTGCTAAGCAATTTATAGAGAGAGAAAGAGAGAGAGAGAGAGAGATCCCCATTTTGGATGCATTCTAAATTGCATGTCAAACATCGTTGGATTCAGTATACCTACTTGTTGTAAAACCACAAAGTAAGCTGAGTGGATTCACTATATCTATGGCAAGCTGCACGGAAAAAACTAGACAAAAGTATATGTACTTTGCAGTGAGTAAATTGTCTTTTTGCATGTTTGGCACACATTCCCTACTCTCTTTCTTTGCGATTTCTTTCATTTTCTCATCAACCAAACTAAAAAAAGTTAGAATCTTATTTTCTCTAAAAAAAAAAAAAGGAAGAACAAGTTTTAATTCTATATTCTTGATAGCCAAACAGAAAACAACCACGATTTTCTTTTAATTTCTAAAAAGCCAAACGCAGAGAAAGGTGGGACAATTTCCTTTCATTTCCTTTCGCTTTCTCAACAACCAAACAAAGATAGAGAGACCTGACGGTGGTGGTTTTGGCAATGCAAAAAGTTTTCAATTGGCTCCAAAAACAACATTAAGACGAGGTACAGGCTACAAAGATGTCGTGACTATGCTCGATTTTTTAGAAAGAACACTTAGGAAAGGAGATGATGGGCTTTACAAATATGTTCTGGTTCAAGATGCCATTAAGATACTCCGTTTATGCATGAGAAATGAACATTCTTGAGAAATAGATATTTGGGAAAGGAAAGAGTGGGGGAGAGAGACAAGGAGAAGTGAGAAAAAAAAATTGTCACTAACGTGGTACAATATCACATTAGTTTGTAGAATTTCTTTATGTTGTTAGTATTTTCCTTCTATTTTTTTTTGGAGATATTAAAATATCTAGGGCCTCGAAAAAGAGCCCAATCCATTAAAAAATCTCACTAGCAAACAATATGAGGAGAGAGAATGAGTGAGGAGACAAAGGCCGAGAAAAGACATTGTGTCGTGAGAAAAGGAAGAGAAGTGATATAAAGTAGATGGGAGGATAAAGAAGGGAGAGGAACTGAAAATAAAAGGAAGCTTCTTCCAAACAATAGAGGGACTTCTTCTTCAGCTTCTTCGGAGACTTCGACTTCTTCACATTCTTCAACCTTATAAAGGGATGCCAGTGATGAACTTTCCACCAGAAGATAGAGTTCAAATCTCATTGTATAGTGAGGATGAGAGACCATAAGAGACTGTAAATAAGCATATTATAGTGCATCCTCCCCTCCCCTAACCTCCATCGATGTAAGCATTACGACGAACTACATAAATTTACTGCTCACCATGTATGTATGCACCAACGCCATACAACCGCACTAGACCATCGTCAAGAGCTCCACCCTACATAGATTCAAGCTCAAACCGCCTCAACGAGTTGGAAATTAATCTTTCCCCCATTCAGACTTGTTATGCCTATTTTAAGCATTAACATTCCTCGTGAGATGAAACATTTTTATGTTGGATTGGATGGCTCGGTTTTTTTAAGGAATCTTATTATTAAACTATTTGAAATTTACCATTCAAATAATTCTCTTGATATGACGTAAACTCTCTACCTTTTTGTTTTTGTGTTTGTAATTATTTTTAACAAACCGCATGCTATCACCTAATAATACAACATTTAGAGAGTCATCTTAACAAGAAATTTCTAATGACGCATTATTCTTTCTAAAAATTTATTCCTTTCGTTATGAGTACAACGCTTTGACCGTAGTCAGTTGTTCCATTGGTTAATTTAGAACGCACTTCCAAGCATGTATTACATTCAAATAAAACAAACTTTTTAATGGCAAGCATTTATGACCTTCATACATAGATAATTTAATATAAGTGTTACTTACTAAACAGTTTAATAAGAAAGAGAGGTCCCCATTTTGGATGCATCTCAAATTGCACGTCAAATATTGTTCGATTCACTATACCTACTTGATGTAAAACCACAAAGCAAGCCGAGTGGATTCATTGTATCCACGACGAGCTGCATGGGAAAAACCAAACAAAACTATATGCACTTTGTAATTAGTAAATTGACATTTTTTTATGTTTGGCACACATTTCCCCCTCCCTTTCTGTGCAAATTCTTTCATTTTCTCATCAACCAAACTAAGAATAAGTAGCAATTTTATTTTCTCAACATCCAAATAAAGAACAAGTTGTAATTCTATATTCTTGATAGCCAAACAACAAACAACCACGATTTTCTTTTCTTTTACCAAAATCCGAACACGATTTTCTTTTCTTTCATTTCCTTTCACTTTATCAATAACTAAACATTAATAAAGAAACTTGGTAGTGTTGATTTCGGCAATGGAAATAGTTTTCAACTAGTTTCAAAAACAACATCAAGATGAGGAATTGGCTGCGAAGATAACATGGTTATGATCATTTTTTAGAAATAGCACCTAAGATAGGAAATGGTGGGTTTTGCAAATATGGCCTAGTTCAGGATGCCATGAAAATCTTCAGTTTATACATGAGAATGGACAATTCCTAAAAAATAGATACTTGAGAAAGGAAATGGTGGTAGAGGGAGACAAGGAGAAGTGAAGAAAACAAATTTTAATTGATGTGGTATAGTGTCACATCAGTTTGTAAAATCTCTGTGTCGTTATTGCTTTCCTTATATTTTTTTTTTTTTTTGAGATAATAAAATATCTTGGGCATAGGAAAAAAAGGTCAAATCATGAAAAGATCCCACTAGCATACAATAGGAGGAGAGAGAAAGGAAGAAAAAGGGAAGGAATGAGGGGACAAAAGCTAAAAAAAGACATTGTGTCATGAAAAAAAGAAGAGAAGTAACATAAAGGAGATGGGAGGTGACATAAAGAAGGGGAAGAAACTGAAAATAAAATGGAGCTTCTTTCAAACAATAGAGGGACTTCTTCAGCTTCTTCAAAGATTTCAACTTCTTCACCTCCTTCAACCTCACGAAGGGATGCTAGTGACGAACTCCCCGCCAGAAGTTAGAATTTAGATCTCCATTATACAGTAAAAATGAGAGACCATGAGAAACATTAAACAAGCATATTATAGTGGATCCTCCCCTCCCATAACCTCCATGGACGAAATCATTACGCCAAACTATGTAAATTTGTGTCACAACTTTTTGATTTTTTTGCATTTATTTACTGCTTACCACGTATGTACGCAACAACGTCATACAGTCACACTGGACCATCGTCGAGAGTTCCATACAAAATTGATTGAGGCTCAACACCGCAACGGGCCGAAAATGAATCTTTCTCTTATTTCAACCTGTTATGTCATTTTTAAACGTTAACATTTCTCGTGGGAGGAAAATTTTGATGTTGGATTGGATGGCTCATGTTTGTTAAGGAATCTTATTATTAAACTATTTGAAACTTTCCATTCAAATAATTATATTGTTGTGACATAAACTCTCTATCCTTTTGTGTTTGCATTTTTAATTATTTTTAATAAAACAAATGGTATCACCTAATAGTACCATGTTTAGAGAGTCATCTGAGCAATAAATTTTTGATGATACATTATTCTTTCTGGAAATTTATTCTTTTCATTGTGAGTGCAACGCTTTGGCCATAGTCTGCCATTCCATTACTTAATTTAAAAAGCACTACCAAGCATGTGTTACACTCAAACAAAGTTGTTATTTCCATGCATTCATAACCTTTATAGACAACTAATTTAATGTAAGTGTTACTTGCTAAGCAATTTACAGAGAGGTTCTCGGGAGGGAGGGGGGAGAGGTGCCCATTTTGGATGCATCCTAAATTGCACACCAAACATCGTTGGATTCACTATACCTACTTAGTGTAAAACCACAAAGCAAATCAAGTGGATTTACTGTATCTATGACAGGCTGCACGAGAAAAACTAGACAAAACTATATACACTTTGTAGCTAGTAAATTGGCATTTTTCATATTTAGCACACATTCCCCCTCTCTTTCTTTGCGATTTCTTTCATTTTCTCATCAACCAAATTAAGAACAAGTTGCAATCTTATTTTCTCAACAAACAAACACGAAACAAGTTGTAATTCTATATTCTTGATAGCCAACCAGAAAACAACCACGATTTTCTTTTCATTTCTAAAAAACAAAACACAATAAGAGATCTAACAATTTCCTTTCATTTCTTTTCACTTTCTCAACAACAAAACAGAGATAGAGAGATCTGGTAGTGGTGGTATCGACAATGGAAAAAGTTCTCAACTAGCTACAAAAATAACATCAAGACGAGGAATGGCTTCAAAGATGTTGTGGCTATACTCGATTTTTCAGAAAGAGCGCCTAGGAAAGGAAATTTTGGGCTTTGCAAATATGGCCTAGTTGAAGACGCCATGAAGATCTTCAGTTTATGCATGAGAATGGACCATTCCTAAGAAATGGATACTTGGGAAAGGAAAGAGTAAGGGAGAGAGATAGGGAGAAGTGAGGAAAAAAATGTAACTGACATAGTACAATGCCACATCAGTTTGTAGAATCTCTTTGTGTTGTTAGTGTTTTCCTTACAATTTCTCTTTGGAGATAATAAAATGTCTTGAGCCTAAAAAAAGACCCCGACCCATTCAAAGACCCCACTAGCACACAATAGGATGAGAGAGAAAGGAAAAAAGAGAGAATGAATGAGTGGACAGAGGTTGAAAAAGACATTGTGTCATGAGAAAAGGAAGAAAAGTGACATAAAGGAGATGAGAGGTAACATAAAAAAAGGGGAGAAACTAAAATAAAAGTGAAAATAAAATGGAACTTCTTCCAAATAATAGGGGAACTTCTTTTTCAGCTTCTTTGGAGACTTCAACTTCTTCACCTTCTTCAACCTCACAAAGGGATGCCCGTGACAAGCTCTCCACAGAGTTCAAATCTCCATTGTACAGTGAGAATGAGAGACCATGAGAGATTGTAAACAAGCATATTATAGTAGATCATCCCCTCCCCTAACCTTTGTGGACGTAAGCATTACATTGAATTGTGTAAATTTGTGTGTTACAATCTTTTTATTTTTTTGCATTTATGTACTACTCACCATATATATACGCAACAATGCCATACAGCTGCACCGAACCATCATCAAGAGCTTCACACAACACCGATTGAGGCTTAAACCACCTCAACGGACCGAAAATAAATATTTCTTTTATTCCAAGTTGTTATACCCTTTTTAAGCATTAACATTCCTCGTGAGAGGAAAATTTTCGATGTTGGATTGAATGGCTCGTATTTTTTAAGGAATCTTGTTATTAAACTATTTGAAACTTATCGTTCAAATAATTATCTTGATGTGATGTAAACTCTCGACCTTTTTGTGTTTGTATTTTGAATTATTTTTAATAAATCACATGAGTTCACCTAATAGTATAATGTTTAGAGAGTCATCTGAACAATAATTTTTTTATGACACATTGTTCTTTTTAAAAATTTATTCCTTTCATTGTGAGTGCAAAGCTTTGACCATAGTCGGTTATTCCATTGCTTAATTTAGAATGCACTTCCAAGCATGTATTACACTCAAACAAAACAAACTTGTTAATGGCAAGCATTCATAACCTTCATATACAGCTAATTTAATGAAAGTGTTACTTGCTAAGCAATTAGGAGAGAGAGAGGGGGGGAGGGAGAGGTCCCCATTTTGGATACATCCTAAATTGCACGTTAAATATCGTTGGATTCACAATACCTACTTGTTATAAAATCACAAAGCAAGCCAAGTGGATTCACTATATCTATGACGAGTTGCACGAGAAAAATCAGACAAAACTATATGCACTTTGCAGCGAGTAAATTGACATTTTTCATGTTTGGCACACATTCTCTCACTTTGCGATTTCTTTCATTTTCTCATCAACCAAACTAAGAACAAGTTGCAATCTTATTTTCACATCAAACAAATACAAAACAAGTTGTAATTCTATATTTTTAATAGTCAAACAAAAAACAATCACGATTTTCTTTTCATTTCTAAAAACCAAACACAAATAGAGATCTAACAATTTCTTTTCATTTCCTTTCACTTTCTCAACAACCAAACAGAGGTAGAGAGACCTGGCAGTGGTGGTTTTTACATTGGAAAAAGTTTCCAACTGGCTCCAAAAACAACATCAAGGCAAGGTACAAGCTACAAAGATGTCGTAACTATGCTCGATTTTTTAGAAAGAGCACCTAGGAAAGAAAATGGTGGGCTTTACAAATATGGTCTGGTTCAAGATGCCATTAAGATATTCGGTTTATGCATGAGAATGAACCATTCTTGAGAAATAGATATCTGGGAAAGGAAAAAGTGGGGGAGGGAGACAAGGAGAAGTGAGAAAAAAAATGTAACTAACGTGATACAATATCACCTCAGTTTGTAAAATCTCTTTGTGTTATTAGTGTTTTCCTTACAATTTTTCTTTAGAGATATAAAATATATTGGGCCTAGAAAAAGAGTCCAACCCATCAAAAACCCCACCAGCAAACAGTAGAAGGAGAGAGAAAAAAAAAAAGAGAGAGAATGAAAATGGGACAAAAGTCGAGAAAAGACATTGTGTAAGTGACATAAATGAGAAGATAGGTGACATAAAGAAGGCAGGGAGACTGAAAATAAAAGGGAGATTCTTCCAAACAACAAGAAGACTTCTTCTTTAGCTTCTTCGAAAATTTCAATTTCTTCTCCTTCTTCAATCTCATGAAGGGATGTCAGTGATGAGCTCTCCACCAGAAGATAGAGTTCAGATCTCCATACTACAGTAAGGATAAGAGACCATGAGAGACTGTAAATACGCATGTTATAGTGGATCATCCCCTCTTCTAACCTCCATGGACGTAAGCATTACGCTGAACTTTGTAGATTTGTGTCACAATCTTTTTTATTTTTTATTTTGCATTTATTTACTACCCACTGTGTATGTATGCACCAATGCCATACAATTGCCGAACCATCATCGAGAGCTCCACATAATATCGATTGAGGCTCAAACTTCTTCAACAGGTCGAAAATGAATCTTTCTCTCATTTCGACCTATTATGTCGTTTTTAAGTGTTAACATTATTTGTGAGATGAAACAATTCGATATTGGATAGGTTGTCTCATGTTTTTTAAGGAATCTTGTTATTAAACTATTTAAAATTTATCATTCAAATAATTCTTTTGATGTGACGTAAACTCTATACCCCTTTGTGTTTGTATTTTTAATTATTTTTAATAAGACACATGGTATCACTTAATAGTACCATGTTTAGAGATCATCTAAGCAATAAAATTCTGATGACGCATTATTCCTTTTGGAAATTTATTCTTTTTATTGTGAGTGCAACGCTTTAGCTGTAGTCTGTCATTCCATTACTTAATTTAGAATGCACTTTCAAGCATGGGTGAAACTAAGATTTGGTATTTTGGGAGGCGATTGACAAAGTATACGGTATGTGTGCATATAAATAATATGTACTTTTTATGCATGACTATATAAAAATAATAATTATACATAATAAAATTATATAAAAAAAAAAATACATATCTATAAAATATAAAATAATTTTTCTTAGGATTTTCGTAATTTGTTAGAAGCCATTACAAAAAAAAAATGAAATATCAATATAAGATTTTTCTTTTAAATTAAGTTCAACGACGATCTTTCATGGAATAAAATTTATCTATTATCATCTCTGAAATGAAACTCTTGATAATTTCTTTTTTAATATGAAACTTCTTATTCTGGGTGCAACTTAGCAAATTTTTCAAGGACTTGGTCGGACTTTTTGAGTCAAATTTTTTGAAGAATTTTTTAGGTTTATTAGTTAGCACCAATTGAAGATTTGAGTTTCAATGAAGTAAAAAGTTAAGAGTATTGGGATTTGGGAGGATTGTTTTAGTAAAAAAATTGGAGACCTAAGTATTAGGAGGGCAATTTCAATTATCTAAAAAAATTTATAATTTTTATATACTATATTATTTTTTTAAAATAAATTGGGGGGCTACATCATACACAGTTCCACCCCGTCCAAGGATGTATTACACTCAAACAAACTTATGATTGGCGTGCATTTATGACCTTCATACACAGCTAATTTAATAAAAGTGTTATTTGCTAAGCAATTTAGAGAGAGAGAGAGAGGTCCCCATTTTATATGCATCCAAATTGCACGTAACATCTTTAAATTCACCATACCAACTTAATGTAAAACCAAGGCAAGCCTAATAGATTCATTGTATCTACGACTAACTGCACGGAAAAAATTAGACAAAACTATATACACCTTGCATAGAATAAATTCGCATTTTTCATGTTTGGCACACTTCCCCCGATTTCAAATTGATGCAAAATTAGCCAAGTTACATCGCATCATTCAGATGGACTATAAACAGAGACAAAAAAAAAAAGGGCTATCAACAGAGACAAAAATGTCATTGCATGCCAAAGACACGCATAATATGCACCTGATCGCAGAACCAATGCAGAGCATCTTCTCCCATATAATTCATTCTATTTACCACACCAGTGTTCAGTGAATAAGACACCGGCTGGAGAGGCAGTGCGCGCTTGGATTAAGATGTTGAAAGGTTTGTGATCCTGCAACTTCAATTTAAAGAAAAGCACTTGGCAGGCAATGCTGCAGGATCGAGTTCCCAGAAGCCTCTTAGGCTGCCATCTATCTCTTGTGTCAGACGGAAAGCAAGTATTTGATGGGAGAACTGGAGAAGCTCAATACGAGGAATCCCAATAGTCACATCTGACCCCTCTTTTATATGAGCCTTGAAAACTGAGTTGAAACCATCTATACGCTCCAAAATCAACACTCGTATCTGCAAATCATCTTCCTCGATGACTTCTACGATGTCATATTCACAAGTCTTCAAGTCCGAGCACTTTATTCCAGCAGTCCAGTTCCTATATAATGCCCAAACCTCACCTTTCCTGGGAAAGATGGCATATTCATTCCTCCTACCAATAGGATCAGCTCTCATCTGATGCGAAAAGAACCCAGTGGAAGTATAGGCCTGTGTTTTACCCTTTCTCATCTTAAATTGGCCGCAACAAATGGGCACGCCTTTGTCATTCCATTGGATAGTGTCCTTAGGCAGCAAGCAGCACGCCAGCAATGAAAGATGCAATTTGAAAGACACTGAAGAATCAATTTTCTTAATCTGACCATAGTACTTTGGCAAGCCATCCTCATCACTGTATAGAGCCCAAATCTGACCGATCTGAAACTTTCCCTTAGATTTCTGAGCATTAAAGTTAAAAAATTGAGGTCCTGGAATTTTGATGGCTTCAGAGGGGGAATCAGGAGAATTACTATGCCCCTCATTAATGTTACCATATCGGCTTTCCCCAGGCCTCTTGACATCTGCCTGGCACATGGATGCATTTCCATCAGACTTCACCCCATGTCTCATTTTCTCTGAATGCCTTAAACACGGACCCTTGCCACACATATTTGAAGCTTCCATATTCAGATCTTCCGGCATAACACTTTCTTCAAGATTAGGGGGTAAAGATGCAGGATCAAGTTCAAAAGATCCTGCTGGAACACCTCGTCCTTCTGCACCAGTCATTTTATAAGACGGAATCCGATGGGCAAACCTAAACAGTTCTGCCAGTGGAACTTGAAATGTGCCCGTTTCTTCCTTAACCATTCGACAGAAAAGACTTACAAAACCTTTCACCTTAACCAACAACACGACAGATATAACACCCTGTACATAGTCTGACGTGATTTCAACAAATTCATATTCATACTTACGGTGCTGGTCAGGTTCAGTGTACCATTTGATATCCCAGTTCTTGAAGAGGGCCCAAGTTTCTCCCTCCCTTGGCAAAATTCTGTACATATCTCTCCGGCCTCCCTTCACCCAATAAATCAAGTGAGAGAACATAAGATGATCTCCAGTGTCTTCCGAGTTACCGTTTCTGAACTTACCACAAGAAGTAGGCAAGCCCTCATTGACCCATTCAATTTCATTCTCGTCATCTGGGTCTGGCTCTAGCCAGGTTATCTTCAGCTTAAACTCAGGAGAGAGAACTTTCTTGATCTGTGCATAGAATCTAGGCATTCCATCCACGTTATCGTAAACAGCCCAGATCTGCCCTACATCAAAGCATTCTTGTTTCCTGTCATTGTCAAAGTCATTGAAATCTGGATCAGGATATTGATGATACTCAGGATCTGGAGTCAATTTATATCCTGAATTGGATGCAAAATTGACATGATCTTCAGGACGTTGCTCAAGGCTATCATTGTCAGCAGTTTCTTTTTTGCTCACTTTCTTGGTTTCCATGTTTCCATTTGGCACTCTCTCCTCAGAACAAGCCCTCCCATTCTGTTTCACCTGTTTCAGATCTTCTTTCACATTAGCAGCTAAATCAGATGGATTAAGTTTAACTGCCTCTGTAGATGCATCTCCACTCTCCTCTTCAGAGGCACACAATGATTCACTTCCCTTAGCTCTTTTTCGACAGCTGATAATTTCATCATCATCACTCAAGTTTTCCTGGTAAGTAACCTGCCGCTTGTTCCGTGTAGATCTCCGGGGATTTTGGTCTCCATTGCAAACATTCGAAAGATTACCATCAGTGCTACTATCGGAGTCACAACTCTCGCTGGATTCCACTACTTGCTTCCTCCCTCTCTTACCACTCACCTTTTCAGAACCAAATTCAGAATTGCGACCTTTCTTCTGGAACGGTTCTGGTTTAGAATTCTGAGCACCATCTTTCGGTGGTGCAAATGTGGACTGACTCATGTTTGTAGCTGGTGGTGCATGACTTGTGTTGATAATTGGGGAAGCAACATTCCCATTCACATCATATGCAAATAACGGCTTATTACAAAAGTGACAACGAATATATCTATTGGCAACTTCTTTGGAATATTGGCACCTTATCGTACAAAATGGGCAGACAGTCCAAAAAGTTGGCCGTTCGTAAGAGTGGCCTGCTTTAGCTGGCTGTGATTGCTGCTGCTGAGGATTCAAGGTTGTAAATTTTCCCCTGAATTCATGTTGAACCCTGACATTTGAATTCCAGCACGCCTTTTGAGGGGGCCGATGTGGAGCTGCTGGTCTACTCCCAGAAGCTCTATGTCTCATGTCATACAAGGAATGCTTGTCACAGTCTAGAAGCACTCTTTGAGCTTCCCCAATAAGCTTAAAAGCAGCTTCTGCACCAGAAAATTTGTTTTTATCAGGATGAAGTTGGAGAGCAAACTTCCTGTACTGCTGCTTAATCATTGCATCATTTGCGGTCTGCTCAATCTGAAGGATGGCATACCAGTCTGTCTCATTCCCAAACAATTTCTTGTCAGCAGCACAATGCACATCACAAACAGTAAGCATCTGAGAAATATTCTCCAGATCAGAACATAGGTGTTGGGCCTTAAGAGCAATCCTACGAGCCCCTTCAAAGTCCTTGCTTTCCATTTTCTTCTTGGCAATCCCCTTGGCCCTGATGGCCTCTTCTTTATTCCAGTCCATCACCAATCGAAACCAGAAACTGACTCAACTTGCTTAAGTGGAAGTCATGCTAAACAGCTACATGAAAACCTAAGAATGCTTCAACATATATTAAGATAGCCAAGTTAAAATGCCGAGCCTCTATTAGCCCTCCATAAACCTTGCCCCATCACCCAAGATAATTTACTCTCCAATCCAGATGGGCCCTGCAGATTTTGTACAAATTCACAGAAATTAAAAAGACGTATTTATTACGAAAAAAAAAAAAAAAAGTATACGTAACAACTGGCACAAATGTATCAGTGGTTGGAGGCTATTTTATTTATAGAATCAGAATATCTAAAGAAAAATAAATTCACTCTTGATGTTATACATGTCAATCCTAGATGTGAAAATATGCAGCGTTCATCAATGAAAAGCATGAAAATAGAGGCTATAAGTATTATAAAAAATAGGCTAGGCATAAATCACTAGAAAGGCTGGCCGCTGAAATATGAAATAAAAAAATAAAGGTTAATAAGATAGAAAAAACATAATTCATAAATAGAGTTCTAGTTCAAATTCAATAGGAAATATGGATGGCATTTGTCTATAATGATAGTCAAATTAAAGACTTTCTCAAGACATTTATTCATCAGCTTGAGATTTTGAACATAGGTTGGTTGAACTTGAAAACTCACAGAATTTGATTGGACAGTATAACAAAATCAAACGTGTAGCATTCTTTTTTCATAAACTTCTTTTCAACATATTCACTTTGTGTTTCTTTTTAACAAGTAAAGATATTCACTTTGTCTTATCGGGGAAATTCAACTTGCAACAGGAAGTAAGGGAAAAACAATCTTTTCGAGAACACTAACAAACAAAAAAAAATCCTTTCTGGCAAGACCTCATATATCACAAATCCCGAATTAGGCCCAATTAGTTTAGCAGACCACCAAACCATGAAAGATTTTACTAAGAAATTAAAACGAAAAATAAAACAATAGAAAAAAATAAAGAAGAAAATAGAAGTAAAACATGCCAATAAATATGCTTTTATATGGACAAAATAAACGATGTGCATTCCATTGATTCCACAATCCTCGAAAGCTGTAAAATGACCCAGTAAACGCAATGATGTCACATAAACTCCCGCCCATCATTGCCCATAGCGTGAACCAAGTCCAAATGACTAGGCCCCTGAGACATGGAAATTGCTTCAACTACTGAACAAGACCCGCATCAAACTCGTTGAGAGTAAACCAATTAAAAACTCTAAAAACCGAGCAAAACCATAATTACAAACAAAAAAAAAGACGAGACCCAGAAACCCTAATTTCACTCGAATGTTACGCAAGACCAAACTAAGAAACTTGACGCACCGAAACAAACTGAAAATAATACTGCAAATATCCTAAGTTGGTTCGCTCTGCATTTAAGTCGAAAAACAAGGGAATGAAAGATTAGAAAAAATAAGTAAAAAGTTCTCGAGGCATTTACAATTTGGGTTGAAGAAAACAAAACAAAAACTCTAAAACTCGCAAATCGGTTCTGCGTAAAAAAAAAAAACAACTAAAGGAGAGAGGAGAGGAGGGCGGGAGCGCTTACTTGTTTTGGTTCAGGAGAGGAGCCACAGGCCAGAAGGAGATTGAGGGGTAGGGAGAGGCAGGTAGAATTAAGAAACCAGCGGGATATTTAAAGAGAGAGGAAACTGAGGCCTGAACGAATAATCTGGACCTGAACTTGAAATTCTCTACCGTGAACAACCGCCACGCCAATTTCATATTAAGTACGGCCAACCTTGTAATTATGCTGGGCTTAAGGACTGTTATGAATAAATAGTTTTGTCAATATGGCCCTGTATCTTCAGGCTGTGACCAGAATCCGGCCCATTTTTCCAAACAGCCAGGCCCGTTAGGCAATGAGCTGCTGAATGGACTAGGGGTGAACTCTCGACCCGACCTGACTGACATACTTCCAATCCGACCCGATAACAAAAGTCACCGTTTAGCCGATTATCCGAACCTGATACCCTTATTAGGTAACCGGCATTCTGATTTTTTTTTTTTAAGATTTTATTCAGATGGTAAGAAAAATAACTTGGATAAAATTGTAGTGTATAAATTTTGTAGAATTTTTTTGCTTTTAAAAACCATCGAGATTCACTTTAGATACAAGACATTATGTTATTATAGCTCTCAAATCAAATGCCAAAATGTTAATATAGCCACACAAAATGACAACAAACCATTCCCACGTTAGATACAAAAAGAATACGCAATTAATTAGTTCCTTTTCAAGATTTGTAGCAGAAAATAAATTTGATTACCAGGAATTTACCAAAGATCGATACTATAATTAATATATACATATATATATGCCTCGGAATTTCCCAAGCACCCAACGAAAGTTCACTATGGGTCCATTACCTAATAACAATTGTAAGGGGAACTAAAAAACAAAACAAAAAATTAAGAAGAACCATTGAATAAACAAAAGATAATCACATTCTCTAATCTGCACAGAGATTAGGTTCCAAGACACAGCCAAAAGAAAAGCACAAAGGAAAGCCATAGAACATATTTCAAGATGCAAATCACATCAAAATGAGCCAAACTTTCAGAGCCATCAACAAGAAAATCTCTTTAGCGGACAGTTTTGAGAACCCTCTAAAGTTTGGACTGCTATTAAAGCACAGGAAAACCTAAAAGACTCTTCTCAGCAAAATGTTGGCTCATCTCTTTCCCATTTCTCACTCTCAGGCTCTCAGCAACAAAATTAATGTTGGCTAATCAGATGTTTTCCATCAGCTGCAAAGTTGGGTAAAATTATGTAAATATACTTATAAAAAATGAAAAATATAGAAATGCTGTAAATATACTTATAAAATGAAAAAATATGCACCAAAACTATATGCTATCAGCTACAAAGATACAGAAAAATGAAAAATAGCACTTACCTATACAATTCTATGCTTCTTTTTGATTAATCAATCTCATTCAAAATATTCTACAAATTTATCTCTACATGAAACAAAAAAATTATGTTACACATATAATTAATTAAAATGTCTAAAATAAAATATTATTCAAATATGAATTTTACAAGTTTCTAACTTGTAGCTTTCAACATCTTCTATTCCATCTTGGAAATCATAATTAATAGAGGGAGTCTTTAACCAGTTTTGTGTGCAGATAAGAGTTTTAACCATTGTTGGGGCCAATGAATTACGAAATGAATCTGAGACACGACTTTCAGCACTAAATGCAGACTCAGAAGCAACAGTAGATACAGTAATAGCTAACACATCTCGAGTTATTTTGGCAAGTATCGAAAATTTAGCTGAGTTCATCTTCCACCATAGTAGAATATTAAAATCAGGTCTCATCCGTTTAACACTCTCCGTAAAATACTTATCTAATTCTATTTTGGACTCTTCCACACCCATTAATGATTTATGTTGAAAATACATATCTAATATATTCTCATCATCATAATCACAAAAAGTGTATCCGAAGCTTGGAAAGAGCTATTCAAAGCTGTAGGTAGAGTGCTATCCAAATGAATGGATACTGATTTAGACCCAGGTGAACGCATAGAAGCACTAGTTCCTTAGGATTCAACTGCAAAATTACCCATTTGAATATTGAGTATTCAATCTATCTAATTTAATTAAACAACTTTAATAATGCTGACAAAAGATCTCATAGAGTCCGTCATTAAAAAAATAATAATTCTTTATTTGAATTCCAAATTTATCTTCAAAGAGAGCGTATCTTGCAAATATCATTTATCTATTCTTCCAGTAATTCGAAACAACTGATGTACATATTTTATTATTTTGGAATAAAATTCAAGCTAAAAAATATATACATAGATCTCAGGTACTGCATGTATGTGTGTATAAAATATATACATATATAGGCAATATATATATATATATACCTCCACCCAGTGATGAGGTATGATCATGTTGTTAATTAATTAGTTTAGGTGGAAAGGAAACCCCCAAAGTGCATGCCTAATGCCTTGTTATGTTTTAGTAATTAATCAGGTGCAGGTTCTTAATATGTGTATATTAGTGAATTGGCAAATCAATTTGAAAAGGAAGCAATGTAACAAAAATTTGTCCATTCTTTTTCAAATATGTTTTTATTTAGTGTTTATCTGTTTAATCTTAATACTATATATATATATATAGAGAGAGAGAGAGAGAGAGATAGGAGAGAGAGATGACTTGACTCACTTAAAGGGGAAAAATGAGAAAACAGAAAAGAATAGTGGCCATGGCTTGCTGCCTTCTATTAGGTCATTAAGCAAGCTCATCCCAAGTTTAAAGGTCAGTCTAAGATTTTGAAATAAAATTCAGGCTAAGAAATCTATTAATACATGATTAAGATACACAAAAAATAGTCAAACTGATGTATATATTTTATTAATTAATAGTTTCTTTTAATTGTATCTCTTAGAATTCTTATATAAATTGAGTTCTTTGTTGATCAGTAGAAAAATCAAAATGTTCTGAAAGACTTAACTCAACTCATGTATAACATTTTTTCTTTTGTTTTCTTATTCTTCCATTCAGTTCCCCAAAGGTTTTGGATGTCAACACAATTGAGCTGATAAGAGTATTATTGCTGGATGCCCCTTTGCCAGTAGGACTGGGGTAAGCCCAAGTTTCACAGCCTAAACAATTCCAAAATATAAAGATTTCGGGTAACATAGATCTTGTTAATTAATTATTTCTTGTAGTCAAAGTCAATGGTCTCGAGGATTCCATGGAGCTAAGATCAAGCTCTGAGATAACATGAATATAAAAACCTCTGTTTTATTGTTATTAATACATATTCTTTTGTTTCTGTTTTTGTTTGTGTTGTTTCTATCCATTAATACTATAATATAATTCTTGTGAGAATGATGTTAAATTAATACTGATCAGAGGGAGGCTGAGAGTCCTGTGATCGAGCAAAATTTATGGGTTTATTTATTAGTCTCTTAGTCTTTTTCACAAACATCTTTCAGGTGCTATCGATTGTATTACAGAACCCTTCATTTCATTTTCCCATTATTTCGTTGTCACATTACAACATTTTCTCAACAGTTTGCCCTTTTCATGAAATGTAAAACGAAATGTTTTATTCGCATATTTCATTTTCTCAACATTTTCTCAACAATGCAAAGAGGAAAAGAAAATAATACAAAGAAATGTAAAACGAGAACCAAAGTTCAACAATTCAGGAATGAATGCCCACTTCACGAAATTTTTTATTCACATATTTCATTTTTTGATTAGTAAATGAGAGACCAATTCTACACTACGAGAGTGAGAGTGAGAGGAGATTCGAGAAACCTGGGAATTTGTAAGGAGTGATTGGCGTCGGTGAGAAAAAGCAAAAATCGGCGTCGGCGAGAGAGAGTAGCAATCGGCGTCGGCGATAGAGATGGGCAACTCGTTGTCGGCAATAGAGAGGGAAAACTATGAAATCTCGAGTGAGAGCAATGAGGCTAAACAGGCAGAAGCATTTGTGAATAAGCGGGTTATCGAGTATTACTCAAACGAATCGGTAACGGTATCGAAAAATAGGCTTCCGTTTGCATGCCTAGCGGGTCGGGTTATAAGGTTGGTAGCGGGTCGGCATATCGGGATAGTCGGGTTTGCAGTTTTTTTGTTCACCCCTAGAATGGACCATTTTTTCTCTTTTAAGAAAGAGAAATGATAAATGCAGCGGATGGTGAGCAAAATACCCAATGACATGTTTGGCAACTATAGGCACGTAAAAGAAAAAGAAAAATGTTCCTTATAATCTCCTAACGTTATTGCTCAAAATTATGTTAGAATATTTTAATTTTTTATTTAATAATTAATAAAATTATATATTTTTTAATAATTAAAAATTTAAAAAAATTTTAAAAAAATAATAATTATACTAGCAATACGCCAAGCAAGAATCTTGCACCTACATTACTAAGTACTCCCTTTTTCCAGTATTCCCTTCGTTGATTGCCAGTTATAAACTAGTGTTATCTATCCACTAAAACATGTCACATGATCCATTTCATGAGAAAGAAATCCCATGAATTGAACCCATTGTTTCAAAAAATAAGCAACCTATCTCTATGAGCCCTAGGTGACTGCATGTCATCAATAGGCAAATGAAAGTCAGATTGTCTGGTTTTACACCGGATTCTATGGCCCCGTTTGGATTCGGAGATGAAATGAGTTGAGATGAGTTTAGTTTATTTTTTAATATTATTATTATTTTGATATTTGAAAAATGTGTATTGGAATTTGAAAAAGGTGTATTGGAATTTGTATTTTATATAAAAATATAAAAAAGTATAATGATGAATTTGAGATGAGTTGAACTCACTCACGAATACAAACGGGGCCTATGTTAGGAGCTCAGATCGGAGGATGGCTATGGAGTTGGGGTCTGAATGTGTTGAGGAAGTTAGAGATTTTGTGAATTGTGTTCCAACATGAATTGAAAATGGTTCTAAAAACTGAAGTGAAGTCAAGACTTAGATGCTTCGAAGTGCTGTCTCTAAACGATGTCGTTGCTACTAGGGGGCAACACGGTGTCGTTCTATCATATTGCAAGGTTAGGCGTTAGCTGAGATGAAGCGATGCATTTGGTTAGCTGCTAAATGGATCTCGAACGGCGTCGTTTGCTGCCAATTGTGGATGACGTTTTAGCCTGGAAGTGGAATGCATGCATCTTTGTCTTATCTGATAGAATAAAGTTTGTTACGATATTTTCTCTTTCATGTAAATGCTAACACTCATGATATAAGGATGAAAGAATCCCTAGGTCACTATCTTTTGGCATTTTGCAGATTGTATTTCCTTTTCATTTCTTGAGGTCAAGGGCCTTCGAAGATTCCTTGGTTATCTTAAGCATTTCAGTATTTTCATCCATTTTCTCAATCTCCTTACAATGTTTATTATATCACTTTCCATAAAAACAGACACACATCTATACAAATTAACCAGCCCCATAACATCTGGTATCTAGAGCCCACAGTCCCTAGCATTCAAGAACCCTAAAATGACTGATGGAACCAGATCAAAGCATCAATATGACCTTTTGAAGTGCCAAGTTGACAGAAACACTAAGAACATTCAAGAAATTAGGGGAAGGTTGAACCAAATTGCTAAAATGACGAGGACCACATTGGCTAATCAAGCCAGACCTCCTCCACCACCACCACCACCACCACCACCTTCACACCTCGACCACCCCACCATCCCCTCCTCATGATACGCTGCAGGTGGAGCTTTTTTATGGCAAAAGAGGCACAAACAGTGGCATTAAAATGGATTTCCATTTTTTAATGGTCAATTTCCTGCTGTCTGGGTCAGTAAGGCCAATTAGTATTTTGACTTTCACCAAATACCTGCACCACAACGTTTGGTAATGTTATCTTATCATATGAATGGAGAAGCACTAACATGGTATCAAGATGCACTTGAGAGTGCCTTGTTTACTACATGAGAAGCTTTCACTCAAGTTTTATAAACACGCTTTAGACCTACTGCATATGAGGCATTAACATGCCTCAAACATACCACCATTGTTAATGTTTATAAGGTTGATTTTGAGTGTATATCTAATCGTTGTCGTGGCTTGACTAATTTACATAAACTAAGCATGTTTTTAAGTGGTCTCAAAGATGAAATGTGCCTACATGTTCCTATGCTTAGCCTCATTTCCTTGCATTCAGCTTTTGCTTTGGCTAAGATTGAAGAGGAATATATCATAAGTTCTAAGAGAGCAGGGAAGCTTAGCTCTGAAAGTTTTTCTGCTCAAGTTATGGGGGGCTCTAGTTCCTATGGTCCAACTAGTAATTTTAGTAAGCCCTAAAAGCCCTATGTTCTAGTAATAAAGAAATTTCTTCCAACATGGATGAGAAGCATTGCAAAGGGATTTGTTTTCATTGTACTGAGAAATGGAACCCCACACATATTTGTAAAATGTCCAAGCTGTATTTATTACAGGCTATAGAGAAAACTAGCGATGAAAAATGGGAGGAAGTTTTTTATGATTCTAAAGATTATGAGGAATTAGTGGTTGTTAAGAAGGAAGGTGAACCCAAGATTTCTATCCATGCTATTATAGGAGCTCTTAAGCTAGTGGCAGAACTAACAATTGTCTTAGGGGGTCAATCTTTTTATTGCATGACACATTTATATAAAGAGTATTGTTAGATACAGTCGTAGGATGGGCAAGTTCTATGCATCCCATTTGAAAGAAAAAGTGGGTTCCTGATGAGTGCACAAAAGTGCATTCTAAATATTCTAATATTTGATTAAATTGTAAAATGAAAATAGAAATAATTGGATTTCACTTATTTTATTGAATTAGATTTTTATTTATATTGAGACATTTTTAAGCATTATTAATTTTTTTATTTTTATTTTTATTTTTATTTTATTTTATCTTATTTATATTATTATTTATCTATTTATTTTTATTTCTTCATTAATGTTTGAAGGAGTGGAAGATCACATGGCCACATTATTTCAGCCATACGGAGACTACTTCATTGGATTTTGAATAGGAGTTGCACTTGGACTTAAATTCAGCTACTTTTCAAATGGGCCCACATGCATAAATGGAATTCAACAAATATACGGCTACTCAACATTATCTCACATGAAGACACGGCATCTCATGGGACACACACACATACAAACATATATATATATATATAGACATATGAGAGGCAGACCGGGGGGGAGCCGCACACGTACATCAGAGTGGAGAATGGAAATTGACAGTGCCGTCGACTGTTATCATGATTTTTCTTAAAGAGTTTTTATTATCTATTATATTTATGAATAACTAAATTTTCAAATAGAGTTAGAAATAAATTTATATACTAGATAATATTTTTAATTTATTTTTAATTCATGTATTTAATTTTCAATTATTAAAACTCTTTATTTTATTATTTTTAATATATTATTAGTGTGTTCTTCTCCGAATAATTTTAAAATTTATTTCGTTTATGGATTCAGTCATGCTTTTTCTATTGAATGGATTGATTCTTTGATTATATTTGGATCAATTGAATATCTGTATTGATTTAATTCTTTGCTGCAATATCGCTTCCTGAATATATTGTCGTTGTTAATTTTCTCAATGTGAATGACAATTTGTGTGATTTAAAAGTGATAAGTGATTTTTCAAAGAGTTACATTTGATTTAATTTTTTGTTTATAATTTTATATCTTCCGATTGAGAATTACGAAATTGAATTCTCAATTGAGTTATCAGTGAATTAAAAATAATTAAAATATCGCATATATGCAAGGGATTCCCAACACTCTACTGTTCGTCAACTTTAATTACTTTTTCCGTTAATTCTTTAGTTTAATTTTCATTTGCATTCAAAATCAATTTTTATTTTCCTATTAATCATTTAATTTTTTTTTAGTCTCTTTGTTATTTTACTATTCTTTTAATTTGTCTTCCTGTGGAATCGACACTCCAAAACTACACTACAATCACTGCATTATTCTTTGGGCGTTATCATCTCCATTATTAAAAAATAATTTTTTCATGTGGGTCCTAAATTTACCTTTTTTTTTTTATAGAGAGTGGTCAGGACTTGCACTTTCTAGAACTACCAATATCATTTCACTTATATAAATTTAAAAATAAAATTGAAAAATCATAAAAACATAACTACATATAAAATTATATCTCAATAATTTGCTACATACACATAGAATTAATAAAATTATAAACAAACAACTTAATATATGTTTTAGATTCTAACGATAATGTTTCATAGAATAATATTCATCCATTATTATTTTTGCAATGAAATATTTATAATTTATTTTTTATATAAACTATCAAAGGATCTTTTAGGATGTCATATTTTAATATATAGAAATTAAACAAAGTTTTGGAACTATAAGAAAAAAAATAGAGAGAGACATTTTTAAGTGTATGATATGTCAATAATAATATATCATTGGGATAACATAAAAATACTCATACAAATATATTAAACAAAAGAAATATAAAGTGTACTTTAAAATAGTATCTTGCACTCTTTTAAAGAAACAAAATATCAAGTATTGAATCTAAATTAAAACTCTTAACTATTTCTCTATAATAAAAACTTATGTTATTATATTATTTTATTTTATATGTGATGTATTTTAGTTCTTTTATTTTTAAATCAGGTCAATATAAGATCAAAATAATTTTATAAAGGGGGACAATATAATTTTTTAGAGGGGGCCAAGTTGCCAACACAAGATTAAATTAATTTCATCCTATTAAGTTATAAAAAAAACTAGTATATATATATATATATTCTAATTTTTTGGGGGTGCCATGCCCCCTGCCCCTAAAGAGATCTGCCACTATCCTAAGCCTAATATCATGCGTATGAAAGGTAAAATTAAGGGGATTCCGATGATAATTTTGCTTGATACCAGGAGTTAAAACTGTAAACGAATCAGGCTACTCGACAGCTCACTTAGTACTCGCTCGGTTAAACTTGAATGAAACTCGATTTGTAAAAAAAAAAAAAAAAATCTCGTTCGTGAAAGTAAATACCCATTCGATTAGTAAATGACACATACCTGATGAGTGCACAAAAGTGCATTATAAATATCCTAATATTTGATTAAATTGTAAAGGATGAGAGTAGAAATAATTAGATTTCATTTATATTATTGAATTTAATTTTTATTTATATTGAGATATATTGGAGTATAATTTTATAATATTTTAATTCTCAAATATTACATTATTGACATATGAGAGATGCTTGCAATTTGGGTTTCAAATAACATATATATTTAAATCTTCACTTTGAGAATGGGCTGAAAATCAAGTTCAATATCATATGATGCAGTCGCAACATTCATTACCCTGGACCCGCATGCATGATTGAAGGGGCTAGATAATTTGACTTTTAATGGGCTGCACCCATGGACCCATTTCACTCAACTCACAAGTCGCAATTTCACACGGCATCAAGTGGGCTTCAATCACGTGAGAGCTAAGGGCTGGACTTAGCTCAAAACGCATGGCATAATTCAAGAAGTTAGGTAACTTTAGACTTTTGTTAGGGCACGGCAAGTCAATTGGGAGTCTCGAGGGCATCATATATATATGGGTAATGCTACATACAGTCGTGGAATTACAAACGGCGTGCAGTCTCTTTAGAAAAAAAGTTAACTTTTTCACGTGGGTCCCATATATATTCACTTTTTTCCAAAACGACTGCACGCCGTTTGCAACTCCATGACTGCATCTATCATTTCTCTCTCTCTATATATATATATATATATATATATATATGTATCAACGACCAGACCTTGGGCGGACATACACGGACGAACACAGATATCTGGACGCTTTTGAGCCATACAGACATGAACGAAAGTTCTTCTCCATGGCTGCTTGGATGATTTTCTTCTTAGAATTTATGTTATCTATCATATGCATGGATAACTAAATTCTCAAGTAAAGTTAGAGATGAACTTGTACACTATATAATATTTTTTTCATTTATTTTTAATTCATATATTTAATTTTCAATTATTAAAACTCTTTATTTTATTATTCTTAATATATTATTGGTGTTTTCTTCTCCGAATAATTTTAGAATTTATTCCGTTTATAGATTTAGTCATACTTTTTCTATTGAATAGATTGGTTCTTTGATTATGTTTGGATCTATTGATTATTTATATTGATTTAATTCTCTGCTACAATATCGCTTCCTGGATATATTGTCGTCGTTGGATTTTCTCAATGTGGATAACAATTTGCGTGATATAAAAGTGATGAATGATTTTCAAAGAGTTACATTTGATTTAATTTTTGGTTTATAATTCTATATCTTCCGATTGAGAATTACATAAATGAATTCTTAATTGAGTTATCAGTGAATTGAAAATAATTAAAATATCAGATATGTACAAAGGATTATTGACACTCTACTGTTCGTTAACTTTGATTACTTTTTCCGTCAAATTTTTGGTTTAATTTTAATTTGCACTCAAAATCAATTTTTCTTTTCTCATTAATCATTTAATATTTTTTTCTTAGTTTCTTTGCTATTCTACTATTCTTTTAATTTGTCTCTCTGTGGAATCGACACCCTAAAGCTGAACTACAATTATCGTGTTATTCTTTTGGCGATCAATACCCGAGAAAACTCGACTCGACTCGGCTAAGACTCGCTCGTTTATGCTTGAATAGACTCGTTAGCTCGAACCGATTAAAGTTCATTCAAATATTGATAAAATATACACATATATATGTTATATATATATATTGCTAATAATATAAACATAATACTTTTATAACTAGATATATAATATGTAATCTAATTACTTATATTTATATATATATATAATGAATATACTTCATAACTATATTTTATAATTTGTACAATAATTAATCTATAAAATTTAATAATTTCATATATTAGTACGTGAGAATCATGTATGAAATACATATATGCTATTATATTATATTTATTTATTAATAGTGTATGTAAATATATAATATATTGTTATAATGAATAAATTTCAACTAATTAGGTATTTAGTATTAATTTTCATTAGATTTTTATTTATTTATTTTTAAATTTTATTCAAAAAATTTATAAAAAAAAATCGAGTTCGAGCTTGAATTTGAGCTCAACTCGAGTTCGGTTGTGGGATGAGCTCGAGCTCGAATTGAAAATTTAGCTTATCGAGTCGAGTTTGAACAAAGAATACATAAAAATCTCGAGCTCGAGCTCAAATATTTTGAGTCGAGTTGAGCTCGGCAAGCCAAAACTCGACTCGACTCGGCTCTGCCCTACCAGGATACTCACAACTTCCTCGACCCCCCAATTGCTAAAAAGGTTGCTTTGTTAATCGATGAATCTCGAACATTATGCTAATAATGGCTAGCTTGTGCATAGCCCGGGTTTTGTAATGATGTTGGGGTTGCTGTCCAAGGTAATAAATTTTCTACTTCTTTTTACCTTTTGCAACTTGGTGGATGTGATGTTGTTATGGGGGTGGAATGGCCAAAAACTTTGGGGCAAGTTGTATGAGACTTTTCCCAATTATTTGTGGAGTTTTCGTTGATTGGAAAACCTATCACCTTGTGGAGATTGTCCCTAAGTCAGTTATCCTTTGAAGGCAGCCTGGAATTACTATGGAATGAGGTGGACAAGGGTCATGGATTATTTTTGCAGTTATTAATGGATTCGGATGAGCAAAATCATCCAATTCTAGGCAGGAAAATTTTTGAGTTACTAACTAATTTTTCTATAGTTTTTGAAGAGCCAAAGGGGTTGTGATATACTCATTTACAGAAATCTAAAATTGAGAAATTAGTGGCTAATCTCTTATAGTCAGAGGTTATCAGGCCAAGCAACAGCCCCTTCTTAGCACCAGCACTTTCAGTTCACAAATTCAATGGGAGTTGACACTTTTGTGCAGATTATTGTGCCTTAAACCAACAAACAATGAAAGATAAATTTTCGATACCAGTCATATATGAATTATTAGATGGATTGTTTGGTGCGGTGGTATTTTCAAAGTTAGATCCCTACTCAGGTTATCATCGGATTCGTGTGGTGGTGTATGATGTGGAAAAGACAACTTTCCATACACATGAAGGACATTATAAATTTCTCATAATGCCCTTTGGTTTGACTAATGCACCGGCGACATTTCAAGAAGCTGATGAATCATGTTTTCAAGCCTGTTCGGAGACATTTAGTATTAGTTTTCTTCAACGATATATTGGTGTACAGCAAGTCTTGAGAGGATCATTTTTTGCTTTTAAAAATGGGGCTGGAAGCATTAAAGAATCATCATTTGTTTGCTATTCCAAATGTACCTTTGGTTTGTAAGAGGTCCATTATTTGGGCCATGTTATTTCAACAAATGGGGTTAAACTTGAATGTTCTAAGATCAAAGTAATGTTGGATTGGCCAGTACCCAAGAATTTGAAGAAATTGGAGGGTTCTTGGGGTTGACAGGCTAGTATCAAAAGTTTATTCGAAACTTTGGGGGTATTGCAACCCCTCTAACAGGGCTACTTGAAAAGAATGCCTTTTGTTGGAATGCTGAAATAGTTGAGGCCTTTGATTAGTTGAAAGCTGTTGTTTCTAACCCGTCTGTGTTACGATTGCCGAATTTTTCTAAAATTTTTATGATTGAATGTGACATAAATGGTGTAGGTGTAGGGGCCTTGTTAATGCAAAAGGGAAGACTCATTGTCTACATGAGCAAGGCCTTGAAAGAGAAGGCGTTGTTGCTGTCCACTTACGAAAAGAAGTTGTTCACTTTGGTTACAACAGTACAACGTTGGAGAACCTATTTATTGGGTCATTCTTTTGTTGTACAAATCGACTAGCAAGTTTTGAAATTCTTGCTAGAGTAGAAAGTGGGCACTGTGGCCAAACAAAAATGAGTCACTAAACTTATGGATAATGACTTTCATATTGAGTTCAAGAGGGGCAAATAAAACAGAGTTGCCAATGCCCTTTCTCGTAGATTGGAAGATGGGACTGTGGGAGAAGGTTTTTTAGTCTTAATCACCTTTCCTATGGTTGAGTGGATGGATGAATTAAAGCAAAGTTATAATGCGTTTGCTGAAATGGCTGACTTGTTGGATAAACTCAAGTATAATGTTTCGATTCTTTTAGGATACTTTATTCAGCAATGACTTATTTTGAAGCATGGCAAAATTGTGTTGGTGGCAAGTTTATGTTTTAAAAACAAAGTGATGGATTACTTGCATGTGGATCCAATGGTTGGACATACATGGTTTCTTAAACCATATCAGAGGCCAAAAAATGAGTTATTTTGGATTGGTATGAAGTGGGACATCAAAGCCAATGTCTCTGAATGTAAAATTCGTTAGGTGAATAATAGTGAAACCATGGCACCACCTATTTTGTTGTATCCTCTACCTATCCTGAGTCAGGCATGGACATATATCTCCCTAGATTTTATTAAGGATTTGCCTGTATCTCTTGGGATTAGTGTTATATTAGTGGTAGTTGATCACTACACTAAGTATGACCATTTCTTATCTTTAAGTCACCCCTATACGATAACTCAAGTGTAGCAGGTGGTGGTGGCAACATTCGAGATGATAAATGGAAGATTATTGTGGGATTTTCTCACTTATATGGGCACACAACAAATAATATTGCTGAATGTAGAGCTCTTCTAGATGGTCTTTGGCTTTGTAAAGATCTAAAATTAAGAAATATTCTTGTGAAGACAGATTCTATTGTTGTTGTTGATTGGTTGGCTTCAGGAGTGTGCAAGTATTGGTTTCTATGGGATTATTGGAAGGAAATAAAAATGCTTGTTAGTGAGCTTAATATTTATTTTTGGCATATTTTTAGAGAAGCTAATATGGTTGCTGGTTTTTTGGCAAAGATGGGGACTCAAGGTTGCATCACAAACTTTAATGGTGAATCTTTTATTAACACTAGGTTTCGGGGACGTATTCTTGTGGGTAAATTTTACATTCCTTATCTTAGAATATAATTATTTATTATTGTTTTTATTTGTTGAATGGTTGGTTATGTTTACTTGGGTTGGTTTTGTTCACTTGGGTTGGTTTTATTTGTATAGACGTCTAGATTTGGAAGATTTTTTATTTGGCATCTCAGTTTTTTTTTTTTATTTGTAAACTCTCATATGACTTTTTATTGTTACCATGGTATTCTTTCACCATAATTGATGGTTGATTAATAAATTTGGGCCGTAATCACTATTGGACATTGACTACCATTTTTTCAATAAAAACGAAAAAAACTCTCCCTTATACGGCCCAAACAGTAGCTCATATTTTTTTAGACAATTTTTTAAAACTATATGGCTTTCCTAGATCTACTGTATCTAATTGTGACCCCGTATTTTTGTGTTCTTTTTGGAAGAACTTATTTATTTTGTAGGGATCTATACAGAGTTTTAAGGACTGTTTGAATTTGAAGATGAAATGAGTTGAGATGAGTTTAGTTTATTTTTTAATATTATTATTATTTTAAAATTTGAAAAAAGTGTGTTAAGATATGAAAAAAGTGTATTAAGACTTGAAAAATGTGTATAAGAATTTGTGTTTTATATAAAAAATTATAAAAATATAATGATGAAATGAAAATGAGTTGAGATGAGTTGAGCTCATCTTCGAATACAAACGAGCCCTTAGCTCAGCTTATTACCCACAGTCTAATGGGCAGACTGAAACCCTCAACAAGTGTTTACAGATCTACTTACGTTGCTACACTAGTACCAAGCCAAAACAATGAAGCAAATGGATTTCACTCTCTAAATGGAGTTATAATAGTGCTTACCATACGTCAACCAGGGTCTCCACTTTTAAAGCATTGTACGGGTATCCAATATCCACCTCCTCGTCTCTTGTCATACATACCAAGAACTTCATCAACTGAAGCTGTAGATCAACTCCTACGCACAAGATAGCAGATTAGT